>ULGS01000006.1:1167131-1527752 GCA_900519055.1 Yarrowia galli | reverse complement strand
TCACCATCGTCACCTTGCTTTCCACGTTCTGGACCGACTGAAGATCTCCCTTTGTAGTAATACCCGAATGGGCCAAAGGGTACCCCCTTATTAAACACCACATTCTGCCACTCTAGCAATCAGATCAAAGGGTACCCCCTTATTAAAACAGTATGTAAACACCACCACTCCAGCAATCAACGCATTATCAGATCTCCATCAAACACCGCATCTGTCTCGATTACAACTTCTAGCACCGTGTTAAAACATGACAATTCAGCCCAAACCACTTTTTCAGATTTCAGATTTTCTTTTTCAGATTTCAAATTTTCACTTTTTGAACTTTCCACAGTTAGCGAGGTGAAACTGAACTCGTCCAAAAACTCATCCAACTATGGTCCAAACTCAAACCCTGATGGTGACGTAGCCGGGCGTTTTTCGGAGTGTCAAAAATGTCAAAAATGCCACGGTCATTGTGTCGCTTCCTGTCGCTTCTGTGTACATCCTACTGTACCTCGGTTAACCAAATCAGGCAAGTCTTTTGAGGCACATTTGACAGGCCATATGTAGGCACTTTGTGTTGATGTGACAATTCCGTCTTTCACCGATTTGTGCCAACAGCTTGGCGCATAAAAACAGTAATATTAGGGGGGGAAATTAAACCGGTTTTTTTGCGCTCATAGTGGACAGATGCAAGACACCATTTTCAGGTTGTAGACACATCGTGGACGGATCATGGAGGGGGGTTCATCTAATGGACTTTTTGAGAAATGGTTGTTTTTTTTGACAATTTCCAAAATACCCAAATCGGTGTAACCACAGCAACCGCGTGTTCGCCGTCTTCCCTTACCCCCGCTACCATCCACCAAATCCGCAACCTTGAGGAAAAGGGAAAACGGGAACGTTGCAAAAAGGCCGCTAGTGTCGTATACCTCTTCGGAAACGGAGCTAGTGGGAGCTAGAGAGACGCTAACGCCACGCTAGTGGTACGTTAATGGTGGGCAAGGTTTGGAGAGGTGGTAAATCGACTTTTAGCCAGTTACGATGAGAATTGGGGGAGCTAGACGGGTTTCTGGAAGCGGGGGAAAAAAAAAAAAAAAGCTCTTTTCCAGAAACAGAAATAAAGCACATCTACCGACTCCAAATCGACCCCTTAACCACCTCCTCAAATATCTCACACACCCGAAAAAGCCGAAAAGTAGTCTGTTATGACCCCCTACCCATGTTATGCTGTTTCAAGGTAAGATTGTGTCACTCTTGCTATTGCTATTGAAAAAAGGTGTGGGAAGGTTAACTAAGTTGGGAAAGAAGAGGAGAGATAATAGGTCGGTCTAGAATGGTTTCCAGTGACTGAATCTGGTCGGAGAAGGTGGCAATCGAATCAACGAGTTGAGCTGACCCTAGAGCTGTTTTTCTTTTGTCAAAACCTCCACTGGAACCCCCTTTAAAGTGCATCATTGTTTTGTCACCTCGTCTACCTCGTCTACATCGTCTATTAACCTCGGCCAAGTTTATACCTATACCTAACAGCTGTCTTTCAGAGTCAGTCAGGGATCAGTAACGGCTGCCCGAAGCAGAAACGGAACCTGGTTGCCAATGCTGAAACACAGAACGGGGTTGCCAGCAACAGAGAGGGTGTCAGCAGCAACACCAAGAGAGACCCATAACCTCAGAACGCGGTCACCTCAGAACATGGTTGCCACGACAGCAACTGTCTTATCAGATCAGCAGTGGCAATGGCAGAGTCGAGTCAAGGCAGTGAATGTCACGTGACCATGAAAGAGCTGTTTTGAGACTGCCTTAGGAGTGACGTGATTGTTGTCAGTAGACTGGGCAGGACAGGTGTGACATTGTCGATGGTGCCATGTCACGTGACAGATACACGATCACGTGCCAGATTATGTGATCACGTGACACCTTTGATAACTTCCGTCACTGTTCTATTTGTTTGTTTGTTTGTTTGTAACATCACTGTTCTCATAGTGCATCATGCTTAGTCCTCTTCACAGCTGTAGATAGTCCTCAAGCCCCTCTATCTCAAGATCCACAAGATCACTTACCATGTAAAGCCCTCCATTCTACTCTCCGTCATCAGACGAATCGAATGGTACCAGTCTCGTCCCGTTAGCCCGTCTAGATCAGTAGTTGGGGGGGGGTTTTCTAAATTCTAGCTGTGCCTTATTGCAACGTTTAGTGATCTGGCCATGAACACCAGATTGATGTCTGCCAAGTATATCAAACAGCATACCATTCGACTCGCCCTCTTCTCCTGATTCGAATGGTGTAGCACATTCATTTTTTTCCCTACCTTTTCTCGAGATATAGGTAGGTCGTCTACGTGATGATGAACTGACTCTCACCCAAAACACAAATTGCTTTCCCCAAGAGACAAGAGTCACTGGTGACTATTGGAACAGATGGCACAGAGCCAGGCCTGACTCTGCTCTACTTTTTTTGTTTTGCCACTGGATGACATTCCCCATGTAACACCCTCAAATCCCCAGTCTATATAACTCCCCTGTTCCCCCATTCTCCAGTTCTCAGTTTTTAGTCCCTGTTCTTAATTCCCAGGCCTTCTTCCCAGTTCTTAATTCCGGCGGCCTTAAGATGGGACCTCTTCCGATAGCCTTGGGACCTCTTCCGACAGCCTCTTCCGACGGACTTGGGACAGCCTCAACTCTGGCCTTACTCTGACCTTGTTTGGGCCTCAGCTGGGACACGTTACTTGGGCCTTGTCCCACCCAGCTTAACCCCAGCCTAACTCGGCCCAGGCACACCTGCACTCTTCTCCTCAGTTGCGATTACGATACAAGTGGGCTGTTGTCGTCGCTTGTGTTGTCGTCGTCGCTTGTGTCGTCGTCGTCGTTTGTGTCCTCACCTGTTTGTGTTTTTGTCTGTGTTTTTGTTTGTGTCCGAGCCAGGTTTGTGGCCACCCCATTGTACGCCTGCACGCATCCCCTCTCTCCTTCTCTGCAGGGCTAGACTCAGACGCACAGATGCAAGCGGCTCACACGCCCAAACTCTGGACAGACTCTCGATAAGGGGACTGTGCTGCTCTTGGAAACCAGAGTAACAATTATCACAGTGACACAGTAACACAGTGACACAGTGAGTCGGATTACATAAGCAAACAGAGACGACACAAACAGGTTTGCAAAATCAACGTTGCAATCGGGCTCTCAAAACCGCCTCCATGTCTGGTGACGTGGCATCCGATTTTTTTATTATTTTTTATTTTTTATTTTTTATTTTTTATTTTTTATTTTCGCCAGATATTAATCATGGCCATTACACTGAGATGTACACCACCCACCACAACAACACCAACTCCTCAACCCGCCTCCGGATCGCCACAAAACCACAACCAATCGACTCTCCTCGTCCTCGCCATCACAACCCAACCCTTCTTATCTCGCTACCACCTCTTCTGCCCATTCTACGTCGCCCGATCGAAAGCAACCAACTACAGTACGGAGTACATTACTTAGGATCGGAGATTGCAGGTGAGACATTTACTGAGCTAACTGCTATAGCTATAGGACAGCCATAGGACAGCAACCGTGAGTGAGTACTGGTGAGTATCAAAGACGGAAAGGTGAGTATCTCTGGTCAGTCTCAAACCGCTCTGATCACCGTTAAAAGACGTTGCGGTGCCTGAGCAACAAAGTGATACAGGTGAGAGAGATCTGAAACAGGGTCGGAGGAATAACGGCAGTTGTTTCACGGACGTTGCTGGAGGTGGTCACGTGATAAGACTCACGAGATCAGGGTGGACTCCTCAGAGCGAGGGGTTCCAGTGGTGGGTACAAATTGTAGTCTGTTACTCAGTGACACAACTCATGGATGGCCCTCGTAGGTCACGTGATATAAATACATCTAATCACGTGCTCCCATTTTCATCATCACGTGATTTTAACAACTCGTAGCAAGTCTCCTACCCTGGCCTACCCTGGAACAACAGCATATCGCTTTCAGATCGAAATCAGACTAAGTCGATTTAAGGTTTACGATTGTGAAACAATCCATCAAGACCGTTTACAGAGTGGCCTTTCAAATACCACCCTCCAGTCATCGGAGAACTGATTGAAGCCCACCATTCGACTCCCAGTACCCACTTTACACTACTAGGAAGTTGTCAGATTCTCGCTAGCTGTTCTCAGTCACGTGATGTACGCGTCCCATCATTGGGGACATTACAACACCCTAGATGACATATATTTGTTGGGCACCTACTTGGTTTCTTGGTACCATTCTCCTCGTTCTGCTCTGCTCTATCCACTGATTTAGGTATCTTGTCTTTTGCTCTTATGATACTCGCTAGGTGACAGTTTTAGACAGTCGAGTTATTGATGTTTAAAAGTACTCCAGAGAAGAAATAGATCACTTTTTACGACCTAAAGTGGTATGACAATACTCTCCTGAACTAGGGCTATCGACTAGTACCACTCATGAGCTCTTACAGGGAAAGCCGATAACACTGGGTTCTCGATTCACGGTTCCAGGTAAGTAAAACTAAAACGGGTCTACTGGAATATTGGGAGCTGGAATGTTAACAAGAGTAGTACTGCAAGACTCGTTGAAAGCAGGGCTTTCCTATGGTACCACTTTCAATCAATAGTGATAAGTACTCCTCACTTTAAGTACTAACCAAATCTCCTGTTTAAATATGACAGAGAACTTGAATTTTTTAAGGTTTTAGATCTGTCAGATTACCCCGTTTAGAACCGTTTACAGAGTGACTAAACGATACGAGTTTTAAATACACTAATACTCCTTGAACCAGAGACACGGAGGACGGTTTAACGCCCAATGGTCACTGATATAGCATTTCATATCAGTCACGTGAGGCTATATTATATTTTTGAGTCACGTGATGATCTTTTTCAGCTCAGTCTCTTATTTACTTGGACTTTAGTTGACAATGAAAAGTCACTTGGGGGGGGTAAAAACGAGGTTCCAGAGATGCTATCAAAATGGGAGTTATAGCATTCAATTGCCACAGCTCTGAAAACCGATTATATGAAAGAATATCGACGGATTTCCTTGCCAGTCCAAAGATATCAACCCCTTCATTACCTTTTGAGATTCGAAATTACTTAGACTTTGTTAAGCCACTCTCTAATACGACCACTGCAGAGAACATGAATCCAACTCCTGGAAAAGGTACTAAAAAGTGGACTTGTTGACATCAATCGAATCAGCAGAGCCAGGAGAATAAGATGGTACAATAAAATCCACCTTTTTCAGTACTAATTTGGCGAGTTAGACACATATCGTTTTATCGTTTTTGGCTATACATTTCTGGGTATAAATAAATATGCAATAAATTAAATAAGGTATAGTTGTTGACCAAGGGCAAGTTGGTCATTTGCGTGACAACATTACAGTAATGCTGTCACACATTGCACACAGACAAGACTAATTCTTGTCTTTCCCAAAATCAGGCTTAACCTGTTACACGTCACACAACACAGAACGTCGCACGTCACAGAAAGCTGTAGACAGAAGAGCAGTCAGTCTGGTCACGTGGTAGTCTGGTCACGTGAGTCTGGTCATGTGACAGCTTCAAAGCTCTCCGCCAGACTCTGGAGACAGTCTCGTTTCACTCGACTGTGTGCCCCCGCCAGACTCTGTAGACAGTCTCGCTTCGCTCGCGTCTACAGACCCCCCCACATCTCCCCCAAATGATACTCGCCATCGGGAATAAACATTGGGCGTCGATACTGATACTCTGATCGTACCTCGGCTCGTACCGGGGCATAAAGTCCATGGTGGGTTCTGTTTTGATCCATGGCGCAGAGGGAGCAGCAACAGGCTGCTGGGGGGCGGTGTTGTGTTGTGTTCGCGTTTCCGTGGTTACCCTGAATGACGTAATCGGCAGAGTTTTCGGGGGAGGTGGTGTTGGAGAGAGGAGTGGCGACAGATGAGGCTGAGGAGGGGGCTGAGGAGGGGGCGGTGGTGGAAGTGGTGTTGGTGGTGACAGAGCTCATGTTGTTGGTGACATTGTCAGTGTGACCGGTGACAGAGTTCATGTCGTTGGTGACATTGCTCATGTTGCTAGTGACACCACCCATGTTGCTGGTGACATCACCATTGTCATACTCCAACTTGATCTGATCAACCTCCCCACCTGGCTGAGGAGACAACTGAGGAGTAGATCCATTACTCCCCCCCTGACTCCCCTTTCTCCTCTGCTGACGCTCATAGGACTTTTTCGTCACCACCTTGCTGACCTGCAACTGGGGCAGACCCAGGCGTTTCCGTTTGTGAAACTCGGTAATGTACTGACGAGGAGTCAGACCAGTGTACCGTTTGAACAGACGGTGAAAGTGCCACAGAGTCAGACCCACGGACTCGGCCAGCTTCTTGACACGTGGCACCTTGTCGGGCTCCAGAGAATGGATCAGGTTGCACACAGACCCAACCGCCCGACGCTGCGAGTTCATCTCGCTGACATCCGGGTTACATCGTCGACAGGGACGATACCCGGCGGCCACGGCCTCCTTCATGGTGTCGAAATACACAATGTTGGAACGGAGGGCCAGACGGGCCGAACAGGTGGGCCGACAGTACACCTTGGTGGAGGTGACACAGTAGATGAAGGCGCCATCTGCTTCGGGGTCTCTGTCCACCAGAGCCTGCCACCGTTCGTCATCGGTGACGTATTTGCCAGAGGGGGCAGGAGGAGCCACTGTGAAGGGGATTTGGGGGGAGGTGGCTGTTGGGGTTGTGGTGGAGGTTGTGGTGGTGACACTCTGAGTGTTGGGGGTGACACTGGTTGTGTTGGGGGTCACATGGTTGGTGTTGTGGGTGGCGTTGTGGGTGGCGTTGGTGACATTGTTGGTGTTGTGGGTCACATTGTTGGTGTTGTGAGTATTGTTGTTGTGGTTATGGCTGTGGCTGTGGGTGACATTCTGACTGTTGGGGGTCACAGTGTTGGTGTGGTTGGAGTGGTTGTGGTTGGTGTGGGTGTTGTGGGTGACATGGCTGGTGTCGTGGGTGACATGACCGGTGTCGTGGGTCATATCGCGGGTGACATGACTCATGTCGCGGGTTACACCGCCCATGTCGTGAGTTACACGGCTGTTGTCATGAAGTCCCTCTCCCTGATACATCGGAACAAGATTGTTCAAAGAACCCATTCCCATGGGATTCATAGGGAGACCCATACCGTTGCCGATACTGTTGCCGCTGCCAATGCTGTTTGTGTTTGTGTACAAATCACTCATATTCAGGGCGGCAAAACCACCATCATTCGTGACATGACCTCCGTCGTTAGTCACATGACCACTGTCATAATCGGGATACATGTCCATCTCCTTGAGACGAGAGTAATCAACCACGTCGGGCTTGGCGTAGAACATGTTGTGACAGTCGAAGGGTTATCGAAGGGTTGGGCGCGAGATTTCGTACTTGATGTCGTGATCGCGGATTTTTTCCTTTTTGTGCAACTAACACAAACCCAAGGACTTCTCCAGGTATATATGTGGGTCAAAAAACGCATGAGACACAGACACCGGAAGACAAAGGGCCGTGACAGAGGGTGTCCAAACCTTGATCACACGTGCATTAGGTTTGGGAGCAATTGGGAGATTAGGGTTCGAAAAGTTGGCAGAAGTCTGTTTCTATCGTTTGGTCACACGTGATGCTCAGGCGGAGGCCAGGAAGCCCTAACCTGGGCCGGAACGCAAACCCTAACCCGGTTTCCAGAAGTAGTCGGGTAACCCTAGCCCCGGTACCCTAACCCTGAAGCAACCCTAACCCTGGCTTTTTCCAACCCCAACCCACGTCCGAATTAGGAAACCCTTCCATGTACGGCTGTGGCTGAAGCCCACAAAATATTATTCCGCGGCGCGAAAATAATCGCTAAAAGTCGGAAAAAATCAAAGCACGTGACCTGAGCCTTGATTAGTCAGCTGAAAATACAGAACTCTCCAAATTACCATCCCTAACCCTGTTATGCCCCTACCCTAAATCACCCTCGTTAAAGTGCGATTATGCGATACACATTACAGTAGATCGATGAGCTTAGTGCATGACTAAGGTTCCATATAAGGTTAGGGTTTAATTCCCTGAGCCGAATTTGATCCGACAGAATATAAATCAGTATTAAATGGGGTATAATTGGGAGAATTATTTGGAGCACGTCACGTGACTAATCCAGTCTCTCTCCACCGATTGCAATTTTCAGATTCAACAAAAACCGCTTAGTCAGCATTTTGTCTCCTCCCTTCGACTTTCTATTTCGGGACGTATTACGCTTTAGACTCCGATCCGAATACCCTAGGTCACGGAGATATTATCCTAACCCTTGTAGTACCCTAACCCTGTCATACAACGCCCCTACCCTGATACCCTGAATACCTAGCCCGAGAGCACCACCCTAGAAGACATAGCCCTTCAGCTAACCCCTGGCCCTAACCCCCAGACCTTCTACCCTAGCCCTATCCCTCACGTGACTCGGCTGTCGGCTTTTCCGCAATTGCCCAACAGGCCAAAAGTTCCAGAGCAGCTTTCGGCCGGCAGATGAAACGCATTCTGCCGCACCGTCATGACGCAGATGTCCCAAAGAGGCAAAGAGATCCCGAACCTTATTGCAAACTCTAAAATCTATACGCTTCTATAATTACACTTGGCGCGGGGAACATTAAGTTGGTAGGCTTAGTAAGACGACAGGAGTGTGAAATATTGATTACATAATGCATTAGATTACGTCAGCAGCAAGAATATGTCACTTTTATCGCTTTAGATTTCATCTAATCTGACAGGTCAGGGAATCCCGTCCGTTCCGCACGTCAGAACCTTATCCGAGTTAAGCGTATAACCTTATGAAAAGCTTACGTAATGATAACCTCGGCTTTTTGTGGCGCACAGTTTAATGTTATGCATGGAAAGAAGAGGTGGCGGTTGCTATGACATGGGCAATGTTGTGGGTAAGCAGGGTGTTACACAGTCCATGTCGTGGGTTACAAGGGTAATGTCGTGGGTAGACATTCGGCTTAGTCATCAGCCTCAATCGATGACTCATCGGTTTTCTGCTTAGTCATATCATTCTAGTTGACTAAGCGGTGGACACGTGACACAACACCTTACGTAACTTGGCAACGTTCCAGATCATGCACGATTGAGAGAATATAATCGCTGCAAATATTTTCGCTTGTTGCCTTCGCTTAGAATACCCCCATATTTCCGGCGGACGCATATGGGGTGCATGTGCATGCATGCTGCTGCATATTCATACACGTGACATGCAGCCTGGTATGTATGAAATTCATCTTGGGGCAGTCTTGCAAAAGTGGGAACCGTGCTGTACTTCGTTTTCTCCAAATGCGATTAAGGTTGCAGATTTTCCATTTTAGAGTTCGTTATGTGTGGCTGAGAAAGTGGCTAGTGTGCATTGTTGGGCGGAACCTAAATATGGTCTGATCCGGCTTTAAGTCCGCAAACGCCGCTTTAGGTTTACTAGCCACAAGTGGCGGTGCCGTGCGGTTATAGGGTTAGGGTTAGGGTTAGGTGATGACATGTACGTTTTGACTCAGCTCATGAGTCAGGTGTGCACCAGAGAGGAGAGGGGGTTATAGGGTTGTAGAAGATGGAATAAAATCGATAGAATTTTCAGGGTAAGGGGAATCGATATGGGCGGTATTTACACGATTTATGGCTCTAGCCCTACTGACCCTAACCCTTTGCGATACCCTATTATCTCCAACATCTCGTTCGGAAGACCATGCAGTCGGCGGCTAAATGAACCTTAATTTCCGAAATGAAATATCAATGAAATTCACACTTAATTCGAGGTGTATTGTCGAGAACCCCAACCCTGACAGGGTAAGGGTTAAATATAGATGTTAGGGCGTGTGATTTCCCCTGTCAGGTCAGATCTCGTGTTTCAAATCGCCCTTACCCTACTCGTAGACTTTTGGTGGACCCACTCCTCCCGTCAGGCGGGCGTATAGAGAGCTGGGTATAGGGTTGGCCGGACGTGGGTTAGGGTCTGTGTGGGTTAGGGTAGTGGGATTTCTTCTCCGGTTAGGGCTGATCCGGGCAAGGAACGGGCCGGATTTGGCGCTAGTGGTTAGGGTATTGATTAGGGTTAGGGAAATAGTCAGGGTTAGGGCTTACCTGAGACAAGCAGCGTCGGAGATATAAAACATCTGAGACATGGACCAATTGACACCGGAATTATAATGGAGTCAGGTGATGTACCGGAGTTATAGGAGCAACAGGTTAATAGATTCTAGGGCAGGGTTTAGGGTAGATTCTAGGGTATGATGAAGGTGGCGGTTTAGGGTAGGTATTAGGGTAGTTACAGGATTATTACTGTGATATTATGTAATGCATTTGATCAGATAGGAGGGTTAGGGTGGAGTTAAAATGTGGTGATGGATATTTCAGGGTTTCAGGAGGTGGATGGATTATTCTGAGTAAAATCGCCAGAAATCGCCAAAGATCCAATTAAATCGGGAGTGACAGGAAATGGTGGCCACTCGAAAGAACACGTGACGTAGATCATCACAGTACTTTTTTCATCATCGACACTGCATCCATGAACGTTGTGGGGTGCATGTGGTGGGTGGGTGCGACACAACCTATGTAATGGGCACGACATGGTGAGTGTGGTGGGCACGACACAACCGATGTGGTAGTCACGACATGGATCATGTAATGAGCACGACATGGATCATGTAATGGGCACGACATGGATCATGTAATGGGCACAACATGGATAATGTCGTGGGCACCACAAGAGTCGTGTAATGGGTGACAAAAAAAAAACTCAACATCCTCAAAACCAAAGACTTCTTGGTATCAATCGAATGCCACGAAGACGCAAAATCGAATGCCACCACTCGCTAGTCTCTAGACCGCCTCCATCACGTGATATTTCCATCCAACCAACCTCCAGCCGCACACAAATAAAGTTGCAATGTCCGACGCTTATCTGTGTCATGGATGCATGTATGCAGCACAAGGAAAGAGCCACTGGAAGGCTCTAGAATTCCACGTTGAGCCACCAAGGTGAGGGGGGGTGACTAAGCAAAGTCACGTGACCAAATTAAAGCCACCAGACCAGATTGGTGGTTGTGGTAGTCATGTGATGGTGGTCACGTGACATTAAATATTCAACGCTCTCCCACCAGTTCGAACTCCGCTGTTGTAGTTGCCAAATAATCCATCACCCGTTTGCTCACTTGTAGTTGCCTGTGTTCGAATCCTCCCTGAGTCATAACAATTGGAGTTATTTGGACAACAATAGAAGAGTGTAAGTAAAACAGTGACCAGGGGAGATAATTAAATTTGGAGAGATGATTCTGGCTCCCCAGACCGATACCAGTCGAATGGTACCGGTTTCAACCGTTTCTAAGCACTATCACGTGTTCTGTGCACTCCCTCAATATACCATCTTCCACGATACTCATTAAACAATATAGACACCATAGAAACGACAGAAACGGCTCAAAAACTTCTTCCCCACCTCGTAAATCGCCCCACCTGCTAGACTTACCACATTCCCTTTTTTCTCCGACTTTCTCCGACGTCAGGCAGAGGAATCTGTTTATTTTTGGAAAGGAAGTCCAAATTTCGATTCATAAATTTATCCACTCTCTAGGTTCCCGGATATAAACCTACTCTGGTTCATGTCCGTGTTCCGAAGCGGCTAATTGGGGTTATTTGGTCTTGTTTTTGTTTTTGTTGTCTCTTGTGTTGTAGTTTCTAGAACCGGTTCAAGTTGCTCCTGAGGCGGGACATGAGTCAGAATTTTGTGTGGGGCAGTTGAGACGATTTGACAGGTACCAAGGTGACCGCCTTGATGTGATCTACAGGATGGTATGGTTTGTTTTCTGTTTCAGTGATGGATAGAGACTTAATTGTTGGAATCACGAACCCACCTCATCATATGCAGAGAAACGGCGTTTATCTCAACATATTTGTACTGAAAGGGGTGGATATTATGGTACCATTCTTTTCGCCTCCCTCTGCTGACTGAAATGGTACCAAGTAGTCCCCTTTTCAATACCTTTTCCAGGAGTTGGCAGGGTCTTTTCTTTTCTACATAATACAAGAAGTACAAGTGAGTGGTCTAACAAAGTCTAAGTAAACTCACGATGTGGAAAATATTGGAAGGGCAATTATCTCAGGAGTGGCAAGGAGATCCATTGATATTAATTTATATACATGGTCTCCAACACGGCGGCCATCGAATGTTACAACTCTCATTCTGATACCACACTGGAAACCATGTTTTTGCACCCCCAAGTGACTTTTTTTCTTAACTAAACTCTAAGTAAATGATCCGTACTTCTTCTCTCAACTAGGACTTTTCCTCTCAACTAAACTCTAAGTAAATGAGCTGTCGTTTTTCTCTTAGCCACTTGTGGTATCGAGCTCACAGTAATAACGGTGACTCTTTAGAAGGAGTAAGGGGTACCAAAATGATCGCACGAGTCTCCTCTTTTCAATGGTACCACTTATAAGCGGGTGTGGTTGATATTGAAGGAGTTAGCCATCTTCCCTGAAATAAAGTAAAGTGACGGTTCTCGTATTTCCAAGCCGCACGGCTGGGGGGTGGGGTTTTTGGCCGGTTTGAAAAAGGGTTTAAAAGTGTTTGATCTGGCTGAAACTAATACGCAAAAAAAACTATGGCTGTTGTCACGTGACATCCAAAATCTCAGACCTGCAGGATCAAAAATTGACCAGGGTAGGCAAAAGTGACGTATGTGAGCTTTGTACTGCTTAAATCTCTCTGTGAGTGGTACCAAACTGATCACGAGAAGCTGCTGATTCGAACGGTACCATATTCGAGATAGTCTAAATTGGCTGTTCGTTTTTGAGGGAGCAGTTCATCATTTACACTGGTCATCTCGAACAAGGTGGACGTTGAATTTCCGAGCCGCACGGCTGGGGGTGGGTTTTTACGCCCTTTAGAAAAAGTGCTGTTCTGTTCCGATCGGGCTGAAAATTAAATTGGAGGGTTTTGGGGTAATTATCACGTGACTCCCTGATTTTAAGAAGAATCCATCAAAAAAATGGGTAAGTTAGAACACCCCCTATTTTACTTGGATATATCAAGTGCAGCTTCAAGGAGAGGCTGGATGTCTAACTCAACAGCTTAACTAAATCTCTCAAATCCAAGTAAAGTCAAGTAATAAAATAATATAGGAAAACACCACAGCGGCGGAGGAATGAAATGTGATCGAATCGGATATTCCAATGATGATGGGGAAGATGAAAAGTGGCAGAATTTGAACTGGAACGACTTTTGACGGGTTCTGGAAAAACGGTTTGGAAGGCCAAAATGGAGAACATATATCAGAACTTTTCTGTGATTTCAGAAAACTCAGAGAAATGACATGCGAGATGAAATCGATTGAATTTTTGATCACGTGATCTTTGTTCGGTCTTTCTTGCTCTGATTGCACTGTTATATAGTCTTTGTTTCTCCAGGGTTAGTCAGGGTTAACAAAAGTAATATAAAAAACGGTACCAGACGTGGTTTCGAGCAGGAGAGCTTTGAGAGAGCTGCGAACATCTCTGGACGAAGTTATATCAAGGGACAAGTGCCACAACTCCCTGTTCTCAGAGCTCCAGTGAGCAAAGTCTACTTTCAACATTTTGTGTCTAGAATCGAGCTGTTAGATACATGGGAAGTGGTTATATTCATTAAAATGTGGTATTAGAAGATTGATTGGGAAAAAGCGGATCTAATAATGAAGTCTACGTGTTTATTTTCCTACTATAGCACATTTGGTGAACCATATAAGCCGACTGGTGGTATCAATACAAGAACCCCTCCAACTTATCAACCAGTCATCATAACGTCATGAAAATGGTTTCATTCTGTTCATCGTAGTTGGAGTACTCATATGATCATGTCGTTTCATCACGTGATCCTTGTCTTCCTTGTTCTATGTCGTTTCTTCATAGCCAGGGTTAGTCAGGGCTAGTTGAGAGAGGATAATTATGAGAAGCCTCAGTAGTGAATCAGACTTGGTAGATTGCGAGATGGCTAGGATTAAGCAATTTAGACACTGTGGTGGTCTGAGAGTACGTAGAAATGGTGTTAGTATTTTTCTAAGTAATCTGTCAACAGTTGCCATGGCATATTCTCTCAGTACAGTCCAATCTGACCAGTCACTTTGAGCTGTATAGTGGAGGGGTGTTTTAGAGCTGACTCTCTTATTCCAACTCTTCTTCTTCACCATCACTTTATTTTGGGGTGACCGATGTGAGTTGACAGAAGAGGAAGATAACAGCTGATACCGTTACTGACACAGACAGAAGTACAGAGATACCGTCACTACCAGAGATGCCAATACTAACGACACAGAGATACCATTACTGACACAGAGATACCACAGACACAAACACCGACACCACCTACATCACATTCACCCGACTCTCCCTTCCTACAACACACCCAATGTCACCACTGTCACCACTGTCACCACTGTCACCACTGTCACCACTGTCACCAATGTCAATTGCCACCGTGGCAGATTGCACAACGATGACATCAGCTGACCAGTGGGGAGAGTGCCTGTCCGCAACACAGTACGCCGCAACTGCTTATAAGTCACCTCAACCACTGACGTCACAACCACCTGTTGCCACCACCAGTTTCGTCTTGTTACGCTCTCTTGTCTGCCATTGACTCTGTCACTGCTACTGTGTCATCACTCTACCATTGTCATCTCGGCCACTGACGTCACTCCTGGTGGCCACTGCACAGAACCTTCAACTAATCTCAACTAAACAAGTGCGACGTCAACTAAGCATTACATACTAGGGCGACACCACCAACGACGGTGGACATGGGTTCTGCTGTCACAAGCTAGACTGATCTCCCCTCTTCACAGCTGCCATGTTAGCTCAGTCACTCAGACACCGCAGTCACTCAGACACCACAGCTACGTGTTACCTCGGCTATTACATTGGCACTGTCACCGCAGTCTTCTCCCTGCACACTCTCTCCAGCTCTTCTCACCGTCGCGGTCGCCACTGCCGCTCGGTAGGCACAGGTGTTACACTGGCGCTGTCATCTGCCCTCTTGAGCTCCAGGTCTATGCTGCTACTGCTGCCCCAGAACCAGAACACCTGCCAATGATCCCCTTACAGTTGCTGATGAAGTGTGTGTGGCAGGGGAATGGGCACTACGATGCTGGAGCGAGAGGTGAAGACGAGAAAAGGCAGGAGTCACGACAACAGTTATGTCGGTGGCGATGGGGGCGGGCAGACAAGAGAGATTGGTGATTATAAAAGGGAGGGTGCCATGACAGTGAGGCATTGGAGGCAGGAACAACGGCAATGACGTCAGTTGGAGTATGGTGGGGTGACACTGCTCGATCTCACAGTCAGGCGTGGATTAGGAGACCGACAGTGGACGCTGCCAGATCCCTGAAACTGAACGATAAGGCAGTGATTATTGATGGTGGCCCTAAAGTGAGCAGGAGAGGAGAGGAGGAGTGTGGCAGTGAAGTGAGGCAATGGCAATGATGCTATTGAGCTGTTTCTACACCGGCTACATTCTGGCTAGCATAGACCAGTTGACGTTGTCTCGGATCACCTCGGCAGTGGTTAATTCTACCGGCACTTTCACTGACGTCAGGCTATCCCTAGCTCCAATTGGCTCCTAGTGATGCCAATCATGTCTATCTGTCTCAGACTGAGCCCCAGCCCTGCCCACGAGTCCACGTGACCTCCCAGGTGCTCTCTCTTCTCGGGCTCTGCAATCAGTCTCGGACTACCCCCACCCTTCTCCCCTCGACAGTACGTTCAACTGTCTGGAGGGTCAGCAGTCACCACGAGGTCACCACGACGACATTACCCTCTTCTCTGCTGCAATTGACCCCCCTGTGACAGTCCTGGTGTCCCACTGCCACTGTGGCGACCCTCACAGTCTTTACTGGTGGGTGGCGTTGGCCATTTGAGACGTGGTGGACGCCTACAACAGCACAGGTGTTGCCACAACACAGACAGTCCTGGGACCATATTTACGGTATGTATTGATCGACTACTTTTGTTCATATTCATTGTTCTTTACTATTTACTAATTCATTGAGGTGGGTGGAGCTTAACAGATCGTCACAGCAACACAAACAACAAAAGCTACGCTGTCTGTGTCGTCACGACATCACGAACAACACTCACAGCTTCGCTGTTCGTGCTGTTCTACTCCTGACCACAATCATCAATGACAATCTTCTGAGAAGTTCGTCCCGACGAAGAACCCAGCTTCTCAATAGCCTTGACCACATCCATACCCTCGGTGACCTCTCCAAAAACCACATGGGCACCATCGAGCCAAGGAGTGTCAACGGTGGTGATAAAGAACTGGGATCCGTTGGTGTTGGGGCCAGCGTTGGCCATGGACAGCAAACCGGGCTTGGTGTGCTTGACGTTGAAGTTTTCGTCGGGGAACTTTTGGCCGTAGATGGACTTGCCTCCAGTGCCGTTGTGGTTGGTGAAATCTCCGCCCTGCAGCATAAACTGGGGGATGACTCGGTGGAACGAGGAGCCGGCGTATCCAAAGCCCTTCTCGCCAGTACACAGAGCTCGGAAGTTCTCGGCGGTCTTGGGGACCTGATCCTTGTACAGCTTGAAGGAGATTTTTCCAAGAGGGTTGCCGTTGGCAGAAACGTTAAAGTAGACGTTGTTTCGCACCAGAGGCGAGGTGGAAAAGTGTCGGATTTGTCGGAACATGTTTGGCGGGGTTTGGTGTTGGTGTAACAAGTACAATGTGGTGCGGTTCTGATCTCCGATCTCACTGGTTAATCAATTGAGTTTCGGGGTTAGGGTAGGAGAACATTGGAGAATCGGCGAGGAAGGAAGGCACCAAGGAGGTTTGAGTTTGAGTTGGAGGTCGACTAATAACCGCTGCAATGGCACAAGTGTGAAATAGAGGAAATACATAGACAAAAGTAGTACCATTGTACTCCCCTGCTTTTCAGCTTTCGAATGGTATCGCTTAGAAATCTGTGGGGCACCATTAGAGTACTAGAGGTTAGAGGAGTGTAACAGTCAAAGTCGCATTTAGATGGCGTTCCTGGATCACGAGATTGACTTTTCTTACCACACCTTGGGACCAATCCCTCCTGTTACCGGTCGTTGGGGGCAGCGGAGTGGTTGGGACTTTCGTCTACTGTAGTTGAGGTTAGTTGAGCTGCAAAGATGACCAGAACAAGGCTTTTCCTGTTTTTTTTTTTAGTTACTACCACAAGCTCTCCATACAGTCTGTTCTGACAGACAGTTAGTTGATAGACATGTCTCCTGACAGCTTCTGTAAGACTGACTATGAGTAGCTATAGTCCACTGCCTTCAGTCGATGGCTCAGTTTCTGTTGATGATTTACAGAACCTATCAACTAACTCAGACATGTCAATAGAGCAGCTGGATGATAGTCTTACCGACAGCAATTGTCAGTTGCTGAGAAAAAACTAATAGTACTTGGCGTTTAGTTGAGAGTAGCTGGAGATTTAGTTGAGATGTAGCTGGTTAGTTGAAGAGGGTCGTGTTTAGTTGCTATGTTAGTTAAGGCTTTAATTAAGGCCTGAGGTGAGGGGGATGCACTGCTGTTTTTTTTTATTCTGCTGGTTGTTGAAAATGGGGCTGCTTTTCACAGAGCCTGTTTACTTAGAGTTTACTTGAAAGGAAAAGTGACTCGGGGGTGCTAAAGTGGTGTTCCCATTGAGAGAGAAATACAGGAGCACTGCAGTTTAGGAGATGCGAGTTAGGGTATTATTTATATCAAATAATATTTTAGGATTTCCATGTAATCCTCAAGATATGGACACTTCTTTGAAACTTCTTCTCTTGCATTTACTTGAACTTTGTTGAAGCACATGATATGAACTTATACCGCAAGATCTGACTGACATTTTTCCGCCCCAAGTCCTATTTACTTAGGGTTTACTTGAGTATAAAAGTCTCTTGGGGGTGCAAAAACGAGGTTCCCGTGATGACATACTCATAAGAGTAGCTGTGTTGGAAAGCTACGGTAACGGAGACGACATTATTGACATAAAAATGTGGAAATTCTCCGCACATCTGGAGATATACACCCTGATGGTATGCTCCATGATTTCCATTTACTTAGCCTTTGTTGATGCACTACTGTATCAGAAGCTTATACTGGCCCCATCTTACAGACCTTTCGTTTGCCCCAAGTCCTTTTTACTTAGAGTTTGGTTTAGCGAAAAAGTCACCTGGGGGTTCAAAAACGAGGTTCCACAGGTGCTAGCAATATGGTAGCTAGCCTGTTCGAGTACCACGGGTTTGACTGTCAATTTTAGTGATTAACATTTCAGGATTTGTGCAAAAACTCCAACTACAAGTCCAAAACCTTCCCTATACGAGTATTGGTGGGTACGCGTACTTTGATTTTAGTTTAGCTTCGCTGGAGGCCAACTATTTATTTGGTGACTACCGTTCTACTCACTGCACCACTTACTACAGTACACCACACTGAGATCGGTTGTTGTCCGCTCGAGGCCTTCGGCGCTCGCTCCCGTGCTCACTACATGTTGCTGTCCGCTCGAGGCCTTCGGCGCTCGCTCCCGTCTACCCAAAACTAATATACATTCATACATAACGCGACACGCATCCACCCACTCTACTGCCAAGCAGGTCGAGAGTTGGGCTGCTGGCTGTACTGCGAATAATACTGTCCGTAGTTGTAGCCTCCCTGGGGCATGTTGCCTCCAAACGCGTTGGACTGCACGTAGTCGGCAGCGTCATCCTTGGCGGCAGGAGTGGCGGAGCCCTGGTTGGGGGTCGACTCGGCGCCGGACGCTCCGCCCTGCATCTGACCGTGCTGCTGGCCCTGCTGGCCCTGCTGAGGAGCTCCAGGCTGGTTGTAGAATCCCTGCTGCTGGTAGTAGCCCTTCTGCTGCGAAGGGGAGCTGTAGCCCTGGGGGCCCTGGTTGAAGCCGGCAAACGGGTAGTTGTAGTACATGTTACCGTAGTAAGGGTACTGGTAGGCGCCGTAGGGCATGGGCTGGCCCTGCTGGGGGGGCTGCTGGCCGGCGGCTCCGGGCTGCACGGGGGTGGCGGCAACGCCGGCGGGAGAGGCCGTGTTGGACTGCTGGCCGGAAATGGACGAGTACAGCTTGTCATTGTAGGGAGCCGAGGGAGTGCCGTTCTCAAAGGGAGATCGGTAGTCCTGGCCCTGCTGCTGGGCGCCGGTCTGACCCTGCTGCTGGGCTCCGGTCTGCTGGGAGCCGGTCTGGCCCTGCTGGGCGCCAGTCTGCTGAGCCTGGCCCTGCTGGCCCTGGCCCTGCTGGTAGGGGTAGAAGCCCCGGTGCATGTCGGTGCCGGCAAACATGTCGGGGGCACCAAAGCCGGAGTTGAAGCCGACCTGCGACTGGCCGGGGTACGAGTAGTGGGCAAACTGCTGCTGCTGCTGCTGCTCGTAGCCCTGCTTCTGGCCGGGCTGCTGCTGGTACCGGTAGGCAGGGTTGTAGCCGTAGGGCTGCTGCTGGTAGTAGTCGGGGTGCTCCTGCTGCTGGTCCTCGGCGGCGGGGGCGGTGGGGGGCTGTTGCTGCTGCTGCTGCTGCTGCTGCTGCTGTTGCTGGGAAGCAGCGGCGGCAGCGGCGGCGGCAGCCTCGGCCTCGGCCTTGGGCTGGGTGGGAGCCTCAGCGGGAGGCTGGTGGGACTCGTCCTTGACGGCGGTCTGGGCGGCCTGGGTGGCGGCGGCCTCTCCGCCGAGGTTCAGCGAACCAAACTGCACGCCCACCTGGTCAACCTGGGCGGCGCCCTGGGGCAGAACCACGGGCTCGTTCTGGTTGAGTCGTCGGGGCAGGTTTCGGCCTCCGACAGACTTGTCGAGGCCGGGGGGACCCTTGGGCACGTCGTCAACAAAGTCGTTGGCGGAGGAAGCCTCCTCGGTAGCCACGTCGGCGGCCTGGACGGCCTCGGGGGCGGAGGTCTGCTCAGCGGCAGCAGACTTCTCGGCGGCCTCCTGCTCAGCCTCCTGCTCGGCCTGCTCCTCCAGCACGGCAACCTGTGCGGCCTGGACGGCGGGGGCGTCTGTGGAAGTGGAGGGGGCGGCCTGGGCGGCAGGGGTGGGGGCCACGGGCTTGGGGGCGGCCTTGGGAGTGGCAATGGCGGCCCAGGACTTCTTTGCGGGGGCCACGGGGGCAGCCTGAGAAGAGACACCGGCAGCGGGAGCGGACTCGGAGGATGCAGGCTCGGTAGATGCAGAGACGGAGACAGGAGCGGCCTGAGCGGCGGCTACGGCGGCAGAAGGGGCAGGAGCAGCGGCAGACTGGGCAGACTGGGCAGAAGCACCAGCGGCAGCAGCCTGAGCACCGGCACTCTCCTTGTGGCTGTCGACGACGCCAACGTGGCTAGCCCAGGAGCCAGCCTTGGGAGCTCTGTGCTCGGTGCTAGCTGCACTAGCGGCACCGGCGACAGCGGCAGGAGAGGCGGCAACGGGTTTTGTGGGGGTGGCAGCAGAGGCAGCAGAGGCAGCGGCACCGGGGGCTCGCTTGGCGGCGGCGTTGGCGGCGGCTCCTCCGGGGGCGGGAGCTCGCTTAGAGCCGCCGGCGGCAGCAGCAGCGCCTCCTCCAACCTTGGCGGATCGGTCCGCTCGTGGGCCCTTGGGAGGCGCCTTTTGTGAAGTGGCGTTGTGGGCGGCGCCGCTGGGCTGCTGCGATGTGGTGTGTTGCTGGGCCACCGCCGGGGTGGCTGCTGCTGCTGGTGCGGGTGCCGGTTTCTCCTTGGGCACCTTCTTCTTGACCTCGCCCCACTGTTGGGCGTGGCCGTCGGCAATGCGAATGATGGCGTTTTCGAGATCGCCGTCTGTGTCCGACAGGACCGTCAGCAGGTCATCGTCCTTCCAGTCGGGGAACAACTCCTTGAGAGTCACCAGTTGTGTGGGATATAGCTGCTTGAGGCGCTTGGATTCCTCGTCTAGTATCGATGTGGAGTTTTTGGCAGGCCGCACTGCCGTTCGGCTTACTGAGCTTCTCTTTGGTCGCTCAGACATCTGGGTTAGTAAGGAACGGAAGCGAGGGCCGTAGGTCCGAGCGGACAACAACAAGACCGTATCGGTAGCGAGGTCACGACCGTATCGGTAGCGAGGTCACGAGCGGACACGTCAGGACTGGTGTCGACGATGGGGGCTGCCGTGATTCGTTACCTGTTTGTGTTTGTGTCTGAGTCCGATCGTTTAGCGCGATTAACACAAACAGATCAGACACAGACGGACGAGAAACAAACAGATCAGACACAGATGGACAAGACACAAACAGATGGGATTGACGAGCCACAGTCAATGTCGTTGACTGTGTAGTGGTGTCGTTGATCGTGCAGAAATAGAGACACAATCAAACGATCACATTAGTCGTGTGACATTGTGGATCAGCCTAGTTGGGTGGTGTATGTGGAGACGAGAGGGTGGCAGTTGGAAGGTGGCAGGATTAAAAGGCGGCAGATTGAAGGCAAGGACACAGACAGAAGACATCGCCAGGGACGTCTGTGGGTTCGTGTGCCACCCATCGCACACCGTCGATGCATGCTGTTTGTGACTCATGTGATCGACGGACAGTAGACGGCATCAACAGCAGTGGTGACAACAGCAGCAGCAGTGGTAGTGGTGGTGGAGACAGGTGACAGAGGCCATGTCGTGAACACGAGAGCAATGTGTGGCGGTGTTGGTAGGGGCTGTTGATGACTGTTGGTTCTGTGTTTAGCATCACCACCTCCCTCGTTACACAAACACCAGTCATACGACAATGACGTAATTCAAAAGCCGCGGATCAAGTGCGGCGAGAGGAGGGGACGAGATGACAAGGCCGCTGGTATCTTCTAACCACAACAGACTCATGATCTACCCCATGACCAACTGCCACGTCACCACTAACGTCGACTGTTGTTCCACCTCTATGTCCACCACCTCGTTATCCACCACCTCGTCCACTACATGCGGGTCGTCACTGCTGCCACCCTAACTCCTTCCACCAACCTTCCGTATGGTTCCATCGTCGATCCATCGGCATCCATCGCCGCCAAGTCGTGATCCGGCGTGGTTGGGCGCTGGCGGCCGGGGCCTTTGCGGCTCACCGCTTTTTCCTCGCGCAAAAAATACTCACGTTTCAAGTTCTGGTGTGTGTGTGTAAAGTTGTGTGGTGCGAGTGGAAGAAAACCGAGCTACATGTGGTCGCAAGGTAAAATCTTTCGTCACACTCCACACAAGGTTTGGGTGGGCTGAATGATCTGTGGGGAAGGTGGGTTGTGCCAGAGAGGGGGTAGCCGAGGTAGAAATGTGGGAGAGGGTCGATAATTATGAGCTCGATTTATTGGGATTTGTGGTGATTTCCAGGGATTTTACAAAATTCATTTTAGACACTTTTACCCGTTCCCACAACTGGCTGCCCTACTAGAATTAGCAACCATCACTATGTTTTTCAAAGACTACAAACGGCGGGAGAAACAAGGATGGAAGATTGGAAGGATCTTGGCGGGTATGTTTGAAGTCACGTGACGCCAGGGTGTGTCGGAATATCGATTCCGAGGGTATTATAGTACGGTGACGGTGTTCAACAGTGGTTGAAAGTGCCCTAATCTGCTCAAACCAAAGACCAATCTTCTCCCCCCGATCTGGGGACTCGATTGCAACCCTCAAATCTCTCGTACCGCCACTGGAACCCATTCTGTGGACGTTCTATTGTTGCAACTAACCCTTCGGGCTAATCCGGACATTGAGTTCGGAGAAGAGGTTTGAGTTTTGGGAGGTTAAGTAATTTAGATGGGAGAACTAGTTGGGTTTAGTTAGGCAGAGGGAGGTGCAGGGCGGGGTTCAAAACGCTGAGAAGGAGTCAGAGAAAAAAGTGAAAGATACCACTGGACTCGGAAGAACACGGTGAGTATTTCTCCGCCTTCAAATTCCGGAAAAGTCCAAAACTTGCCACCTTCGATCCCTCCCCCCCCTCCCCTCCCCCTTAACACATCACACGCAATCATGCATGATTTAGCGTTAGCAGTACACGTCTACAGTTAATACAGTTAATTACCCAGAACACACCAAATAGCGCAATCTGAACGTTTCCTTGAAGCAACATACTGGACACGATATTCAACACAATCTCTACCTACGATGAACGAATCTGAAGTGAGTATCACGTGATTGGCGGGGATGTTCGTTTTTACCATCTTTCCATCTTTCCATCTTTCAATCTTTCCATCTAACACAGACGTTTGATTTTGAAGAAACAGCCACCACGCCCTCAGTTCCTAAACGGCCCTCACGACGTCCTATCAGGGATAACACTGAGAGTGGGTCAATTGGTGAGCCAATCAGAAGTGAGGAGGTGGAGGAGGTGGAGGAGGTTGCTGTGACTGGCTCAGCAGGATCTCAACATGACCCTATTGACTTGGATGATGGTGATGGTGATACTACCGACAAGGTCCCTGTTGTGCCTTCCAGGAGGCCAGCAGCTGGCAATACCACGTCATCGGATTCTATCAAGAGTTCTGGTGACCCCTCTGACACCGCTAATGTCACCACCAATGTCACCACCACCACCACCTCCTCTGGCCCCACGTTCATGCCAACTCCAGTCACCGAGGCAACCTACGACGAACCTTCGTTCAATGTCAAGATTCCCAAAAAAGGAATGACCACCGAAGAAGCTGCCGCCCTGGAGCAGAAGATGGAGCAGCGGGAGAGAGACAAGAACGTTCCTTCCGTTCCGGCCAGACCTTCTAGACCTTCTAGACGTCCTGTCACTTCTAGTTCTGATATTGAAGGTTCAGCTCCTACTTCTGTCGAAGAAGCCCCTGTAGCTCCTTCTAGACGTCCTGCTGCTTCTCTCGAACCCCAGGAATCCGAATTCAAAGCCGCTTCAACCCCTTTTCAGCCAATTGAGTCTTCCATGTCTGAGCCTTCTATGCCTGAGTCGTCTATGTCTGAGTCCTCTGTGTCTGAGCCCTCTGTGTCTGAGTCTTCTATGCCTGAACCGTCTGTGCCTGAAAGACCCTCTAGACCTTCTAGACCTTCTTCTAGACCTTCTAGAAGTCTCACCCCCGCCGAATCCGACGAGGCTCTGGAACAGAGAATTGCAAAGGACAAGGAAATGGGCATTGAGGTCGGTCTAGGACCCATGGATCGACCTGTGGCTCGAGGAGTGCCCAAGGACGATATGGCGTTGTTACATGAAGAATTGAGTCGAGGGGCGGGTGATCCGACAGCTGTTAGATCAGGTCCTCCCATTAAAGCTGCTGTTCCAAAGGATGATATTGCTTTGATGGTGGAGGCGGAGAGAAGTGGAGCAACCGGTATTCCTACCAGTGATCCTGGTGACGTTGGTAACCCTGGTAACGTTGGTAACCCTAGTAACCCCACCCCCCTCGATTCTGTTGCTCTTAAACAGAAGCAGGAGGAAGAAGACGACAACGACGACGACAACAACAACTACACTTCTCGAAAGGTGCCTCTGGACGCTGTTGCCATGGAGATGAAGAGACAGAAGGAGTTGGAGGGGCACGGGGAAGATGATGAAGACACTTCTGCCCCCGTTGGTCTTGATGATGTTGCTTTGGAGGAGTTGGAGGAGTCACGTGAGTCTGAATTAGGTGACGCTGAATCCGGCACTTCTGGCGAACCAAGAATCCCATCTAGACCCGCTAGACCCGCCAAACGACCTTCTCCTGCTGCCGCTTCCACCTCCCCTGAATCCCTCTCTGCTGCCCGAGAAGCCACTCTGGATCTGTCCAAGGAAAACCCCGTTCCTCTGGCTGACGAAGAAGAGGAAGAGGAAGGTGATGCGATCATCGAACCTGCCGCTGAAAAACCCGTTGCTGGCGTTGGAGCGGCAGAGAAGGAGTTGGAGGAGGTTGAGGGGGAGGTAGAGGAGGTGAAGCAGGCCCAGGAGGACGTCCCCAAGTCTCAGGAGAAGGATGTCGAGTCACGTGAATCTGGTGAATCACGTGAATCCGAATCACGTGAGTCAGCTGAATCACGTGAATCCGAATCACGTGACCCTGCTGAATCAGCCGACGACGCCACTCCCATTGCTGCTGCCACGTCTTCCGTCACCTCAGCTGCTGCCGCCGCCACTGCCGGTATTGCTGCTGCTGCCGCTTCTGTCGCTGCAGTTGTTGTTGGAGGTGAGGAGAAGGACAAGGACGACGCCAAGGATGCCAAGAAGGAGGACCAGGACGTCAAGGACAAAGATGGCTTGTCTCTGGCCGCCAAGGACGCCAAGAATGTCACGGAGGACACTTCTGCCGCCCCATCTCCTACCATCCCCCCTCGACCCAAACCCGTGTCTCGTACCGGCTCCAATCTGTCTGGAAAATCTCCTCTGATTCCTCCTCGACCGATGAAACGGCCCGGAAACAACACCTCGTCGTCTTCTCTTGGCGCTGGTTTGAGCAGTGACAATTTGGCTTTGTCGGATGGCAAATCTGACGAGTCATGTGCCAAGCCGGTTGATGCAGCCAAGACTGACGAGTCGTCCGGTAATGCATCCCAGCCTGACTCGTCTGCTCCAGTTAAACCCACCAAACGCCCTCCCCCAGTCAAACCCAAGCCCAAGATCGGTGCAGCCTTCCAGGCAGCTCTGGAAGAAAAGGACAAAGAATTTAAACCCAAACCCAGGGTCCCCGTTCGGTCCAACAAGATTTCCGCGCTCGCCAAGGGTCTGGACGGCATGTTTGGAGCAGCCGGAGGCCCCATGGTGTTTGGTGCTCCCATGCCCAAAAAGGAGGTTGAGGAAGAAGAGGAGGTGTCCGAGACAGGAGTAGGATCAGGAGCAGGAGGAGCAGGAGTCTCTCATGATCTGCCTCCTATTGGTGTAGATAAGGAGAAGGGTGAGGGGGAGGAGTCCGGAGCCGGTTCTGGAGCCGGTTCTTCCCGAAGAGGAAGAGTCAAGGGCCCCAAGAGAAAGCTGCCTTCCTCTGCAGTCTCTCCTTGGTCGTGTTCGGTGATTTCCGACGTGTGGGAACTTGTCCCTAAGGTGGAGAAGGTGGTGGAGGAGGCCAAGGAGGGGGCCAAGGAGAAGGCTCACGAGGCCAAGGAACTCTCCCACTCGCTGTCACGTGACTTGGAATCCAAATCACATGATCTGGAGAGCAAAATTGACGCTCATCTCAGTCACCTACGCTCATCTCACCCTCCTGACTCGTCTGATGACGACTTTGAAGATGCTCGAGAACACGTGCAGCATGATAACAAGTATATCAGCTCTGTGGGCAAGAAGAAGAACGATGGTCACGTGCATGCAGTTCCTCGACGGCTCAGTGAGGCTCTAGATACTGCAGGACATCCTACTGTTCACGTGGATGTTGTGAGGGGTGGGGAGACTGAGGGGGTGGAAAAGGCGGAGGAAGCGGTTTCTGAGGCGAACGAACCGGTTTCTGAGGCTCAAAAATCAGTTTCTGAGGCGAAAGAACCGGTTTCTGATCAAAAGCCCGTCTCTGAGCCCGTTTCCGACCCTCCAGTCCCTTCTAGACCTTCTAGACGGCCTAAAAACGAGTCTGGCGATTCAGAGACCGATTCCTTGTCTTCTAAAGCCCCCACTCACGTGAACACCACCTCTACGTCTGTTCACAAGGATATCCCCGCTCCTGTGGCTCACACGGTCAAATCCACCCCCGGAAACCCCGAGGATGCTCTGTATGACAGCAACGACGACGTTGCGCGGTTCTCCACCTCCGACAAACCGCTCTACACTGTTTCCGAGCCGGATGTGATCAAATCGGCCACCCATCATCATCCTTATGAGGTGGGCTCCGTTTCTGAGCCTGACGTTATCAAGAGTGCTACTCATCATATGAAGGAGCAGCCGTTTAGTGAGGCCGTTGATGTTGAGGGGGCGGTGGAGGCGGGTCAAACAGTGGCTGAGTCAGGAGAGTCACCTACTTCTGTTTATTCACCTGCTCCAACTTCTGCGGTTGAGGAGTCGCCTATTGATCGAAAACAGAGTGTTGGTAGTATTATTGGCGGGTATTTGGATTCGCCTACAAAGGAGGTGGAGACTATTGAGGAGGAGTAGACCATTGAGGACGTAGTCGAGCATTGAGGACGTAGTCCGAAATGGTCGATAGTCCGAAATGGTCGATAGTCTGAAATTATCAAGGAGTCCAGAATGAGTTTGAAATGGCGAATCTGAAATAGTCGACAGTCCAAAATTGTCAAGTAAATCCTAACTGCAATAAAGCTCTTTTCATGTGTCTACAGTAGTACAAGTACAGTCTAAAGCGATGTCTGTCTGTGTGACGGTAGTATTTGTTAGATAAAGTACACACAGTGGATATATAAGATAAGGTACTGTAGGGTAACAGCCAAACCTCAATGTCCTGTCGTCACAGTAACAAGAATGAGGTTACTCAACTCGGCAGGTTCTGCTGCAATTGTTACAAAAGTGGTGCCATTAGAAAGCCCCAAGTCAGACAAGTAGAATGGTACCACTCATGTCCTGGTTTGTGCTCTCCTTCATTTACAAAAGCAACATATGTTCTGACTATCTCTCCTCTAGCAACACGCCAAGTGTTGTTTGCTCTCTAGGTAACCAATTTGACGGTCAAAATTCCGTCTCACGTAAATCTGCCAAGCCTTTGGTGCATAAGGGTTGTGTTCAACATTGCGAGTTCTGCTCGAATCGTCCTGAAAATGGCACCATTCGAAAGTTCTGGTTTCGACGAGTACAGTGGTACTAGTTTCGAGTAGTTCTGACAACGATTGTAGCCATCAGAGGGGTACGTTTCCCGTCTTTAGAAAGCGTAGTTATTGGATCACGTCACGAGAACTCAATGGAGTGTCTAAATTCCGTCAATAGACTGTATAAACAATCGTGTCTCTAACTCACCAAATTTGTACTGAGAGGAGTGGATATTATTGTACCATTGTAGTCCCCTTGAGCAGCTGATTCGAATGGTACCAAGAAGACCACGTTTTAGTGCCATTCCCATGAGTTGGATGCATGCTCTCAGCAGGAGTCGCAGTTGGGTGTGGTCTAACAAAGTCTAAGTAAATTAATCTTCAGGAGGTAATGGAAAGGGGGATAACTCGGAGTTGGTAGGGAAATGTGACATTTTCTTGTAATACAAGTGATTACCCAAAGAGCAGCTATCGAATAATATAGCCCTCATTCTGATAGCACAACGGGAACCCCGCTTTTCACCCCCAAGTGATTATCTCTCTAAACTAAACTCTAAGTAAATGAGATGTTTGACTGGACTATGCTTAATTGTCAAAATTGACCAATGATTGGGATTTCCTAAGAGCCGACAGTTCGGGGAGTCCATTGCTAGTACTTTCGTGACGATAGCGGCACTATATGGTGAGTTAGAGGCATGCCCTTTTGAGAACAGGGCTCAAAAAGTCTGAGAAGGGAAATATGGGTTTATCTCAGCATTTTTGTACTAACAGGGGTCGATATTACTGTAGTATTTTACTCTCCTTCATCTGCTGATTCGAACGGTATAATCATGTTGACCTCCCGTAGTACAAATATGTTGAGATAAACAGTCTTGAAACAGCGCAATCTGTGAATGAAGAAATCAGTGATACAGCACGATGTGGGCTAGTTGAAGGGGTGTTTTTATGGAGAGAAATACTCCACCTGGCCTGTTCACCTAATTCCAGTTAAGATTGTCGAAATCGAAGCAATATTCAGGGAGTTAGTGGTACCGTAGTAGATCCACTTGACATCCGTGATGTTAACGCAGGTTACAAAATCCGTTCCAGTAATGCCACAGACATAAGACTTGCACTGTTGCTCTCATCTCGCTTCAAGCTATCTAATGGTACCATTTGTATTACTGTAGAGTGGCTATTTGCATGTCGTGGTTCTCATATGTCCCCATCCCAAAGAGGAAACATGATCAGTCAGATCTGAGCCATCTGATCAGTTCGGGGTGGTGCATGAGCTGAAAATGAAACATCAAGTAGTGACCGAATTCCCTTGAAACCGGCATCTCTGTATTGCCCTAAAGGAGGCGAGTACTGCCATCCTACTCTCGCCTTTATTGGGCCTCTGTAGCGTGAGATGGATATATGTTGTTTTTTCTCACTGGCCGTCTCCGAGTACGATACATGACATGCCAAGAGTCGTTTGCTCATGTAATTACGAGACCCTCTAGAATCTAGGGAACTCCCCATAACTTCTGTTCCGTCACACAAAAGGCAATAAAAAGTGGATATTCTTGTAGAGCTCGTCGAGGCCGTTCTATCGATACCCATATTGAGTGGGCTTAGGCTTCCATTGACAATTCCATCATATCATCAGCTACCTTCACGGCATGATCCCATTCGGTTTATCCGCATTGGCCTCATTTGTCTGCTAGCTGCGAGTACGAGTACGAGTACTTGGCCCCATTTCTTAAAGCGGATGACCTAATTGGGTGTTCCGCTTGGCCTTACAAGTGGTGATGGTCATGTCTCCAACTTCTGCCAGAGACGTGGTAACAAAAAGAGAAGTAGTCAGGGTACTTATCGGAGCATTCTGTTTCTCATAGCTGGCTTTTTGTGTCTCTTAGAATACTCTGGCGCATTCTAGTGGTACTACGGAGTACTCAAATGGCGAGTCTGAAATTGACGACAGTCCAAATCATCGACAAAGTCCCTATTCAGCAACTATCACCCCTAGTCGGCCAGTTCCAGTTATCAACCCTTGTTTAGCTATCCATGTTGTCCATGTTGTCCATGTAGTCCACCACTGGCAACAGAAAGCGATCTACGAAGGACCACCTATTTAGTACGAGATATGAGTATGATGACAGGGGTAGAGTGGTAGAGTGTAGCACAGTCTTACGCGCTTATCAAACCGTTATCTGTGGCTTGCCAAATGTCACATTAGTCGGTGCCCACAATTCGAGTGGGACCATTTCTGGCACCTGTTCTGTCACCATTTCTGGCACATCCGCCAACTCCTGCCAATTTGACACCTGTTCCATTTTTGACGTTGACTTGCCGTTGTTGCCGTGTAGATAACGTTAGTGTGTATTTTGAATACGAGCGGTGGTGTGTTGTAGACAGTGTATGAGAGGGGTTGTGAAAAAGAGGTGTTGCACGTGTCTGCTAGTGGTCACGTGATGATGCTCCGATCACGTGACAGCTGCTGTTCTTTTCTCCGGTCACATGACTTGGTGGTTTAACACGTGTTCACTGTGGTGTCCTGATCACCCCTTTTCAGCTTCAAGCAGGTTTAACATTACCCTTGTTTAAGGATTCTAGACTACTCCGTACCATCAAGCGGCTGTTACAAGTTGCGTATTATTTCAAGTGTGAAAATATTCTCTTTGTGTTCCAGGAGTTGTTGGCGACGACTGGTGGCGACGATTTCGACGAATATCTAAGATGGCTGTAGGTCACGTGACCTGGTATATATGGCCACTGTGTGTGTTTCTGTGGTTACGTCCTGTTCTGGCCATATATCTGTTGGTGCTTAATCACCACTTACAATATGCACAACTGATAAGAGATTTTGGAGCTTGATAAGAGAGCTTGTTTTTGGGTAGTTGTTAGAATGGAGCTAAGAAGGGCTGTACTCGTACTACATTTGGACTCAGTGCCAGTCCCTGGTTGGAAACCTGTTTGTGTCGTTTGTCTGAATAGAGACGTTTTTAGGACTTCTGACTCAGTGCTGGTTGTAGGGAGTTGATGATTACTTGGATGTGTTATCGTAGTTATCTCAGTGGTCAGACTGTAATGTTCAGCGGGCTGTATTCTACGTACTATGTTTGGCGGGCTGCGATGTTCAACGTGCTGTGTTCTACGTACCATGTTCTACGTACTGTGTTTGTTGGACCCTGTCCAGCAGACTCCTTTCTACACAGACTACAATGTGCAGCTCCTTACTGTCTCGCCTCACCTTAATCTGAAATCCGAAAGTCCAAAACATGTACCCCTACCTTATTGATTTCGGTTCCCAAAGAAGCTGAAATCTGAAAGCACAAACATGTACCCCTACCTTATTGATTCCCAACGTTGAGAACGGCCAACAATACCCACTCTGACCGGCATTTGACACTAATGAAACCGTCCCCACAATGTCAAATGTGACAGACGTTATCTCTTGGCAGACAGCTGGCAGAGATAAGAGATTCACACTGATATATTAATGAACTGGTTGCCTCAGTGATATCCATATTCGACTTCAACAGACATGTCCTCAGAAGACGTCAAAACAAACACCCCGCCCTCCGTCGACTCAGCTTCGGGTCACGTGACCGAGGTCCCCACCACCCGATGGGCTCGGTTCAAGCACGGCTTTGGACCTGCTGACACGACAGACATGGATTTCACGGGTCTATCGCCTATGGAGATTACTGCTTTGAAAACGGCCAATTCGCCCTTGCAGAGAAACCTGAAAGGTCGTCACCTTCAGATGATCGCTATTGGAGGATCTATCGGTACTGGATTGTTTATTGGTTCAGGAAGTACTCTTAGTCAGGGAGGTCCTGCTGCTCTTTTGATTGCCTATGGAATCATTGGAGTGATGCTTCTTTTGACAATGCACGCTCTTGGAGAGCTAGCTGTGTGTTTCCCCGTCTCTGGCGGCTTTTTCACCCTTTTTACCCGCTTCATTGATCCTGGTTGGGGCTTTGCCATGTCTTGGAACTACGTCATGAGTTGGTTTGTCATTTTACCGCTGGAACTGGTTGCCGCGGCAATGACTGTGGATTTCTGGAACGAGATCAACGGCACCTCCATCAACACCGCGGCCTGGATCATCATCTTTTGGACTCTCATTGTCTGTATCAATCTGTTTGGAGTGAGAGGTTATGGAGAGGCCGAGTTTGTCTTTTCCATCGTCAAAATCACAGCTATTTGTGGATTTATCATTTTTGGCATTGTCATGGCTGCTGGAGGAGGTCCTTCCGATGGAGCCTTCTCGACTTACCAGGGAGGAAAGCTGTGGCAATCACCTGGAGCTCTGGCTAACGGATTCAAGGGAATCTGTTCGGTTTTTGTAACTGCAGCCTTTGCGTTTGCAGGAACCGAACTGGCTGGTCTGGCTGCTGCGGAAACAGAAAACCCGCGAAAAATGCTGCCCCGAGCCACTAAACAGGTCTTTTGGCGAATCTGTCTCTTTTACATTGTTGCTCTGACGATCGTGGGACTGCTGGTACCTTACGATAACGAAATGCTGCTCAATGGAAGCTCTTCAGCTGATGCCACAGCTTCTCCCTTTGTTATTGCCATTCGTCTGGCTGGAGTCAAGGGTCTTCCTTCTGTCATGAACGTGGTGATTATGATCGCCGTGTTATCTGTCGGTAACGCTGGAGTCTATGCGTTTTCAAGAACTATCGCCGGAATGGCCGAGGCTGGCCAGGCCCCCAAGGCGTTTGCCTATATTGATCGCCAGGGCCGTCCTATCATTGGAATTGCCGTTGTTCTCGTCTTTTCTCTGTTTGCTTTCATCTCAGCAGCTGGAGCAGAAGTCAGATCCGCAGTCTTCAACTGGCTCCTGGCTCTTTCAGGACTCTCTTCTGTCTTTGTCTGGGGATCAATCAACCTGGCCCATATCAGATTCAGACAGGCTCTCAAGTACCGAGGACGAGATACCGGTGAATTGACCTTTTCAGCCGGTTTTGGCGTCTACGGATCGTATGTGGGTTTGTCACTCAACATCCTCGTCCTCATCGCCCAGTTCTGGATCGCTCTGTTTCCTCTAGGACAAAAACCAAACCCCAAGGACTTTTTCATGGCGTACCTGGCAGCTCCTGTGGTTCTGGCCTTTGTCATTGGATACAAAATCGTCAAGAGAGACGGAATTCTGAAGATTAGAGATATCGATATTGATACAGGACGAAGAGAGAAGGATCTGGAGAAACTCAAGGAGGAAATTGCAAAGGAGGAGTATGAATTGAGTCAGAAGGCGTGGTGGTTTAGGGTGTATAATTTTTGGTGTTGACAGGAATGAGCGAAGCGAATTCCTGTCTGAAAATGAGTGGAGCTCATGTCGTTCATGTCGCTCATTTCTGTCAACCGAAGAGGTCACAAAACCGCCGACACAGTGTAATAATGAATTAGTAGACTTAGTACCTGAGCTGTCTGTAGCCCGTAGACTCGTACCAAAGCAGTCTGTAGCCCGTATCAATCACGTGACCAAACTTTCTGCTATAGATGAGATAGAGACAGGTACCTCATTCATTTTGTTGGCTTCAAATCTTTGTTCTGGCTATAACCTGTCTGGTAAGAGGGATATACGGAGTATGATGATTTCTGGGGGTTCTCTTGTTGGGGACTGTTGTAAAGAATTCAACAGAGTAAACGGGTTTCGGATGGTGTCGAAATGATCACTAAAACAGGGGCTTTCAGTTGGTACTTCTGTTATTCACATAACCCGTCTGATGGCCTTTCTAGGGGACTTCTCCAAAGTCTGGCATTTTGTCGTCAGCCCCAATTTTTGAAATACTCGAAATTACGCAAAAGTGGTACCATTGTGATCGCAGAAATGCGCCGATTATGAATATGCTATTCAATGTCTTATAGCTCTGATCTTCCATGCTTTCGATAGTCGTCAGAAATTAAAGTCGACCAATAAAGCCCCAAAGTGCAGGAATGGGAACAATGGGGCTTCACTGAGACGGCAGATAAGCCTCAATTTTTGAAACTAGGACGTCACGTGACTTCAATCTTCATATTTTGTCTATTGCTCGGAGAATGCGGTGAATTTCATGTCTGCCCTGGAAGTAAGGAACCAGTTTTTTTGCTGAAATACTCGCGGGCTTCAGTTTCCAGGATCATTACACAACATCACGTGATCTCCCAAGTTTTATACTCACAGGAGTTACATCCAGTTATTTATACCGATATCTAGTCTACAAATACATGCTAACTAAAATCCAAGCTTACTATTGCAATCAGCTCGTAGCCAGCATTCTAATGGTACCAATGTTTCTCACATTCCCCCCATGTACGACGGGCTGGCCGACCTGTGTTAAAAAATCCAAACCCGTCCATAATTAGTATCAAACTGATCTTCTTAATTACCCCTCTTTAACTGTTCTGGTTATAACACCACCAGACCAATACCCACCAAGTCGTGCGACTTATCCAGTCTGTTTGTGTTTCATGGAATATAAGGTTGCATACCCCAGAATGAATTTCCAAGCCGCACGCTTTGGGGTGAGGTTTTGGCTTGTGAAGAAAAGAGGACGAAATTGTCAGATCGAGATGAGCTCAAAGATGGGAGTCAATATGGTTATGGTCACGTGATCTACAAACCCTCAACGTTCTACCCCTTAGACTCACCGACTTTCATTATAACCGACTTTGCGCCGTTTACAGTTATCAGATCTTGATCAGAGTGGTACCAAAATGACCGTGAGTAGACGCTCTTTTGAATGGTACCCTGTTTGGTGTTACTAAGTGCCAGTTTCAAGAATCCGGCCGAGAAAACACCTCTTTTTGGCACTCTCCAATTAAGGTGAACAGTCAATTTATGAGCCGCACGGCTAGGGGTGGTCATTTGAGGGTGTCTTCAAAATGGGAAGTGGAGATGAGATCGACACATCCATTTGACAGTTGATAGATGTAGGCATGGTCACGTGATTCCTACATTCTTGAAGCTCTACACTGAGAACTAAAGAAACTAGACGGAACATTGTTCAAACAGACTATGTCAACTAATAGCTAAGTATATAGAATTATTCTAAGTATATGTTAAGTAAATACTCACAAACTCGTTACTTCACACTCCCCGCCAAGATAGACAAAGTAAAGATTATGAGCCGTGAGGTTGACCAAAGACAACAGACTGTTGCCCTGGATACACTGTTCATTCTCCTGTCCTTCACAATCGAGTAGAGAAGAAACTGGAGGATTCAGTTCAGCCGCACCAATGTACACTTCACCAGCTGTAGGAGAATAACCATGCCAAAAGGGGACTCTGGGTACCACATCGCCCTTATGAGTTACCCTGTAGTAGGATCTGGTGGTGTTTTTTGTATCATTAGTAAGCCAGAGATTGTCAATGTAATTTGCAAAGGCAGTATTTCCCGTGACTGGTTGTCCGAAAGTTGTCAGAGAAGTTTTGTAGCCTCTATTTTTGAAATCTGTAGCTGCTAGTAGTGCCACTGAGCCTCCTAGAGAGTGTCCCACGACATTGACGATGTATCCTGGGTTTTCTTCCACCAATTTTATCAGTTCAGTATCGTACTCCTTTTTGGTATCTTTGTAGGCGTTATAGAACCCCTGGTGGACTGTACATCCTTCACATCCCTGGTAGGAGTTTTCCACGGGGTTTCTGAGCACCATGAAGTTGACAATCCAGTTTTTGAACGTCTGGGAGCCTCTGAATCCGACCACGATGGTTTTTTCAGTGTGGTCAACAGACAGGTATCCTGCTACAGAAACCGAAGGACTTAGGGGGTCTTCTCCCCACGTGGAAACCAGGTTCATGTTTGGAAACTCTTTACATTGGTAGGAGCAGGTGAATGGTGCGATTAGAGAAGGAGGTCCTGAACAGTAGGCAATGTTTGCTAGTTTTGATTGTCTCACAAGATGGTTGTAGGTTGTTTGGGAGATGGGGGATGTTGATGATTGTCTGATAGAGAGTGTAGAATCCGATTTCAAGCTGGAGTTGGCAAATACATTGTCTTTTGTGAGATCTTCAAAAAGCAGGAGTTCGTCTCCGTCGTCGTTGATGAGATTGGAGATTTGAAAGCCGTTGATGATTGTTGTTGAGTTGGTGGAGATTAGAGGGAGGGTGGCAGCACTAGCCAGGGTGATGATTAATGTCGTTGTTAGGAGCTTCATTGTTGATCTAACGACATCTACAACGTCATATCTTCATAAATATATAATCTGATTGTTGTTATGACATCTACAGACGGCTGCTACAAACGGCATTGTTGCCAAGTGCATACAACCGCTAGTTTCATTGTTGGACTTGGCTCTGCAGGGCTCCGTGGATCTTGGCAGATTGATTTGGCAGATTGATTAGCAGATTTGGCTGCTTGTCTGGCACCCTGTTGGTCATTGTTGACTTGACAACTTCCCATCACGTGTTTCTGGCGTGACTCAGGGACTCTACGGCTCAACCAATGAGTACCTCTCCTTGAGTCACACAGGTCCAGGTAACAACTGCTAGAACTCCGTGGCAACCGTGTCAACCGTGGAAACCGGGTTTTGCAACATCGTCAATATCCCCTCCACCCCCTCCACCCCCTCCACGGCTTTTGCCCAATTGGTACAGAAGCCTCATGCCGAAAACGTACAATTAAGACGTCTACCAACTGTCACAGAGAAAAGTGTCTTCATCGGAGAATATTTGTACTGAAAGGGGTGTATATTTTGGTACCATTCGAATCAGCTAGAGAAGACGGGTAAAAAGATGTAGAAAAAACCACCTCCTCCAGTACAAATATTTGCAGTTAAACGAGCTTGACGTGGTAGGCTATACAGCAGTCCCAATTGATTGTACTGCATGTCTACCAACTGTCAGATATAATCCGTCTCTATCTGCAAATATTTGTACCAAAAGGGGTGGATATTTTGGTATCATTCTACTCCCCCTGCTCCGCTGATTCGAATGGTATCATAATATCACTCTGTCGTAGTACAATTATGTTGAGATAACAGTGGTATAGCTAGACACACTAACATCTGAATATTGAAATTATTATCCGCAACAAGGGCCATCACAAAACTCGACCAAGCCAAACATCCAGATCTTGATGTCCTTTTACCCCTTCAATCACCGCTAGACTGATATTATTATGGGCCCTGTTTTTTGGACTCGTTTTCTGACCCTGTTTATCGGCCCTGTTTCTCGGCCCTGTTTTTAGCCTTTATTTTCCACACGACACAAACACGTCTTTGCTCCGATTCAGGAAGAAATTTCCGGAAAAGACGCGTTTTAGTCCCGTTTGGGCGAAAATGACTTTTGCCAAGAGTTCCATTTCTGACGGGGTCGCAACTTTAACTTTTAGGGGTGTTCAAATCGGAGCGACTGATGACAAAAACGATTCAAAAACAACACCATCATACTTACCAGACTCAGACGATTCGAATGGTATGATAAAATCCAGCTTTCAGTGACTCAAACCCGAGATGACATGCTTTGCTGTTTGTACGTCGTTTTTAGTTTTCTGCACAGTACAGGTTTAACACCTCAAACGTCAAAATTTACTATGACAATTTTTGATGAAAGTTATACCATTGTAGTCCCCTGTCTTTGGTAATTCGAATGGTACAATAATATCTACCCCGCTCAGTACTATTTTCTCGAGATATACACGGGACAAACTTACCACAGACAGTGTTGTCTTGTTGGGAGATTTCAGTCCCAATATAATTAGTGTGGCCAATACGAGAGAGAAAATAAAACGTCTCTAGCAGGCGAAGTATTCACTCGATTTTGGAATAAAGGGAACGAGAAGAGTCACCGCAAGATGCTCACTCTACTGGAACTCTCCCAGTGTCTTTTGCAGTGTTTTTGGCCGTTTTGAGACGTCCTCAATTACACGTCACTGGGACTACAATAGTGTGCCCCAAAATAATGTGCCCCAAAACATCAAAACATTAAAAGCCGGTTTTGTGTATTTGAGGGGTCACAGACAACAACAACCTGTAAAACGACAGAGGGTCTGACTGGTGATAAACGGATTTGGTGGTGACGATGCAAGTGTCGGTACCCTGACAGTGTCACTCCCCAACTTTTTCCTGGCTTTCTATCTCTGCGGATGGCAGTACTGCGAGCCTCTATATTCCAAGTAGAGCTTCAAGTAAGAGTCTAAGTAACTCTCTACTTGAGTAACACTCCAAGTACCGCTCTAAATACTGTAAGTAACTTCAAAGTAAGTAGCACCCCAAGTACATTCTAAGTACATGCCAAGTAGCACTCGAAGTAGTAGAGTAGCATCAAGTAACACTCTAAGTAATAGACGACGTCCCCTTGTTGACTGATTCAAACGTTAAGTACCCCTGCTGTCCATAATACCCTTTGATCTGTGAACGGCATCACCGTTAGCCACGAGCTCTAAGTAGAGTCTAAGTAACATCAACTAACATGCTAAGTAATTGACTGCATACAGACATGTCCACAAGGCCTTACCCCTGAAACAAGACAACTAACCCGTGACATGGCTAATTGTGGGCACGTGGATTTTCCGCGGAGTCACGTGTATCTTCCACGGAGTCACGTGTATCTTCCACGGAGTCACGTGCCTAACTCCCACGTGATCTAAATCTCCCTCGACAGTGGCTCAAGTGATTCTGACACATTGACGTCTGCCAAGATAACCGGGGGAGTCGCTCTAACTCGACATCCAGAAGTCGTAGCAACAAACGGAGCCCACCAATCGGCTCAGAAGCTCCGGCTTATACTACTAGAGTGACCTCCTTTTGGCTATATCTAGTCTGTAGCGTGTGTTAGATGAATCTCTGAATGTTGATCGACCTTGATACTTGAACAAGGATTGGCATCTCAGGGATATGCTATAACTCGTTTTCCAGAGGTCCTAAAAACATGTGGAGAGTACTATTCAACTCAGAAGCCCTGGTTTACCTTACTAGAGTGACCTCCTTTCATTGATATCTCTACTGTGTCTTGAGTTGTGTACACTCTTAGTATATTGAGCTACGAGGAGAGTCTTCATGTTAGATGACTTGGGACACCACCTCCATCTCGTCTTCCAGAGGTCCTAGAGACTATTCAAGGGTACCATTCAATTCAGAAGGCCCGGTTTAGTCTACTTTGTGACCTCCTTTTGGTGATATCTCATCTCCTTCATGATTTATACCCGGATACATTCCAATCAATAGTCTTCTGTCAAAGTCATCCAAAGAAGTCTTCTCTTGTCTTAAAACGGGTCTGTCAAAGTAGTCATCCATCTGTAGGTAGCTGTCACGATTCCTTGGCATTACAAAATTCCTAACTATTCTCCGAGTCAGGCACGTGTTTCAATATCGACACAGAACGCGGTTACCTGGACGACCAAACGTACAGTACAGCTCAACAAACCAGCTCAACAAGCATGACTTTAATACTTGACATTACATAGAGGACCCAAACACCTCTACTTGAGCTACACTTGAACACACTCATACACAACAACAGAACAGCCATATACACCATTGTGCACATTTAGCCGCCAAACCTCCAGTATTCCCTGGTATGTACTTCCTATTTAGGAAGGTGTAGCCGATTTCCTATTTAGGAAGTTGTAACCGGTATCCCAAATCAAAGGTTGACATTCTTTTTTTTTTTTTTCTTCACAAAAATAAGATCTGAGAAAATTCCCAAAAGTCCAAAACTCAGAGGGTGACCCATTACATCAAAACTTTGTTGGAGGATAAAACCATGTTGGAGAAGGTGGGTAGCGAAACTAATGGTACCTCTAGACTCGCCTCAGTCTGAATATTCATTTGATACTACTTTTATTGCAATCAGACCGGTATTCAATCAATCTGTGATTAGTCAGCAAGTCTGAAATACGATTTTTTGTCTGGGTGGGTGCCAGGTAAAATGGCCGATTCTGAGTTTTTCGAAAAATGTTGCTATTTCAATTCAAAAAGCGGCTTAGGTGGTATTACCAACCCCAACGAGTCGATTGGTACACTTTTCGTCTTACTGGCATTTCTTTATCGGCCAATACTCTCAGATTATTGTCCTACCCTGTATTTCTACCAGGAGACGAGATATGACAAAACTGGAAGCACATTTGTACTGGAGTGTGGATCTTCCGAGTCGATTTGTAATCTTTGCAAGTTGATTGCATTTCAGGAAGGCGATTTAGAGCTACCCCATCAATAAAACACTACTAAAACGGCTTCTCCAGATACTACCAGTAGAACCATCCGAAAGAAGAGATTCTGACGGTCATTTTGGTACCACTTTAGTCGTGTTTCTATGGGAAGGTGGAATACTGTGCTGTGTTTTTGATTTCTCTCAGTCTCAGGTTTATATCCGTCATATTATCTAATAGAGCCGTTTATGGAGTGATTTACAGGGGGACACTCGTCAACTCCACCACCAGACTTATTAGAGACAAACAGCACATACCACTGTACTCCCCGTACCCAGATTAGACTACTTGTACTAGGCTGTCTTCAAAATCACGATATCTCCACTCGGTGATAAGTTAGCCCCTTTCTCGGTCTCCAGAATAAACTTTCCCATTTGTATCATTCTAAAGAAGAGAGCCGTTTAGGGGGTGGTTTCAAGCAGTGCAGCCCATTAGTACTCCTGGAGCTTAGCCAGAAACACTACTGTGTTCCCCGCTGCTACTGTACTCTATTAAACTGCTCTCATAACTGAATACCTCTTTCCATCACGTGACATCTGCTCTTCAATATTCTGTACTCAACTCCACTTTTAAAGTTCCAAATCCATCCGATAATCTACCAAGACCGTTTTGGGGGTGTCTTCGTACCCTAACCCTGATTTCCCGATTTGGCCAAAAATCCAATCTGGTCCGAATCTCGCAACAAACCATCTAGTCACGTGACCATCACGATGGCGTCAATCAAAACCCCTTGTGGAGTCACCTTTCTCTACTTCTACATCACCGCCCTAAACCTTATTCTCGACGATGCATGTGTGCGGCAATTTGAGATCGAGGTTTGCCATTTGATGATGGTTCTGTGGGGGGTCCAAGAGGTGATAACTTTAAGCGGGTTTTTGTAATCAAATAAGGATGCGTTTCTGACCGGGGAACACCTCTTTTATATACTTTTCTGGTGTGTTTGTGTCACATTTGGGGGTGATTAATTTTTGCTAATTTCTGGGGCTTTTTCTTATCAGGCGGCGTTAGGCTGTGTCTGCTGCAGGGAGGTGTGCCATATGATCTAGCTGAGGGCACGTGATCTAGCTGGGGTCATGTGATCTAGCTGAGGGCACGTGATTTAGGGGACGTGATTTTGGGCACGTGACACACCTACTTTTTCGGTCACATGACTCGACTCGGAGTTATCGCTTCAAACACGTGATTTGAGGCAGTTGCAGTTAACTCGTGATATGCATGACGTCATGGATGATGCCTTGATTTTGGGGGTGTTTCTAAAGCGACGGATATTGATGAAAATCGGATTTGAAAGACACAAATCTACTCAGTCTAGTCTGGTGATTCTATTCCCGCTTTCATATTTGCGATCGGAGCTCTGTAACACTGTTTTTGACTCTCATTGTTGTACATATCTGCCTCACTAAGCTTAACAGCAACGTAACCGTCTCTACCACTTACCACCTTCACCACTACAACCACCACCACTACAACCACAACCACCACCACTACAACCACCACAACAAGCCCCCCCCCCTTACTATGAACCCAACAAAAAACAGAAACAGCGAGAGGAGCAGGAACTGGCGACACTGTTCAAATCGCCCAATCTGTGTATCATGGAGCTGACGGTGACCTTTGGCCAGGACGAGATCTCGGCTTATTTCATCCATGAACACGAAGACGATGACCCGGAGTCCATTGAATACGACCACGACGCAATCATCGAAGACGTGACACAAATGCTGGCGTCGAAACTGCGCGGTTTGCCGGAGTACGATTTGATGTTGCTGGAGGAGGGATCGGACGATTTCTATGGGGACGAGCATTTGGACTTGGATGAGTTTGTGGTACATGTGGTGGAGGATCCGATGTTTCTGTGAGCGGCGTGAGGAACGAAGTGACGAGGGGCGCGAGCAGTAACAACCCAAGAGCACTCCAAGAGCGAAGCGATTGGAGGGCTGTTGAGGTCTATGGGCTCTCTTCTGTGTTCTCTCAGAACTGTCTTCTGACCTATGACGTCACCTCTCCATGCCCTCACCAGGTGCCAGGTACTAGGCCCCTCTCCACCCCCACCACCCCCACTTGGCCCCCACTCTGGAACACTAACAAATCTGTTTTGAGGGGTGTCACTCACTCCCCAAAGACAGACGATATAGGAAATAGATAAAGTATATATACTTTGGAGCTCACAGGAGACCCCTCTAAAAGTGTCTCTTTTCCATCTCTAGCCATGTCCCTTTTCCATCTCTAACAAATTGAGGCTGGGATGTAGTGCATATAGTGTACATTGGTGCGTCTAGGAAGAATCGACTTGATGAATATCGCTCTGGTCGGCTCGAAACCAGTACCATTCGATAGCCCTCGGTCCGGTGAGTCTGGCGATGTACTTTATATTCCGGGGGGCCAACTGGAAGTTTTAGTTGAGGCCTGTTGGGGTGGACCATATATCTGTCCCCCTTTGATATGTCTGACACGCCAAGTGTCGTTTGTTGAGGTAGTGAAATAATAGTGAAGAGCTGAACGTACAACAGCCAGTTCTATCACTTGTCGGAAAACAGCTTTTCCGATAAAAATAACATCCCTGCCATCACCAAACTGCCAGCTTTCGAACGGTACCACTTTCGTCGCGATTTGATCACTTTTCACGACTGCCAAGAATCATGAGATTCGAACCATTTGTATCACCAGACACGTCCCTACACAATATAAGATGTCCTTCCAACTCACTGAAAAGTGACAATATTCAAATTTTGACACCACAGCAATACTCGTCAGAAAGTGCTTGTTCGAATGGTACCAATAATGACCGTATTGGTGGCCCTTCTCGAAATTTAGTGCGCCGAGTTTTGTCGCCATACAAAATTAGACGTTTGAATTTCCGAGCCGCACGTTTGGAGGGGTTTACAAAAACGGGGTTCTGGGCGTCAGAATCAACGGTGAACTGAGCTGCTGATAGATACCTGTGTAGTCACGTGACCCTGAACTTCTCAGAGCTTTAGCTTCAAAACTGAGCAGGTTAGAGGGACTGTCAGATGTTGAACTTTTGTAGTGAGAACCTCGATGATTATCATTGTTGCAGATCGTTAACTAGTGTAAGGGTTTTCAGAAGGACGGACAAGTTGACGATTATATAATTACCTGTCACGTGATTAGATTCTTTGGCTCTCCTGACAGGTACACTGCTGTTCTGATACATCTGTCAGATGGTGCCATGATTCAAGGCAAGGCTGTGTTTTTATTACTAAACAGTAACTAGCAGTCTCTTATGTAATGACACATAGATAATGTGACATAGAAGAGATCTACCAGCTTTTGTTGCAGCTTCATTAAGGTCTTAGTCGATTTTAGATCTAGTTCTCTTAGGAGAAGACGTGTATTCACTATGTATGGCTGTAGAGTGATCAGAAAAAGACGGCGACTTCGATTCCACTTCTATTCCTGCTCAAATAATATCCCCGGGCTTTTTAACAGTGTCTTCAGTGTGCTCCAGCTATTCTAACCCGATTATCTACATGCAGGTTTCACAACAGATTAATGATCACAGCTTATGCTATAATTACTAGATCACAAAAATAAATACACCATTGTAATCCCCAGACTCTTCTCATCCTCATGGTATCACTTTCATCAAAATCAGACGCGAAATTCCTCAACAACCTCCTCCTTACATACCCTCTATTCTCCCCCGTCTCCCACCAGAGGTCTAGTGGTGTAATGGTTATCACGTCTCGCTCACATTTGTTCTCAACTGTGCACCGAGGAGGCTCGGAGTTCGATCCTCCGCTGGATCATGTGACTCGGAAACGAGTAGTATTTTTTGCCGACCGTAGTTCTGGGGTGTGAATATGGGTTTTGCGGAAAGTTGTCAGAACTGTCTCCAACTCTGGGCATTGGGTAAACCAGACCCGGAGATGACGAAAATGTGTTTCGGTTTTGATTTTGAGCAGTTTTCGACGAGCTGTGGCCTTTCCCAGGAGATTGTTTTCTTTGTGATATTTAAGCTATAGTGGATTGAGAATGTTGACAGAGTTCTCGTGGGTGTCCTGAAACATGTGTTTCAGTGCCCCTATCAGAAAAAGGACTGTACCACTAGACTCCGAAAGGCCACATTTCAGTACTAAAGTGCTCTCATTTTCGACTTCCAGCGCCTCTAGAAGAAGTTGATAGCAGTGACTTTGAATCATGAAAGTTTTAGTTTCCGCCATATTTCACGATGGAAAAGGGAAGTACTATATCTAGCCTTCCAGTGCTCAGATCTGAAAACAGATAAAACCACTGTTATCATGACGCTCACATTACCCTACTCAACTTCTCTCGATCTCGTCTCCCTCTCTCAATCTACAGATATACCCACCTTTTCTCCGCCCCACATTTCCCAATTAAACTTTGATCGACATGCACATAAATTTCGCTTAACCTTAACGAAGGGTGGGGTCTTAGTTTAACGATGACACTTGAAGAACATCTCTTCATGACACTATGAACAACAGCACTAGAGACAAGACAACGACAGAATCACGTGACTTTGAGCTGGCACGTGATTCAACCACTTTGACACGTGACATACCACCACCACATCACTCGTCACGTGACTCACTCTCCCCTAATGAACAACCATCTCTATCATCGGACTCCTCCTGGATCAACTTTCTCGCTGCCTGTCTGGTCAACGTGTCTGGATCAAACACCAGTTCGCGATTAGTCAGCCGGATCCACTCACGTGACGTGTCCAAGAAAATCGATGTCACGTGGTGGCTCTTGTTTTTCATGACGAATCTTCTCGTCACCTTTCCCGTCTTGTGTTTGTTTAGCGCTGTTGGAAAATGGAGGAGGAGTGGGTTGGTCGTGGATCAGGGAGAGACTGAGTCGTTGGTGTAAATCCGTGTCAGCCAACAGATATTACCAAACCGGGATTCGAACGGAGAGGTTGCATTAATACACAAGGCAGAATCGAACACACAGAACACGGAATCGACCGGTTCACAAAACACGGAATCGAACACATGGTCTAGGATGAGACATGCGGCTCAAGATATCAAGGCCACCTTAATTCGGAAAATTTTTCTGAGCAGAACATCTCCATGGGTTTTGCTCAGAAATTGATGAAAGTCTTGTCATTATAATCAGCGTCTTTGTGTGGTCATTTTGGTACTACTTTGAGTGTGATTTGGTCACTGTGGAGATTTGAAAGTACAAGTAATGATCTCTGGACTTCAGAATGCAAGAACTATGGCATATCTACAGTTGTACTCAGTTTGTATGCCCTGGACCAACACTTCGCGTAGATCTAGTGTCTACTGTCTGACTTAGTGACATTGGTGGTCGTTCAACAGATACTTAAGTAAATCATAGGTTACAGGGAAGCTAGAAGCTTGAAAAGTATACCAAAATGTAGTCAGACTTTTTCCTCTTTCGTCTGATCCCATCATCTCTTAAAGTGCATACAAAATTCTGTTCTGTTGTCATTCCACATCTCCATTGTGTTTAGCTCTTGGAACCCCTCTAAAACACGCCACAGGGCTCTGAGAGAGAAACGAAGCATTTCAGTATACTCGCAAGAGCCACTTTGCTTTACTTTAGGCCATCAAATTGCTGCTAACTCCACCGTAACAGTCATTAATCAACGGTCAACGTTTTTCCACGATACTTAAGGTTGGTGACTTATTCTATATGAACCGTTAACAGAGTGTCCCCTGGAGACACCCTCTAAAACACGTTCCAGAGGTCGAGCCAAAAAACCAAGCTCACCAGTGCACTCATCATGGCCCCATTTCAGTACTAAACTGGTCTTATTTTTCCGGTATCTCGATTGCAGTACCTGTTTCCATCATTTATCAAAATTCGATAGAGTTTGTAAAATAATCTCTCAGAGCCGTTTACAGAGTGTCTCTGGAGAGACCAATCTGAAGACTGAAATGGGGCCAACCTGGGAAATGACGTCAGTGTGAAATTTGGGGCCAACCTGGTCATGTGACTTTTCCGTCTCCTGTTTGATAATAAACTTTTGTCGTGCATATTTCCTGCACTTGATTTCAAAACACCACAACCTCCCTCAATCATCATCAACACATCAACACACATCATGAGTTACTTTGAGGGTGCTAAAGGGTACGATGATGAATCAGCCGACATCTATGACGTCATAGAACCGATTACAAAAGAGAATACGACCTCACCAGCCCCGATTTATACGCAACCAGACACAGATTTGCCGGTGTCGTTTTTACAAAAATCATCAACAACATCTCTTACTGGACGCCAGGGATCTTGATCGTTGTGGTGACCGCGTTTTGTGTCAATACCTTGCTCACAAAGTACACAGAACCCGATCGGACAGATGCTCATTGGACTGAATGGCTAAAAATCACATCACCGCTTCTCTCTGGAACATACATTCTCATGCGACTGTATGGACCTGAAAAAAGGAGAAGACACGCTGAATTGAGCAACACGGAGAAACAGAAGGAATGGGACAGATTGGAGAACGAAATGGTTTCAGGATTGCAACAGGAGGCGTTTGCTTTGTTGGAGTGATAGGAAGACAGAGCCTACTCGGTCAGTTTTGGAGTTACAAGCATTTGGTGACAACTGCTGAGCTCGTCGTCGTGTGAGGATGCGATTGGTACCACTTGTTTCTCGTTTCCGCTACTGTGGCGTTTTTGCAGACCCCCATCCAAACACATTGACTTTGAGGCAGTCACTCGTTTTGATCCGAATGGCACCAAAGGTGGTGTGAAATGATCCCCTGACGACGAGCTTTCTATCTGTACCACTCTTAGTCGCATCAGACTACTGTGTTGTGAGATGTGCTGGTTGTTCTTCTGGGATGAAATTAAGGTGACCAAGTGACTAACATCACTAGAAGCATAGCTGCAGGGATGTGAGTGATACCATCTTGTACAGGAAGCTGAGGCGGCCATTCTAGTACCAATAAACAAGTACTTCCAGCACCTCCTCCCGCCACAACATCAAGTACACATTTCTTACCCTCATTGTACATTGCATCCACTTAACTCGACGGTAACTGCTGCTGTAACATTTTGGGCTACACTATTCTGTGAGCAAGATCGGGAGCAACATTTTGGTACCAAGAAAGTCATATATCAGCCCACCCACCAGTCCCAGGAGTGCTATAACGATAAGTAGCCGTAGCATAAATCAAAAAACTGGATATGTGTCAAACTCGACGGGGAGAGTAGATATAGCGATGTAAGGGGTACGATTCTGTGCGTAATACTTAGACAAACAGTTTGGTACTAAAAAAGACGTATTTCGATTACTAGGGAAGTTCTTAAAGTACTTTGATCAAATTTCCATAAACCCCATCAGAGCAGTATTATTTTTTCGGGTACATTTGATTTTCTACTCTGTCTATCACACTATGAAGTGTCAGACTCCTACTACGCCCTTTCAGCTAAATACATCTCACTTGTAGATAATCCACATCTCATCTCCATCTCAAAGATTTAAAGTTTGGATCTGGGGATTACCATGGTGCTCTTGAAATTACCATCGCATCATTATCACGTGAGCTGTTGAGGTCCAAAGTTTTCAACAGATTAAGGTGTTTTTTACTCCCCTGCAAACTTATGCACTCCTCTTAAAACAGGTGATCCCATATGAGTGGTCACGTTTCCTTCTCCGGTCCAACGAGACGTACATCTCTGCATGAAACCACCCGATTGACACGCGACCTGTACCACTAGAGAGCTGCGAGTTAGACGAGTACAACGGTATAGGTATCGTGGGGTTAGCACTAGATTGGGCTATGTGAGGTATGAACTGCAAACTGCTCCTTGTGATCCTTCTGTATGGCACTCCCAATGTTTGTTTACATTTGTTGATAAAGCTTAATTTAGTTACACTAGTTGTTGTGGGGGAGAGGTACAGCTTAATCGTTTAGTGCCTGAGTGACACAGACAAGAAACGCAGTCTATATAAGACCCTTCCCATCCCCCCATCCTCTCTTCTTCTTCTTCTTCTTCTCCTCCAACAGTGTCTTCGGAGATTCGACAGACCTGGCCGAACTTCATCAACAGCCGCAGACAACTCAAACAGAGACTGGAGTGGTGTCACAGTCCCTCACACCTCTTCACCAACGCCCCTGTTTGTGTCGCCATCCCCCGTGAGTACCCACATTGTTGCCGCAACCCACCAATCCTCTCAGATGTCTCTCCATCGAGGTATCGTCAGAACTTTGTCAGCACCGGTGTTAGCCCGTGGTCTGAGAGTCTGTACCTTTGAGATGTCGAAGATTGTGATGATGACGTCAGCCGCTTTGACCATTTACTGACACAGACTTGATTACTAACAAGGCCGTTGATGCTTGACATTGGCGGTCGGCATAAGACAAAACATCCTCAGATCAGACACGTGTCTGTCAATGACTGTCAATGACATCCGATGACTTCCGATGACTTCAGATGACACAAGTCCGTGTCTCTCCTTTCCGTGAGTACCCTCTTCAACTTCTTGAACAAACATTGCAACCGGCAGGTGTCTCTCAGGAACAGTACATCAGTTTTCGAGAGTCACTGCAACCCTCCTGTTTGCAGATCTGTGATGGCGACGGTGGCGACGTATCACCAACACTAGAGTCTGCATCACCATCACCCATCACCATCACTGATGGGTGGGGCCAGGGTATTTGGGTTTGTCAGTCTATCCAATCTTTCGGATGATGCTAACACAGAATCTCTTTAGCTGGGGCATCTTGGACTTATTGGTGTCCTAGGTGTCCTTGGTATGCGATGGAATTTGTCGATATGGCTCGAAAAGACCTGTTCACATGACTCAGAGAGACGCCGCTGGATAAATAGCAATACACAAAGAAATTTGCTGTGATTTCATCCGGTAGAGTGCCAATATGAGATGTTGTAGAGGATGGTAGGAAAGTCATGAATAAGGTTATTAGACCCATTACCAGTGTGCTGATGCATCATACATGCACCATGATATAAACACCGAACCTTAATATTGTGATATGATCGGTAATAGAGACAACTCCTAAAGGGTGGTTCACAATAGTTTAGGAATGGATTTCTGTGCACTTCTGTACAACACCAGAAATAGCTGGAGATGGAATAACATGGCTCAAGAAGGCTGATCGGAGTCAAAAAGCACCCCACGACAAGACCTCCGAAAAACAATTTCGCTAATTCTGTCAATTACCTCTATATCTCCTTCTTTCAGCTTCACAATCATTTTCGTGTTTCCACAACCAGTACAGTTCGATGAGACTGCCACAGTAGAGACACTGGACGTAGCACATGTGGGAGAAGGGGTAGTGATCTAATTGTGTCTGTGTCAGCTGATTTGTCTCTGTCAGCTGATGTGCCTGTGTTTGTGTCTGTGTCTGTGTCTGTGTCTGTGTCAGCTGATGTGTCTGTGTTTGTGACAGTTCAAAAAATCGATTAAGTCTTTACTCTGGGCTCCACCCACCCTTATATAACATTTGGCTCGGCAATTTGGGGCTTGGTATTTTGAGGCACATGTGAAGATGAGAGTGTGATGGCTAGAGGCGAAAAACACATAAAGTGATGATATTTCCACGAAAAAGGTACTCACGTGACCGCAATCATCAGCTGAATCGATTTGTCAGCTTTTTATCCCGTTTCCTTGACTCAACGTCAAGATAGATGGACCCTATATTTCTGTCCTAACATTACAACCTGTTGAATGGAAAAACCTTAAGGTGGGTGACAACCCACTGTTTCCATTCGAAGGGACAAATTCATCCAGAGTGTGAATTTGGTCAAGCTGATGCCGTACTCAGTCGGGCTCCCCATAAGGGTGCGTAGCCTCTCCTGATGTATCTCTCTGATAGAGATTAGAGGCTGGTGATCGGAACTTCCTTCCAGAAAGTGATATGTAAGTCGTTAATGTTATTTGTTATATAAATGTTACTTTATTCAACACAACCAGATCACCTTAAATCGACAACATACGTAAACACCCCACAACACTGCGGATACTCACGCTACCAGCCTGTGAATAGCACCATTGAAATTCCCAGCTCAAGATCTACATTTTGGTACCGATATTGTAGATGATCGGGGAGTTGCAAAATTCAACACGAGCGAAAAGCGGTTTTCAGCCTATAAGAGGACAGCAGAGACGTCCTGGACCTGGCAATTTCATCCCACACGGCTGTTTCTCTCTTGCTGCTTTCTCCGGCTGTTTTCTCTTGCTGCTTTCTCACTGGAGCTGTCTTTACTATTAGTACTTTTCTGTGCAGTCTACGAGTATTCTTGTTCAGAGCAGAAGACATGTCACGTGACCAGACGATATATAACGTGACCACAGACTGAGAGATGTCCAGAAAACATTGAGTCAACTCAGATACTGTTTGCTGCCTTTGTATAATGCTTACTAATACAAGTACATAACACTACTGACTTGGACGCAACAAGAGAGTTTCAAAAACAGTTGGAGAGGTGGCAGACCAGTCAAAACACGTCTTGCAGTGCAAATTTGACCTTCCTCTTCTCTGCTGAAAAATCCACTTTTTTTTCCGTCAACTTTGACCCTCTTTTGAACACAAACTCTGATGTCTATAGAACACCCATTTTAGCACCACAACAGAACATGTCAAAATCGCTCAAAAGGTCGATTCTTGCCCTGAACTTTCCAGGGGAGTCCGCATATCAGCCGTTTTGTCGGGAATCGTTGCTTTTTCTAAGAATTCCTTCTTCTACAGGCTGTTGAGAGGTTACTAGAAAAAACCAATCATGCAGATAGAGAGTGGAGCTAGAATGGTCAAAAGTTGGCGGAAAGTCACGGGATCTTTTTTAAATTGCTCTCGTGGTCCGGTTGTGTCATGTGACCAAGTCCATAACCTCCTCCAATACCTCTAGCCTATTCTATCTCACTTTTCCTAACCCGTAGACTGGAATCTTAGGCAAAGTATATTTTTTCAAAAAGACCACTCAACTTCCGATATAGTAATGCGATGAAAACAAAAGTACTACCAATGGAATCGTCTGATTCCCAGCTTTCGAATGGTACCACTTTTGAGTCGGTAGAGTGAATATTCACAGACTCGGCTTATACGGTTCAGATATTCCCCAGCAAACAACTCTTGGCATGTCACTGATGGAGGTCTGAGAGAATAGATGAACCTTTCTATCTACCGCTACAGTGATGCCACAATGACGGGACTAGTTTGAGAGGACTCCTGGAGTTGAGAGGAACACAGTGGTACCGGTTTTGAGATCATGTGACCACTTTTAGACACTCTCATTTTTTCCTCCCCCTCTCATGCATTACTTCCCCTCTCAATCTGACTGCTCAAATCTGACTGGTCACGATTCCTCTTTTGGAACGACAGGAAATACCTCTTTCTCAAGTACTGATTGTATGCACACGAAACCGGTACCATTAACGAGCTGCGAGTGGGACGAGTACAATGGTCCAAGTCACCTGTCTGTAGTGTCGTTATTGGCCAGCCGCCCTACCTGCTCTCGCTCTTCTTTAGTAAGTGCAACTAAACCTTAGTTGATCTTTTTCCAAACAAGTCGAGATATCTCCAGATTTGTGAGGCACGTGACACTTCTGAGCAAATATTAGTTATGAAACAAAGGTCCCTCTACCCTTTGACACCCTTTTCATTTCTGGCGGACCTCCGGAACACCGATTTTGCACCCCTAAAGGACTTTTCTTCTTAAGTATTCCCAAGTAAATATCTTAACCGTGAGACAAGAAAAACGCGAATAGAGACTCCCGGCTTCTGCCGCCTCACAACCATCTACGGGTTGCCAATCAGGCCAAATCTGAAGCAGCCAACAACGGTTAATCTGAAGCAGTGCTTTTCTTTTTTTTTTTCTTTTTTTTTGTTTGAGTTAACAGCAACCGAACTTTAGTTGCTGTAGACGATATTGCTTCTAGTACGGAAAATACCGGCGCAAAACCTAGCAAAAGTCATACCAATAGATTCAGCGTCGTCTTCTGATTTGAATAGTAGGGACTTTATTGCCATAGGATTTCTGACGGCCGAGATACAGCCGTAGTTCTTTGGGAAGTCGGAACTAAAAGAAACGGGCTCAAAGAGAGGTCCGCCCAACTAATGTCGCTGCAAATACCCGAATGGTTCACTCAGTTTTGTGATCAGACAACTACTGAAGGAGTTAGAGGGTATGTACTCCAGTTTTCCTAAAGACACTCTGTAAACGGCTCTTCTGATAATATAACCGATTATAAACCTTATAATGACACTTGCTAAAATCTCAGGAAATGGAGATATCACAGAAATAACGCCAGTTTAGTAGTGTAATGTGGGCACGAAGAGTAGAGTAATAAGCTTCGAATTCTTTTAGTAGCTCTGGATCGGGAGATACAGACTTTGCCAGGAGAGACACTCCATAAACGGTCTTAGATTGTTGATTGGCGGATTGAGAACTTCAACCTCGAATGGGGAGAGAAGCATACTCTCCTACCAGCAATCTCCAAACTCGTCACGTGACCCACTTCTCTCCCCATCCACGCCACGTGATTTCTGAGGCTCGTCACGTGACTCTCCACCTCTCCAATGATCGACATAAAGGTACATAAATTGAACTCTGTTATTGTTGCTCTGGGGCGTGGCTAGAGATTGCTGGTATTGATGGGTGTATTGATCACGTGACTTCAGATTCAGATCACGTGACTTGAGTATTAGCGCCACGAGAATTGATTAGTCAGCAACAGCAGCAACAGCAACTACAGCAATGGTAACCGTGTGTCCATGACGTCAGAGTTAAGATGTACAGCCGTCAATGTCTCAAGCTAATGTTGGCGCAGGGCAATTGACACAGAACACGGTTGCCTTGTTGAACTTGGTTGCCATTGTGCACAGAACACGGTTTCCATTGTGCACAGAACACGGTTGCCTCTCTCTGCCCAGACACGGTTGCCTCTCGTACTTTACGATTGCTATAGCTAGTCAAAGAAGATAAGTCTCTGGATTGCTATAAGTCGGCCTCCTACAGTTGCTGTTGATGACGTAGTTTCAAGAGGGTTAGTGAATGTTTGGATTGGTCACGTGACCAGTACGAAACCAATCTTTGCGTATCTAGAAACAACCTGAAAAAACTTCCGTCTTGATTCGACCTCTGGATACTTGCACAGCACAGCACTTCTAACTGGCTTTAACTAAACAGGCTGTTGGTTAGTACTTAGCGGTTGTTGGAGGTTACCCGAGTTACTCAGTAGTTGGTGGGATTACTTGGCAGTTGTTCAGGGCTACTTGGAAGTCATAACCAGTTACTTATAAGCCATTGAAGGGGTTACTTAGTAGTTGATGGGTTACCGAGCAGTTCTTAAGGGCTACTTAGCAGTCTACATTAGGTACTTAGCAGCTGATGGGTTACTGAGCAGTCGTCCCGGTTTACTGAACAGCCGTCCCGATTTACTTAGCAATCTGTGGTTTTACTTAGCATGACCAAGTGTACATTACTTGTGCCTGCTTAAGGAGAGAGTGAATTCTGGAAAGAGGAAAGGGCTCCTACTTATAGAGTCCTACCTATAAAGCAAAGGACTTTTACGAACAAAGGAAGTAATTGTCACATGAGGCAAATGCGCCTTACATGTAACCGTATTTAGTTAAGACGGAATTTTTACAGTCGGAATGGGGCATGGAGAAGAGATAGTCTGTCACAGATCCGTGAATAATGGTCGGATCCGCTTAGAAAGCTGACTGCCAGACTCAGCAACACTAGGGCTATCGAATGGTACCATTTACGTCGCGTTATCTTCTCTTTTGAACAACTTGAACTTCCACTTGACTCGTCGTCTGCATCCATAAAGAGAGAGTCAAGACCTTCCATGACCTTCCATGACCTTCCATGGCCTTCTGACTGTAGTGACAGAACCAATGGGGCAGGACCAACTTATTACACCATCATATCACCTCCAAAAGTGACCGGATCCGCTCAAAACAACAACGGCTAGAATCAGCAAGACTCCAGCTGTCGAATGGTACCTCTTTCAAGGCAATACCTCCACTATTCATTTTTGCCAAGACCTTGTTTGACTAGTCATTTTTCCTCAGGTGTGTGCGTTATACTTAGCGACTACTGACGACTCCATCATCACCACTTTGAGGAGGTTAGTTTGGACTGCAGATTGGAGGGTGGTGAACCAGAACGACACGTGCCGTGGACTACTGCGATACTGATAGCACACCACTTTTGTATCTGTGTTCAGTACAGTCCAAAACTATGTCACGTGATTCGAGCAAATATCGATTTCGCACAGATTAACGTGATTAGTAAGACATTTGTTGAATCAACCAAAAGATTTCACTAGCTTTGTTGAGAACACTGTACAGTAGGCTTGTGAGTTGTTTTCTTCAGCTATTGTGTATGGGCCGCACAGGGTTTCGCACTCGTAGTTAAAAGATTTACTTGGGAATACTTAAAGGAAAAAGTCCTCTAGGGGTGCTAAATCGGTGTTCCCGGCTTGGAGAGAAAATGACAGGAGTACTACAGGGTAGAGAGAATTTTGGTTGCCAACAAAACTGCAGCCAAAACTACTACGTGTCTCTCGATATTTGAAGATATCCAGATTTCAGAGCAGATACTCAACTATAGTTTAGTTGGGTTTAGATGGGTGATTATAGAGTGTAACGTCACTTACTTCAGGTTGCGCTGTTTCAGCAGTGTCTTGACTTTTCACCGCCTTGACCGTTTTGGTAACTGATGAAACAGACAGACGAAACGAGAAAAGCAAATGATCTGTGAGGCGGTGACAGTTGAGACTGGTGCCTAGACTCAGCAGACTTCGCACACCCTGTTTCAGTTGATCAAATCACGTGCTACCAATTCGATGACGAGCTGAACAGTTAGCAACTCCCTCAATTAGCTAGTTTAGAGCCACCACAGAACTCCTTCTGCCACTAACCATTTTACCTCGGCAAGTTCCCCAGTTCGATTCTCAACTGAGACATCTCCAGTTCGAGTCTCCAGTTCAACCCTCCAGTACAACTCTCAACTGAGACAACTTCCCAACCAGGCAGGAAAAAGAAACTGAACCAAATTGAACGTTGTTGCATTTCAGCCTTTCAGCCTTGTGGAGAATTGTCAACAAATCAGTCTGAGCCCTGAGACAGTGAACAATCCAGTTTAACCAACTGACACAAACAGCTCTCAAAGACAGAATAACGGGATAGAACATCTGTAGATAATAATCAACAAGTCAATGTATTATTTGATTATAAAAAAAAACAATGAAAAAATCCACAATTTCCAAAACACCCCAAACTTGTCCAAACTTGTCCAAACTTGTCCAAATCCCGTCCTTTTCCAAATCTATCATCATAGCCATCTTCTCCGGGCTATTTTCTTTACTCTAGATCTGCTTTTTCACTGTTTCCATCTTTTCCCATTTTTTCCTGATTTTCCCAATTTCCCCAATTTAATCGTAAATTGTTTAATCACCAAACCCACCGACAATCCCGCAAACTCTAACCTTACCCCACCTCGCATACAAACCCAAAATCTTAACCTTCCCGTAACCCCGTAACCCCGGCAACCACCTTTGCACATCTCCACTCTAAATTGAGCAAGTAAATAACGCAGCAGAAGAGTGTGTTTAAACGGGGTTGTGCAGGCGGAAAAGGCTGGTTTTTGACCAGTGTATTAAGTCACGTGATTCCAGTCAACTGTCAAAAATTCATCTCAATCCATTGCTTATTAAGGTACTTAAAGCCCTCTTATGATTACTTAATCCCCACAGCTCAAACCTAAACAAATCCTAACAAACAAAGTTGAAGGCAGAACCCACCTAACTTGCTTAATAATCATGGTAATACAAATTGGAAAATTGTTCAATAATCTCCATCACGTGACCATCATAACCATACCCCTCACTAGTTGCTAAAGTCACTATAAGCCATTTTATCCACATTGTCAAATCCAAATTAGGAAAATCTGCGGAACATCAAAACAATGCAGAAAAGTGTCCGAAATGTCCGGGGAAATTTTGAGGGTGAATTCCAGACTCCGATATGCCGGCAGAGGTGTTTGTATGTCGGAGAAAGCTCTGCCCAGAGTTTTGGATGCTGTTGTTGTGAAATGTTATAGAGATAGATATAGGTCTGGTAACCTGTTCGGTTGTGAAGATATAGCTTCAAGAGGTAGATGATTAGAGAGCTCCGAGTCTGGAGAGTTGAATGGTACCACTCCTGTTGTGATCACGTGACCACACCCGGTTCTAGGAAAGGTATTCTTCATTTCAGAGAATACCTCCGGACTACCGTTCCAGAGCAGGCACAACTTTGGGAGCAACTCCAGGAGGTTCCCCCGGATCATCCCAATCTTACCAATTTGTATTTGTGCCATTTGTGCCCGTTTCTGACGTTTTATGACGGTTTCTGCCTTCATCTACATGAAAACACGGGATTGCTGTTTACGCCTGAGACAAAGAAGTAAGACGCCCTGAAAGTTGTTGACGAGACGCAGCAAGCTTCAGAGTTGGCCTGAAATGAGTCGACGAGGTTCCTGGATAAAGGTTGGTGGATTTAAACGTATTATTAGTTGCTGCTGGAGGTGGTGGAGAGAGCGGGTTTATCTTGACGAATAGGTCACGTGAGAAATTCTAGGTGGTACCATAATAACCGTCACGTGACGAGGAATCTTTCTATCAACCTTTTGTAACTTTCCCATGACTGGATCAAAATCTACACCCCCATCCATTTCCCACCTCCACCAATCATACAAACAAGATTGGGAGGTATGCCCTGCGCACTAATACACTTTGATAAGCACCCAATATGCGAGTCAGAGCAGTCCAAGTTGGGCTGGGATGAGGGGGGAGCAAACTAGCCCAGGAGGGGGTATTTTTGGAAAACGAAAAGTGGAATCAGATTCTGGTCACGTGACAAAACTACGGTACAGCTTTTTTTCTGATCACATAACTCCAACACCGACTTTGAGCCATCCCAAAAAAAACGGCAAACAAAATAGATAAGAACCTTATTTTGTTTTGGGACTTCCGGGTAACTGATTTGAGGTGACTGGAGGTGAGACATGTGAGTACTGTACTCAGCGAGATGGGTGGCAAAGGTATTGAGACGAAAAGAACTTATTATTAGTAAGCAGATCACGTGATATTGATTTATCTGGTTTAAACCTTATTTACTTGTCTTAGTCAGCGACAGGAGACACCCCTCATATTCTCCATACAATCCGTACAATCCGGTTACATGAAACCTTAATGTGAAACCCAAACATTGCGCACGGCTCATTTGTGTAAGAACCTGCTAGAATGCGTAGTTGTGGTCGTAGAAGGATTTGGAGAGTTGCAATCGAGTGCAGACGCCTCAGGGAGTCGATTGCAACTACTTCGGAATCGATTGCACCATTTCCCAATTTCCTCCGCCCCACACTGTACTGCCATAATACAGTGCAACCTTATTTTGGAAAACCCGCAAAGAGAACATCTCTTGCCGCTTTGGACACAAAGATGGACAGATCTTCAGGCGGAATGTGCGCGATTAAGCCGAGTGGTGGGGTGGGGTGGAGGTAGCCGTGCTCACGTGATGGGGGGGGCGCGACAGGGCACGACATAGGTTGTGTGGTGGGCACGACATAGGTGATGTAATGCCCACGACATGGGGAGTGTGATGGGTAGGCATTACGTAAGCAATGTCACACCCACGACATGGGTTGTGTAATGCCCGCGACATGGACTCTGTAATGCCCATGACATGGACTCTGTAATGGGCACCACATTGTTCGTGTCGTGGGCACCACATCAGTCATGTGATCACCACATTGTTCATGTAATGGGCACGCTAACAACGCCAATTCAACCGCCATCGAAAATTCGAAAACTCGAAACTACTCCTGTCCCCCCCATTGAGTACACTGGTAGACTCAAATTGTCTATGACTCCACTCTAACGTGTTCTTCTAAAATCTAGTGTCTTTTTAGTGTATAGTGTACAGAACAGGAAGGAGTTGATGAAATGCTCTGAAAGCGGATATACTGACTCCGTCCGGTCACGTGACTATCCTGACCAAGTCACGTTCAATTCGATCACGCCGTTCCCATTCTATGACCATTTTTCTCCCCCAACCTTCTACTCTCTCCAACTCCTGTCAAACTCGTATTTTTCCAAATGCGACCTCATCACTAGCTGAATCCGACCTCGCTCTCTCTACTGACACCTTTAGATCTAGTTTCCGAGCCGATCCAAGCCCACTGGAGACGATTGAAAAACCAGCCCACATTTTTTGGCTACAGATTTCTTTCTGGACGTTTTCCTGATTTGGAAGCTTGACAGGAGATGTCAGAGGGGTCTAAGGGACGTATTCGATAAGATAACTAGGCGATAAAAGTTGTTTTCGGTGTTTTCAGAGTTGTGTCTAGAAATACTATATTATCGGCTCTGGAAATTTATTGAGAGTAGGTAACGTTACCGGAAGTTCTCTAAACGCGTCTACAGTGAAGTATGTACGTCTATGCAGCTTTCCAGAGTATTTCCGTGCGTTTCCGTGATTCTAAACTACTTTAGTGGGTTTTTCTAGAAAACGAGCTAGACAACTCAAAGGAGGTGGAAAAAGACTGTAGAGGGCGCAATTAGTTGAAGAACGGCAGTTAAAGTCCGGGTACAGCAGTTAGATCGTTTTTCGGTTGCCAGTTCATGATTTAAAGACGTGTTTAGTCCACGGAAAAAACGGAGATTGAAAGGAGGTAATATCAGCCCAGTGGGGGTGGAAAGTGGCTGAAAGCGTATTGGGGAGGGCGATTGGGATGCGCCAATCATGATCCAACTACTTTTGAAGTGTTCCCATTGCTGTAGAAAAAGATGTGAGACTTTTCAAAATTCAAAGAAAATTGTTTCGGGCTCAAAAAAGAAACCTGGAAACTCCAGTGCACGGAGGAGTTTATAGAACTGCATAACCGATGCCGCTCCATCTCCTCATACCACTCACTAAACTACTGTACCACTACACCAACATCTATACTACTTTAGTCTGTGCATAGAACAATACCTTCTAACTTGGGCTACAGGAGAGTTATCCGCTTGAATTTGTAGATGTGGCATTACCGAGGCTGGATTGACCGTTTTCTAAATTTTCAAGTCTTTACCATTGCTCTAGACCCTTTTACAAGGAGTAGTGTAATTTTTCAAACCAGCCCAGATTTCCGGTTTGACATACTCCTGAGATTAGCCGATTGTTGGAACCTTAAAATGGATGAACGGAGTTGTCTGTATTAGTGATCTTGGAGTTAAAACTTGAGAGCTGGGGTTTTTAGCACCATTTATAGTTTTCCGAGTGCAAAAAATAGAAGTGAAGATATAATGGCGTCTGGTGGAGGCATTAACATGAAATGTTAATAGAAGTGTAGCTGAGACATCAATGATTCTGACGGTCCACTCTAGAAGTCTCTCCTATACCTGGTTCCACAGTTATGGAGTTTTCTATTTCTCAGACTAAACTTAGTACCATTTTTAGTGTCATTCTTGTAATCGCTCTAGTTCCTGTTGTAGAGGTGTCAGCAGTATTTGACAGCTGGAATATGACGAACAGAGCTAGACCTTTCTTTCCAATCACGTGACATACTTTTTAGCTGCCTCCCAACCCCTTTTAACCCACTCCTCTACTTGATGCACTAGTTCAATCTACCAACCACACTAGTACATTGTCAAATAACCTTCAACTAAATCTGCGAACTAAAAGTCTAAACTAAAAGATTAACTAAACTTCTCAACTAAAAGACACTAGTCGTATTTCTACTGCAAAACAAATGTGGAGATTAGCCCCGGTCTAAATTGCGCAATATACCTCAGAGACGTATGTGCGGGATATCAGGAGATGGTGCGACATATCAGGAGGTGGAGATTTTTCTCGTGAGGAATAATTTTCAGCTTACTAAGCTTTATCACGTGATCTGGGGGAGTTGGCAGCAAATTTGGTTTTCGAGCTCAAAAACGGCTGTACGTCAATGTATTGTCATCATCTGACGCTGTCTTCTGGCCCCAGCAACTACTAATATATCTCTCTCGGTCTTGGCACGTGACTAGCGTGAATGAGATGCATCGAAACATGCCAAGTGGAGTAGTTTGGTAGTGAGATTATTTAGCGGAGTGAGCAGTCAATGGCATTGTTCAGCCGAGGACGGCGGATTTAATGAGTATTTTTTGTGCCGTGAACGACACAAGTCATGTCGTGGGGGTTACAGGAGTTATGTCGTGGGGGTTACACGAGTCATGTGATGGGCACGACATGAGCAATGTCGTGGAGGTCACATTGGTCTTGTGGTGGGCATTACATCACAAAGGTCATGTAATAGGCACGACATGAACGATGTCGTGGGGTCACAAAGGCCATGTCGTGGGGTCCACCGATCATGTGGCCCCACACGGAGGGGGTTACATGAATGATGTCGTGGGTTACATCACTCATGTCATAGGCACCACAAAGGTCATGTGGTGGGCACGACATGAATGATGTCATGGCCACCACATGTCCTATGTCGTTGTCTATTCCTGTCCCTGCTTTACCTTCAATGCCGTGCATGACACATGTGCAGATGGATGAGGTCACGTGGTTATTTATAGCCCAGCAGAATTGGGAGGATTTGAGCGGGTTGTAACGGGGGATCTAGGGGAGGTGGACTTATAGGAGCTGAAGCAATAGGACGAGCTAGACTCAGAAAATTGATTCCAACTTTCAGATTGAAAATCCGATGAGAACTGAGAAAGTTGAGGCCCTAATGAGAGTTCACAAAAACAGAAACATTTGTACATACCCCCATGGGTCAGTTGACAGCCGGCTGTGAATAGATTGGGTTATTTCCGGCCGTTGAAAACGTTCCTGATCGAGGTTTATCTGTTTTTGGCAAGAAATGAGTGTTTTTCGGACAGTCAGAGAAAAGTGTAAAGTGGGTCTCCAAAACAGGAAAGACAGGGCATATCTCTTAAAGCAAGGTACTGTTGAGGTCCTACAGACACGACAAAACTGCTAGAGCACCTGCGGAGTCAATCCAGTCAATCCTCGTGAAGTTGAAGGGACATCCATACAGTCCTCATACTTAGATTTTACTTAGGCTTTTACCCTTTCCCCAACTATAACTTCCAAAGTCTTACCTAAACTCTCCACAGAACAACACCTCCTATCTCGTCCAAAAATACTCCAATCAAAAAACCGACCTTACAGCCGCACTCTTTGCATATCACGTGACTCACCCAAACCACTCAAAAGTCTTTTCCATCACCTCTCCAACTTCACCAAAATGACGTCATTTTTCACCCCCGAAACCTTAAATATTTTTTTGTAACATGCAGCCAGGAAATTACGTCATTGTACATAGACTGTATGTAGAATGAGATTTGGTCACGTGATCAGAACAAAAACTGCACTACCAGTATAACCGCACCCAGAAGAACCTCCTGACAAACTCTCAAGTCGATATCTCTTATATTCACAGTTCTATAACAAGATGACATAATCAGTAACACAAAATCACGTTTCCTGAACGACACAGAAACACTATCACAAATGCGAGCCCATTAACATGATCTCCATCTTTCCAGCTATCTCCTAGTTCATCTCCCATGTCTCTACCACCTTTACATCATCCACAATCACGACTCTTAAAATCCCTCAATCCCTCAATCCCCCAAATCACGTGACTTCAAATAAATTCACTCTAGCGCATCACGTGACCGGCCTAGCAAACCCGTACTTCCGCGTACTAGTCGCCAAACTGCGTTAGCTCGCTCCATTGTGGGGTATTTTAGCCTTGTCTTAGTTTTTCGAGGAGATGTTTCGGAGATGTGTAATTGAGGACGAAGGAGGGTAGGAACTGGGATTTGAAGGTACGAAACGACTCGTCTCGGTCACGTGATCATTTTCCAATTTTCAGATTTGCGATATCTCTTCTCGTCGTGGAGTTGGGAGCACCCCGTGACATAGTCTATGTGGTGGGGACGACAAGGACCATGTGGTGGGGATTACATAGTGGATGTGGTGGGGACGACATAGCGTATGTGGTGGGGACGACATGAAGCTAGTGGTTACCGCATTGGTTTCCACAGGTTATGAGTAATGAGGGGTATGTTTCTGTTGGTCCAGAGTTGGGGAGTACGACCGTATAGTTTATGTCTCAGTTGGGTGTCTGTAGCGTCCGTGGAGGGGGTTGGTAATTTTACAGTGTGATGGAAAAAAATAGGGGTAGAGTCAACTTTACGACGAGAGGCGGAATTGAAATTTTGACAGCAGTTTAGTATTGGAAAGGGGGTACGGGGAGTCGATTCCCGGTTTCGGATTTGCGGTTGGATCACTCCAGCACATTCTACAGCGATATCCCCAGCCCACCCCCTCTTATCTGCATCCCCATGCGTCTCATGCGGGTAGTGCATATTCGTGCATGAGACGCATGAGACAAGGAGCCATTGTCTAGAGCAAGGCAGGAGGGGGAGCGATGTGGGAGCGATGTGGTCATCACAGAGGCAATGTAATGGCCACCACAGAACCAATGTGGTCACCACAGAGGTCATGTCGTGCCCACCACATAACGAGTGTAATGGCCACCACATGAGTAATGTAATGACCACAAAGTCACCATTTTGCTACTCTTACACTGTCCACCCCACCACATGGTCAATGTCGTGCCCATCACATAGTCAATGTAATGGCTACTAAGTCATGACATGGCCAATGTCGTGCCCATCACAGAGTTCATGTGGTGACTACACTGACAATGTGGTCACTACATCGTTCATGTCGTGCCCACTACATCGTCTATGTCGTGCCCACCACATACACCATGTCGTTACTACTGATACTACCACCAAATATCCAAACTCCTTCCCATTAATACTAAATGCAAATAAATATAATGTCATGACTCTCAGAGTCTGTAGACACCGTTTGTGGTTGTTTTGAGTGGTTCTGTCGCTGAAAACGATGAGAATTCTAAAAATCAAAAAAATTCTAGAACTCGCCGGACTCAGTTTTTCGCCCACAAAACCACAACCACTCATCCAATCTCGTCCGTTCTTTCTCATAAACCACCGTCATCATCTCCTCCTTCTCCTCCGACCTTCAGCCAGTCAATTCGGTCATCAATTGAGCCACATTAAAATCCAAGTCTTTCAAAATCCGCAATTCCAAATCAACCATCTCCTTGACAGTGGGAAAAACATAACTAGGGTCCAGAACCGACTGCAACTCACAGTTAAGACAGTCCACAAACAACTTGGGGCTGTAGAACTCGTCTTCGGCGAATTTCATCGCCACAGAAAGAGTTGCTATGACTACCAACTCGGGATGAATCGCAGCGTCCATGGGAATGGACCGGATCCAGTGGCGGTAAAAGTCACGTGACAGCGAATCGAGAATCGTGCTGCTTAGTAATCGGCACGTGACCGGCAGTCGCAGCACTGTCAGCAGCTTGGTAAGCATGGTCACGGAGATGGGCGGGAGAGAGGTCGGTAAAGAGGAGATGAGGTCACGTGCGGTCAAAGAGGTTTGGACGTCATGTGACTCGTAGTCTTGATCACGTGACTCCTCCTCACGTGACTTCTCATAAGTGTAATTGCACTCACTCTCTGGAGTCAAGATGAAGGTGGACTCTGGAGAAAAGTCCAGCATGGCCTTTTTGGTCACGTGACAGTCCATTTCCTCGAAGAAGGACCGGGTCGATGTTTGTGTCACTTCGACGGCGCAAGAGTCGGGTGTAGGCAGGTTTGAGATGTTCATGTTGTGGGGTGACAAGAGCGATGTAATCTGACAAGAGTTATGTCGTGGGGTGTTGTGGGGTGACAAGAGTAATGTCGTGGGGGTTACACAATGTATGTCGTGGGTTGATATGACACAGCGAATGTGATGGGTTGTGGGGGTTACACAGCGAGTGTCGTGGGGTGACAAGGTCTATGTCGTGGGTGTCGTGGGTTACACAGCGAATGTGGTGGGTTAGTCTGGCCGTGGTGTCCGTGTGCCGTGGTGTCCGTGTTCTGTGTCCGAGTACCGAGGCGTTCGTGTTCTGTGTCTCGACCTTGGCAACCGCGTTCTGTGTCCTAAGCGAATGTGTACACGGGTGACACTGGGTGTGACAAGAGCTATGTCGTGGGTGGGGAGTCTGTGTGACAAGAACAATGTTGTGTGGGCTTAGGGGAGATATATATAACTCTACTTGTGGTGGGAGGGAGGGTTTGAGGGTTGGGGTTATTTTGGGAACCTGTAGGGTTAGGAGAAATTGGAAAAGATGGAAATACTCACGTGATCGAGCTGAATCGATTGCCCTAACCTAAACCTTATTTTAAAAGCTCAATTAACGTCCCCCAAAGGACCGCCTCACAAGCAACTTTTTGGCTTCCAATTCTTTGAAATGGTAATCCCCAAAACCTTATTTGGTCGGAGGTTATGAAAAGCTTATTATAGAGTTCAGAATGAACCTTATAAACCTTATGAACCTTATTTCGGCGAGCATGAAAAATCGCAAAATGAAAAAACAAAAAGTGGGAAAACAAAAAGTGACACAAAACATGGACGCGAAGAGTCACGTGATTGAAAGATGAAGTGGGTCACAGATTAGACTAGGGGGGAGATGGTGGGAGGGTTGGTTTGAGGGCTAAGGAATTTTTGAACAGGTTATGAGTGATTCAAAATTGAGGGATTTTAAACTTGAGATTTGTGGACGATACAGACGTGGTAGCAGGAAATGAAGGGTACAGCTGGAAAGATCACGTGATTACGCATCGACTGATATATGTCACGTGACTTTTCCATTATTGTATGATTAGTAATCAAGGTTTTCAGAAAGTGTAGAAATGTCGTTCAAAGTCGGGGAATACTTTAAACAGCAATATATAAGTGGTGTGGGTAGATTTGCCCTAATCCCCTGATCACGTGACATATCTTTATTCACTCACAACCTGTCTGTATCAAAAGTTACCGTGTCTTCTTCGGCTTACATAATCACTCAAACATACCCCTTACCCTAGCTCCGTCAATATAGCTCCTATCGTCTTCTACCCTAGTCCATGATGTTCCTAACCCTCGTCTCTATCACGTGATACCACTTTTACCCTAACCCTAGCCCTTCAACTTTTGCTTAGTCATCAAATAAGGTTTTCCACAAAATAGCAATCGAGTGCAAAACTCTAGACGACGAATACGACGGAGATGAAAAGCAAGTGAGAGGTGTCTGGGGGGTGGAGGAGAGTCACGTGAGTTGATTGAAAGTGGTTTTAGAGTCACGTGATTAGTTTTGGGCGAGATATCTTGTTTTTAACGTTTTCTTAACTCATAACCTGTGCAAATGTTGATCAGGTGATACCTATCAAATCTTCCTGTTTTCAGCTTTCTACACGTGTGCTGGAATTAGGTTTTGGATGAGTGCATTTTTATGTGGCTGTAGATTGTTAGTCACGTGACTGAAATTGGATTTATCGGTTGGAATCGAATCACGTGATTTTTCTCTCTCATCTGGTCTGGGTCATGTGTTGATACCTGCTCTGGTTATCGAGCTAGGTCCATTATGTTGATTTATTCTGGATCCAACTGTTTTGTTTGACTTTCCGATATTTGTTAAGCTATTAATTCAGGAGTCAACTATTTAAAACTATCCTCCAAAGTACAGCTCAACTATTTAAACTAGGTTCAACTACGGTCAAGTAAATAGCTGGCTTCTTAGTAACCGCCTTCAAAACAGTCACGTGTACTCCAATAACTGTCACGTGACTTTCCAATTGCTCACGTGACCCCCCAACTCTCCCACACTTGCTTACATACTCATAATTGCTCTCAGTCTGTTTTTATACACACATCTCTGCATTGCTTCCACATGAGTGCTGCCACGGAGTTTACGGGGAAAAATCAGCTCATTTTTTCACAGCAAAACCATGTCCGAATTGGGATTTTCAAGGTTAGGGGAGGTAGAGGAGGGTCACGTGATCAGATTGGTTGAGTTGGTACGGTTATTCAATGGGTTTTACGTCGTCTGGAGCGGTTTTTGAGGGTTTCAGCAAGTTAGGGTTAGGGTATTTTAGTCAGGGTTAGGGCTTTTTTTAAAGGGGTTAGGGTTGTTAACAGGGCTAGGGTTGTGTACAGGGCTAGGGCGGGTACAGGAAATTAACTCTCGTCAGGGTCTAGGCACGGCGTTTAGTCGGCGTGTGTGACGTCATGGAGATGGGGAGGGGAGAGGGGTTACACGAGACATGTGGTGGGTGTTACATGGGGTATGTGGTGGGCACGACATAGTGGGTGTGGTGGGTATGACATGGCTTATGTAATGGGCACTACACGGCCTATGTAATACCCACGACATTGGTCATGTGATGCCCACGACAAAGGTCATGTAATGGGTGGATCCGGAGTTAAAAAAAACGAGGGCGGAGTTTAAACGCCGGATTGAGGAAATGCGACGAGATGATTGAAAACGGCCAGAGAGGCTGGCAGGAGGGGGTAGGGGCTGGATGGGGGTTAGGGCAGTGGGGGGTTAGGGTAGTTGAGGGGGGTTAGGGTAGGGGGTAGTAGGGTTAGGGATTGTTGTTAGGGCTAGGGAACGTTTTGTTGACATCTTGAAACATACTTAAAGGTTTAGTTAACAAAGCCAAGTAATAGAGAGAAATAAAGGACATTAGAATAGTCCATTTAAAACACGCCAAAGACATGAAAACAACACAGGCTCAATTTAGCCCGACTAAACCAACCCCGCTGAACACGTCTATCAACTTTTCAAAACTCTCAGACCTCTGTATCTTCCCCTAACCCCGATTTAGTCCAATTGAACTGGAAAAAACGGAAACCGTCTCAGAATCGTCAGTTCTCAATGGAAATGGTCAAAAATCGGGAAATCTATTCTCCTAACCCTCACCTTTTTGTCACGTGACCCAAATTTTGGTACCCCCCCTCGATTCCAGAATAAACTCTACTTTGAACAAACTCCACTTACCCCCTGAAACCCCTTACTTAAGGAGTCTAAGAAAGAGGTCTAGACGTCGGAGAAGGAGATTGAACCTCCGTGAGGCATTTCCGGGTTGAGATATGCTTATGTAAGCGGTTGAAATTATCCTGCGAGGTTTTTAATTCCGCTTATGTGTAAGACACGACATAACAGCCTCAAATCACGTGACAGATTAAAATTGACGCTACTACCATGATCCCCCCATTCACAGCTATCTTGTAATACCCTCCAAATCGGTCTACCACCTCTACTCGTTGTTCTGTGTCTGTTTCAGTTTTTCAAAAATCTCAATTCGCTTACATAATGATCAATCCCACCCTAACCCTGAAGAACCCCTACCCCGCCTCTTAATCACGTGACCAACCCCCACCTGGGCAAGAATCAATCAAATTTCCTTGCCTCTGGAGCCCACTATACCACTATTTCCACACCTCCCCTAACCCCCTGTTAAATCGCTTACTAAGCACTAAAACAACTTTTTATTTTTCCAGCCGTATACTCCTGATTCTTGGCATTCCACACATACCCAATAATACGCGATATCTCAACCACAACGTCCTCTATCACGTTTTCCGTTTATTTTTCATTGTCTGTTTGAGTTTTAACTAAAGGGGGCACAACTTTTGATCACGTGACTGGATTTTTAATTTGAAAAGAGAATCATACTCACCGTCACGTGATCTACCTTTTGACACTAGTCACGTGATTCTACCACCCTCAACCGTCATTCTAGACCCCCCCTTAATCAAACACTAAACATACCTCCACCACGTGGGTTTGAGACATTGGAAATATACGAACACTTTACAGGGAATGTATTGAAGCTTGGCGAAGGTAGGTTGGTTGTTTTTGGGGTGCAGGAGCGACTGTACCGTATTCTGTGGGAAAAAAAAAACAAAACAATCACCTCATAACGTGATGACTAAGCAGTTAAGAGAACGGGAGACGTGGTAAATCTGATAAACGGACGCTGAGGAATCGATTCCGACTTTTCCGAGTCAGATCGGCAGACTCTAGGGTATTCTAGAGCTGTCTCGAGCTTGTCGGTTTTTTTGGTAACTATATTATTACTTGGGGTAGTTGAACACCTAGTTAGGCAAAACACATCCTTGCGTAATAGTTGAGAGTCCCACGATCTTTACTTAGACTCTACTTGAAGTCTCTATAATGGGGGAAATAATATTTCTCCATAATATCCGCCTAAAAATATCCGCTAAAACACTCTCCATAATACGCAATTTTACTCCGGCTATTTTTCACTCAGAAACTAATAGCCATTGTTTAGATTGTCGGAGGCCGGGTAACTCAGAATCACGTGACCAAAATATTTTCTGAGACATTGATATTGGGCAGATTTAAGGTTACGGTGTACAGCCACAATGACAAGCAGAGTGTAGTGACAAGGCTCAAAGTGATGATCCAGGGGTCAATTTGGTTAGCTGGGGGTATGAGCGGACTCGTAGTCACGTGACGAGTAGATTTCCATTTTCAAATTTTCGATCGTAGCTGAATTGCGCTTTTTGGCCAGATCCTGATGACCACCACAGAGGTTATGTCGTGGGCATTACATGAGTTCTGTCGTCCCCACCACACAACTGATGTAATGCCCACGACACGACTCATGTAATGGGCACCACATTGTCTCTGTAACACCCATGACATTGTCTCTGTAACACCCACGACATAACCTCTGTCGTCCCCACCACAAAAAGCAATACGCTCCACAATGACACTAATGCTGACAGAATACGTTTGGCGGCAGTTTAACCTGGATTTGCTTGTCTGACGTGTGTGACGTATAACTGTGCTTATGGTGAATGTTGAAAAATATGTCTGTGGCTGTAGAACGGCGAATATTGGATTGATCACAAAGAAAAGTTGACCAATGTGTTGCTACGGTGATTGCGATCAGAGCCGTCTCGCTCCGGAGTCGCTAGCTGCTCTGCATGATCTTTTGAACATCTAAAAGTGAAACAATTTCAAAAAAAAATTAATTCAAATTGTTTGGAAAATAAAAAAAAGTTGAAAATAAATATACAGCCATCCGAAAAGGGTGATTCGGCGGCTGAATTATAACACTGACGTCTTCTGTCATATGCACAGAATGCAGATATTGAAATTGGAGGTTTGATGAGGGAGTTAAAAGGGTGTGTACTGAAAAAAGGAAAGGCGATAGAACTTCTGATAGAGAGATGGTAACGAGATGACAAACTGACGGTTGGAAAGAGCACACTTGGAAGTATCACGTGACAACTTTTCAGACTCTTATCTCATCAATTGCACGTTCTGAGACCCCTTTTCTTCTCTAACTAAATCTCCCCCTACAGCTCTCAGACGCAACTGAGACACTCCTTCTTTTGACAGCAGGTACAAGGGCATCCGCCATCAACGGTGGAACACTCGGAGGGGCAACTGTACGCTTGTAGCATTTTTCAGGGGGCTGGATGGACAATATTGACATGTGAAACATTAGGTAGGGTAAAATGGGAAGAAGTGACCAAAAAGTTGTTTCGAAAGTTCTGGCGTACTCCTGAGAGTCACGTGATCACAATGGTATAGCTTACATGTTGATACCACCTCTGTGGCCTGTTCTAGACCCCCCTCAAACCGGCCCAATACTCCCAATATATCTGATAGCCCGAACCCATGCAGCCCTTGCAGCAGACATACAGGACAATGGACATAACTTTTCCGGCTCGCAACCGAAACCGGCTGGACGACATGCAAAATGTTCGTCGCGCGTTGGGCTGTAAGGGGTAGTTGTTGGATTGGACGTGAGAAGATAATTGACCGCGTAAACGCTGTTTTCGTATTTTTCAACATTTGTACCGACCCGGGGAGGGCTTGATATGTAGGGAAAAGGTACACAGGTGGTACTGTTCGAATCATCTCACCCAGGAGATTCGATTCCAATACTTTTTTTCTGGCTACCACCCCTCCACCTCCCACAATTACCGAAGTCACCACTTTCGCCACATCTTGGCCGAAACTCTTCTGACAAACTCTAAATCCCACATTCTCCACATGTACACTCGTCGCTTGCGTATACCCAAATTTGATTGCCGCTGAGGTGTCTTCTTCTGTGCTCAAACTTGCATCACTTGATAGAGGTATGTCTTCTTGGATGAAGTTTAAATTTTTCAGTTTGTGAAAAATAAAATAAAATATTTAAGGTTTGTCGGTTGGTGAAAAATTTAAAGTTTCCCAGACTAACTGCTGCGTTTCTGAGGTGTGGAAGGAAAGAGGCTAGAACGGAGGGGGAAAGGCTGCTGGCGATTTGAGGTTCGAGATGAGGGGTATTTGCGGGGGTCTGGAGTCACGTGCTTTGCTCCGTTTGTTGGTCACGTGACTGGATCTTCTGGTAGAGACACAATCTTTATGCATCTTCATGCAAGCAAGAAGAAACTTGGTCAAAATTTTGTCAGCACGTTTTCATTGGATGTTGATAGCGCGAGGTTAAGGTTTGGAGGCGGGTGTGTCGATTGTGGGTCCTGGTCACGTGATTGGAGTGGGAGGCGGGTATTTGCTGAGTAATTTGGGGAATTTGGGAATGGGCGCTGAAATTCGCTATTGTAGAGGTTAGCAGTATTTTGAAAGGTATAGGCGTGTAGAGAGGAGTGAGGGGAGTACGTAGAAGATACGCGATTGAACATTGGAGCCGATTTGATGGAGATGGAGGGGGTTGTTCAGGGGAGAAGAGAAGTGGTTAGAAGAGCTCAGAAAGGTGTGGGAGAAACTAAAGAGGTGTTCAGATGTGTTCTTCAGAGATAGACAGATCGGTTGCTACAACTTTCAGGTGTTCTGGAATCTGATTTGGTGAGTTTGAAAGGTTCAAGATCTAAAAAATTCTTGAAACGGTGATAATGAAAGATTGGGGGTAGGTGAGAAGATGAGGTTTTGAATATGGTTGTTTTGGCATCTTCTGGTACACCCTCAACTAGTTTGATAGTAGATAGCAGCTCTATGAGTGGAGTTATATGGTATGTTCTAAGTAACATAAAGCAGTGTCTTGAATCTACAACAAGGATGGTAAATTGAAGAAAAGCAGATAAATATGCTCGTGATATCCGTCTCAGTAGTTTCCATGTCTTCTAGAATTGATAAACCCCATATTGACGATTCCATAGACGGTATAGTTCAAGGTAGACCAGCTGTTTTTCTCACTCTATCTCACGCTATGGTAATGGAGTTAAAATCTAACTACTACCACTATACTCCCCAAGATACGCTCTCTCTCATGGTACCACTTTTGAAACTCTAGAGTTGATATTCATAGACTTGGACAGAAACCTTTTCCCAACTTCCGCTGTAGTGATGCCACAAGAATAAAAGTAGTACGGCTGTGTTCCCCTGACCTGTGGCTCTCCAGTGGTGTCGCTCTTGTGCTACTCCAGTGAGTATTTACCAACTTGGTTATTAGACTATCAAGTATCCTAGCCAACGACTCTTGGCATGTCACTTTGGTACATAGTCGATGAAAAAACAACGTCTCTCTAACTTCTGCTGTCGTAGAGATATACGGTCAAAAGTGGTATCAAAATGCTCGTCTCTTTCGGAGCAACACGATGGTACCACTTTCACGCCGAACCGACGACTTTTCATCAAATTTGTTTTTTAGCCGTGCACTACCCAATCTGACTGGTCGAGTCGACTGGTCGAATCTGAGTGATCATATCCGAATCCGATTTCGCAAATAGTGACTGAAATGTCACGTGACCGGTACCATTGCACTCCTGGAGGTTGTCCGAGTCGAATGGTATGAGTTTTGCCATGATTGGTAGCACTTTGGGGGGGGGTTGAATTATTTATTTATTTATTTATTTATTCTTTAATTATCTGCTAACTCCCTCAGACGCACCCACCAAAACCCACGCCTCCTCCTTCCCCCTGCTTCTGGAACCCACCAAATGTCTTCTTTTCGAAATCCGTCAAAAGCCTGCTTCTGCAGATACACAGAAGGAAAAAAAAAACATTGAAAAAAAATCAAAAAAAAGCAAACCCCCGCCTAGAAGTTAAGCCACACTGACGCAAGCTTGCAGATTGCTTGAGTGTGCGTGAATTAGCCCGTGAATTAGCGTGGAAGCACATTCTGAAGTGGGGAGGGGGAGTGTGCAGAAATGGATTTTCAGAGGGGATAGAACAGGACATATCTCAATGGGGAAAATGCTGATTTCAACAAGAGTGGGACGTGTGGATCCGCCACCTCTCGGTCTCCATTTTGACACCCTCAAATCCCGTATAGAATGACAATTGACGTTTTGACAGACAATGTCAAAATGACGTCTGAAGTTTATCAGGTGGGTCCCCCATTGGTGAATTTGATATGGCGGTAGAATTGGCAATAGAGGTCGTAGCAACACACCGATTAGATCAATCGATTCACCTCTTCTAGGGGATTAGATTTCCGCTTTGAAATTCAATTTTCACTGAATAATTCACGCTATACGTTGCGCTGAAAAATTTGCCAATTTCATCATCCCCAAACTAACTTTGGCAATGTCGTGTTCTGATTAAACCTCTGATTAAACCTCCCATTGTCTTGCTCGGCTCCATTGTCGGGTGCATGCATTGTTCTTGGTGCCGTGCCTAGCAGAGTTTAGCGGAGTCTAACAGAGTGTGCATAGCCTGGTTCTGTGCGTTAAGGATGCATGAAATATGCATATTTGACGCATGGAACGACAAAAAGTTTGACAGCAAAGGTCCACCGTGATGGCAGTGTCAGAGTGACGTGAAAATGACGCCCATTTCAGACAAAGGACATTGTTCAAGCCGTCAAAGTCGCAGGACAATGTCAGACGATGCATAACAATGGCTTGAGCTGTGGATCGACTGTGGATCTTTGGTGGTGAGGTTTGACGTCACGTGCTAGTTATGATTTTGGTCACGTGATAGTACTCGCACTGTTAAATCCACTCACTAGCTCCCGTGGACATTACTGCATTGTTTAATAGCCAAGACGATAGCTAGTAGCTGCTTGTAGAAAGACATTGTCAATTAGCCCAGAATTGTGGCTGCAACTATTGTACTTAGCACTAACGCTAGATCATAATCAGAATCTATGAAATATCGTACGATGACAGCTGAGGATGATCGGATGTGACTCGGAGACTTGGCAAAGTGATCATTTATGATCGTCAGAGTGGTTATCAAGTGGTACTGTGGTGGTACCTATTCATGTCATGCACTTTTAGTGTGGTCAAAGAAGTATAGTGCTACTTGTAGGCTGTAGACTGGATAGTAGTCTGTGGTCTTGAACCACACTAGAATAGCCGTTCCCGTGGAGACCACACGTTAGAGCACGTTAGAACACGTTGGTAGTTTTATTGGTGATGTACCAGAAGCTATTTGACTGTACTACCTGGACTGTACTATGAGTCTATGATAGCTCATCAGTTAGTCCATCAGTTAGCACGCGGATAACCACGCCAAGAGGGCGGCAGAGGGCGGCAGAGTCAGTAGATTGATTAGCGCCAAGAGGGCGGCTAAACGGTGGTTCTACAAGGACTGTGAATGTGGGTCTGGCTAGTGAAAAATGACGGATTGTTGTTTGAGTGACGAGACAACGACGCACCCACTGGTTTAGACGTACCCACTGGCGTAGACTTCTTCTAGAACCGGACATTGAGCATTGACGGGTTTGTGTTAGTTTAAGGTGGCTGGGAGATTTGCTTGTTGGGACGATTAAGACTAGATAGATGGCAAAAAGATACTCACGGTGACTGAAAAGGGATTTGACAGTAAGGGTTGCTTTTGGCAGGTGGTGAATATCAGTTCGAGGCATGTCACGTGACTTTGGTTAAACACACAGTACTCAAGTCTGCAGATGTCATCGCAGTCATCGTTGTCTTTTTCCAAAGACAATGTAGCAGAAGAGATAAGGGGGAGGGTCTTAGGACTACTTGTACCCCCATCCTCCTTATCTGCAGATACAGAAACACTCACATACCACAGCAAACAACACTTGGCATGAAACTGGAGTATACTTTAACAAAACAGAGTCTTCCCAACTTTTGATACAGTCGAGATATCGATACGGGAGTAGTATGAAAGTGTTCCTGGAGTTTAGGCGAATACATTGGTACCAGTTTTAGACGTGTTTGAGGACGATTTCACATCCCAAAATCACATCCCAAAATTATTCCTTCCGACTACTCTCAACACCTGATGTACTCCCTACTTCCCCACCCAAATCTGACCTGTCCTGTTTCCTCTTTGGGACATGTGGGGAATGCATATTTACGGGTAATGAGTTTTTGGTCACGTGACAGGTACCATTGTAATCCCCAAAGTCCAACAAACGCAATGGTACAAGCCTCGTTTTTATGGCATTACTGGATCCGTTTTTAGCACTCTCAGGAACGTGGTTTACTTTTTTGTCAAGTAGAACTTTAACTATAGTCTGCCCTTCCAAGTAAGCTCAAGTAAACGAGACAGGGAAACAATCAATTCTGAGATGTACAAGTACTCCGTACGAGGCAGAAATAATAGAGCTGACACGGGAATGGTTTGCTGATCAGGCGACAAGATGGAAACTCACAATTCGTCTTCTAGTGACACCACACTATGAAAGTTGTTTGTGTCAAAGTGGAGAGCTCAAAATATAAAGTCACGTGACCAATACTGGTACCATTCGAGAGCTGGCAACTCGACGTAGACGATGGCTTTCCTCATATTTTTTTATTGTCTTATTCGAGTGAGTTGTTTTAGTTTCAAGATTCTCACTTATTAAGGTGGGTGGGAGAGGTTGGGAGAGAAAGGGTAAGCAGTTAGAATACCCAACATTGACGCAACTACAATAATATTAGTACCATTCGAGAGCTCTGAGTACGCTGTTTCTAATGGTACCAGTCTCATCTTTATATCACCAATATTCGGGAATCTGTTGACAGCCAAAATTTCCGACAGAATAAGGTCGCCTGGCTCAACGAGGTTAATTGGGGGTTGGGACAATAGCTGTGTATTTTCTTTTATGAGAAACTTGACTTCTTAACCATTTCTTGAAAAGAGACACAAACTGAGAAACGGTACAAACGACGTAAACGACACAAACACAAATGACACAAACAGACGGTGATACCAGAGACTGAGTGAGTGATACTGAGAGGGAGACGACGGATGTTATTGACACGGACACAGATACCATGACACAGATACGATGGCGCAGCTTTTGTCATGGTGGCAAACAGTGACACAGACACTCATGTGATACCCAGCAGCACAAACTTGCAGGCGTGTTGTCGTTGACACGAGGAGCATGTCATAGCACTCTGATCTATGCTACAGCCACCATACTACTCATGTCACTTGCCACGTCAGCAATACTGGAGAGATGGCATGGAGCATGTCGTGTGTGTGGGCAGTCTACAGACTGATTACAAAACAATTGGCTCCAGTTAAACCACCTCGACATTGTCAAAGTACAGCTCCAGTACTTTTCCTGCCTCCCACCCTTTGAACTTGTCTTCATTCTCTCTGGGGCTCTTGTTGGAAATCTTGTGAGCAAAAAACCGTCTCATTTTGTCATTGTTCGCCTCCCTCGCTCTTTCCCAGCCGGTAATGAGATCTTCTATCGTGGTCTCGTTCTTGACAAGGCTGCGGATCTGCCTCTCAACCTCGATTGTCAAATCTGGCAGTAAATACATTTCCGCCAAAATCAAAAGTCCCGTAGCCTGGTCAAAAGTCAACTTCACCGTTTGATTGTAGATATGGGACACCATTGACGTGATCCAATCAGCCGGGAAGTTCAATCGAAGAATTCTCTCCGTTTTCTCTTGGCAATCGTGAGATATCATGTTTTTGAAGAACGGCCAGAAAGTCGAAAGAACAGGTGTATGGACGGGGATAGAGGTTTCGTCCTGGCAAATAATGGCGAAATCGGACGCGTCGGTGTTGAGGCGGATCTGATTGAGAGACTCTTCCTTTGCAGCGAGAGACTTCTCCCTCTGGGCTATTGTTTTTAACAGTTCTTGTCTTCCACTTAGAAGAAGATCAAACTGGGCTTCAGAAATCTTAGTAATTCCTTGTCTCAAGAACTTCACCAAAGGAGGTAGCTTGACAGTCAAGAAACTGTAGCGACAGGACACAACAAGCAAATCGTCCAAAAAGAAGTAGCGCCAAGTTACGCTATCATATGTATTATCAGCCGATGATTGTTCAGAAAGATACGCGCTGTGGGCTTGTTTATTGCCCTCATTAAAGACGAAGAGCATCTTACCAAAGTAATTCATCACCCATAAAACAGAACCACATCCAATGTTGATTTCGAGCAGTGCAGTCTTAACCTCGGTGTACCCTAGAGGACGGATGATAGTAGTTGTAGTTGTGTTTGTAGACATGTCGAACGATTGAGTGTGTGTGAAATTGATAACACAGAAATTCACCTCTTTATATCTTCTCATCTCCAACTGGCAAGTCCAGCTGACAGCCCTAGCAAGTACCCCATGTTCCCTTCTACCTTCCTCTACAGTGTGTACTTGTACAATCTAAGGAGGTTTTGCTCTCTGCAGTTTTTCAGCGACTTTGTTGCTTATTCAAAGGTATAGGCGTGCTCTAGACGGTGAGATGTACATTTTGAAACTTGTCCGGTTTTGGAGTGAGCTGATGTAGAAGGTGGATTTACTTGGAGTTAGTTGGGAGTAATATTATAGTTGAATAGTTACTTGGGGAAGGTGAATGAGCTGAGTGTGATAGTTGAGGCTCATGCACATACACTTGACATAATCAAGTAAATAATAGAGCTGTACTAACTCGGCCAATACTCCAGGTAGCAACATGAGACTTTGCAAGTCACGTGATCTCCGGTCAATCTTTCACCCTGCAAAAATTAAGCGAGATCCATCTGCTCAATCGTCTTTTTGATAGACCTCAAAACACCACCCCTAGCCGTGCGGCTCGGAAATAGAAGCTTCACCTTACTTGGGAAAAACTTCAAAAGAATGGCATTCCATGATCGAGCTCCATCACTGTTACTCATATGATGCTGAAAGTGGTACCATTCGAACGAGAATCTTCTCGCGATCATTTTGGTACCATGTACATCATGATCTGGGGCCGTCTTGAGTGACAACTGAGTAGCATCACTGGAATGCGCTACAGTAGTCCAAGAGACACAAAAAGCTAACCATGAGAAACGAAAAGCTCCGATGAATACCCTGTCAAGTTCCCCTTTTGTTACCACGTCTCTAACAGAAGTTGGAGACATTCTCATTATCGCTTAGAGCGGAACCCCAATTAGGTCATCCGCTTTTAGAAATGGGGCCAAGTACTCGCACTCGTAGTTTACAGACAGATGAGGCCAATGCGGATAGACCGATTGGGATTCCGTGAAGGTAGCTGATGATATGATGGGATTGTCAGTGGAAGCCCAAAACCACTCGATACTGGTTTCAATAGAACCGTCTCGACGAGCTCTACAAGAATATCTACTTTTTATTGTCTTTGGTCAGACGGAACAGAAGTTGTGGTGAGTTCCCTAGATTCTAGAAGGGACTCGTAAATTACATGAGCAAACGACTCTTGGCATGTCATGTATTGTAAGATCGATGGTCAGTGAGAAAAACGGCATCCTTTCATCTCACACTACAGAGGTCCAATAAAGACGAGAGTAGCATGGAAGTACTCGTCTCCTTTATGGCAGTATAGAGGTACCGGTTTCGAGAAAATCGGATCACTATTTGATATTTCATTTTCGGCTCATCTACCACATCTGACTTATCAAGTTTCCTCTTCGGTGTGTGTGATGTACATTTTTACGACCCTGGAGATCTCTTTATTTACTTAACTTAGTTAAAGATTTAGTTGAAGAAAAAGGTCACCTGGGGATGCTAAAACAGTGTTCCTCAAGAGTTAACGTCACGTGAGTGGTATCATTCGATAGAGCATGTCAAGGTGTTTAGCTAATCAGCAATGATAAATATATATTGTCTCCCAATTCTTGAAATATGCCCAGTTCTGTGATACTCTTAGTTGAGAATTTGTACATGGAATTACTTAGAGCGTGATTGGGTGTGCAATGTAAGAGCTCAGGCACCAATTTCAATACTGAGAGACTGACGCCAGAAATATCCATCTGACTTTAAATATTGCACGTGACTCTGTTGAATGGTCACGTGACCAAATTTTCCTGACCTCCGCCTTGGAACATTTCACTATGTCTCAACTATTGCACCTTCCCATTTGAGTGTGTATAGCCCAACAGCTCAGCTCAAGTCACTCAGAAGTCGTCAAATTTGCTCAAATTTTTACCACTTGCTTTCATGAAATCCAATTAACAGCTGTGTAGAGTTACAGCCCTCTCAGAGCTCCCCTTGTCCCTTTATCCTCTCATGAGACTTCACCTCAACCGAACTAGCTAACAAATGTTCCCTAAAAGCCTATTGAACGCTACAGAGCAGCTACGCGATCCCCGAGACAATCAATCGACGTGTCTCTTGTAGACGAAAAATCTGGTACCACTTTTTACCCGACGGCGGCTCACCTTCCCGTTCTACCACCAGTATAGCTTATTCCGACGCTTGCCCCGTGTTGCTGTTCACCCACCACCACTCGCTCAAAACCGCCCAAATCCCTCCACAACCTATCTCACGTTCTTCACCTTCCTTTTCCCATTCCAGCCCACTTTTCCAAATAATTCTAGCACCTTTTTTAGCCACTAGTTCCCTACACTCAGATCACCAGTCTAAGAGTATTTGAGGGTACCTGCAGAGCCGAGTAGATGAGGCTCCTCCTGTAGAATTCTCTACAAACCGTCAAATGTCAATATTTCCAAATTTCTGTCATTTTTCTAGTCCCGCGGCACTTCCATATTTACGGCGTCCTCCGATGTCAAATGTCGACGGGCCGTAGTATGAAAAGAAAAATTAGAGTTTTGTTATCTACGAGGGGATTTGGGGAGTGGGGTTAAATTGGGGTTGGAGTGGAGGTAGAAGCGGTTTGAGGGGCTGGATTTGATGGTCACGTGACGGCGAGTAGATTCCAACTTTCCCCGTCTCGATAGCTCCCATTTTGGGCAACTTGAACCCTTCCTGTGAATGGCTGCTTTTGATGTGCCGTTCATTCAACGTCAACGTGGGGAGCGTTAGTCTCAAAGTGTCAATTGAATTTGCAAAAATACGAGAAAATTTGGAGAATCCATTTTTTGACGGGAGCTATTTATTGACTGTTTTTCCGTGATTTCACAGGTACCCCAACTTCACCTATCAGTACTACTCGTGCTCCACATCACCACCACATCTCCACCTCCACCTCCCATCTTAAGGCTGCAGGTGTAGTGCATAATTATTGCTATCTCATTAGTCGGTGATATTACACTGCTTTAGTCACTCACACAACAACACTACACAACACATCTCTTCTCACACCACCCAGCATGTCATCCAGCACGCGCAAAATCGTCCAGGTGACGTGTGCAGTTCTCTGGTGTCTATTTGCCGCCGGGCCCATCTTCGGCTTTGCCGCCTTAAAGCCGGTACTGGTTTCCGAAGGAGTCTACAGTGAGTATTGTCCAGACACAAACAGCACAAACACAAGCTACACAAACGCAAGCAACACAAACGGTCCCTGCAAGGAACAGGATTTGCGGCTCAACTTCATGTTCAACGTCGGAGCGATTCTCACCAACGTGGACGCCATTGTCGTTGGGTTTGTGCTCGATAAGTATGGGCCCCGAGTCAGTGGTATTGTGGGCTCTGTGGTTCTATTTGTGGCTGCTCTGGTTCTCTCCAACGCAGACCTGTTACCCGGTGACCCGTGGCTGGTGGGTTATTCGCTTCTGGCTCTCGGAGGCCCGTTTGTGTTCATTTCCAGCTTCCATCTGAGCAACACGTTTGTGTCCTACTCAGGCACCATTCTGGCGCTTCTGACGGGCGCGTTTGACGCCTCCTCAGCCGTGTTTCTGGGCTTCAGAATCTCCTACGAAAACTCGTCCGTTACCCTGTCGCAGCTGTTTACAATCTGGACCATTGTGCCGCTGTTCATTCTGCTGGCAGAGGTCTTTGTCATGCCCCACACAAGCTACAAGTCCGACGAATCGTTTGCTTCTGTGGTCTCCACTTCGGCAGGACAAATGGAGTCCGAAGAACAGGCGCTGTTGGAAGACGCGGACCTCACGAGCTACACTGGAAGAAGATCGTCCTTCATTTCCAACCGAGGCTCCTTCCTCAACAGAAGACGACCCTCTCTGGTCCATGAGGCTCCCAGTCCCCAGAACCTGGCCCAATACGGCTCTCTCAAGGGTCTGACGGCCAAACAACAGCTCGCTACACATTGGGCATTTCTCATCATTGTTTTCACCACGCTCCAAATGCTCAGAATCAACTACTTTGTCGCCACCATCAATTCCCAATACACCTATCTCCTGGGACACGACAAGGCTCAGCAGATCAACGCAGTGTTCGACTACCTGCTGCCTCTGGGAGGAGTTCTGGCCATCCCCATGATCGGCTTTGTGCTCGACCACATGAGTCTGGTGGGCTCATGGACCACTGTCGTCACCATCTCCCTAACCCTCGGAGCCCTCAATCTCGTGGCCAAACCCTGGGCAGCCTACATCAACGTCTTTCTGTTTGTGCTCTACAGACCGTTGTACTACACGGCTGTCAGCGACTACGCCGCCAAGATTTTCGGCTTCAAGACCTTTGGAACCGTCTACGGCGTCGTCATCTGCATTTCGGGTCTCTTCAACATTCTGCAGTCGGTACTGGATCGCCTGACCAAACAGACCTTCCATCTCAACCCTAGCCCTGTCAACAGCATTCTTCTGGGCGCCACGGCCATTGCCGGCCTTGCTCTGGTCGGATACATCAAGAGCCAGGGCCAGAATCTCAAGCGGCAGTTTCTGGAGATTGAAGCCGAGGCTTCTGAGCCCTTGCCCATGCCTGGAGCCGCTCCTGTTCCCGGCGTGACCACCACACATGATCCTCTTCACGGAGAGACGGAGATTTCTTTCAATGACCGGAATCAGACCAAGAAGGCGGCCAAGAAGGATGATGACGGAGATGATGGATGTGACAGTGGACATTGCAAGAACTGTGTTTGTGATGTCTGAGGCACTAAAAGGACAATACAGGTTGTAAGTAGTATATGAATGGAATTGGATAGATAGGATGTGGGGGGGTGTAGGGCTGGAGGGGTTGGTTTTCATTTGATGTGTTTTAGCATGATTTATGATGATTTAATTTGATCTTTTATGATTTGGACATAAAGACAGGGTAACTTCATTTCAATATGGTCACGTGACCTGTTGTACTCAGTCCATAGGGTGATTGTCCTGTGACCTTATTTTGTTATGGTACATTTCGGTGACCCTGTCTAACTCTGTGATTAGTAATTAGAAGTTAATGAAAGCTGTACCATTGGAATCCCCGTACTTGGAATACACTGCTAGAGTCTTTGTTTCTGGAATATCTATGGTACTCGCTGTTTTGGTTGCTCTTGATGTTCTTCATCTTACGTCAAGAAGCACCATTCAGAAAACGCTAGGGACCTCGCAGAGAGAATCTGATATAAGAGACTGTGGTTATTTTGGCCCAATTAGTCCGATGGAGTTGAGATTTTTCCGATCGGGGCAAAACTGGTGGAGTTCTGTGGATATGTCTGCTGAGCGACACCATTATTGGCCAAAGGGCTCACAAGAGAACCAACAGACCCATCGCTAAACCGATACATGAGACTGCTGTTGAAATCGTCAGCTTAATCACGTGTCACCCACTTTTGCCATTCCCATCTCTGCTCAGCCTCGTTAGCCGCTTCATGAAAAAATTCGGAGTCCGCATAATCGGAGTCCGATTAGGCCGCCAGAAAGTGTAAGTTTATCAGCCGCATCAATTAGCCGAATGAGATCCTAGGTTTTCGAGGAAGGGGGGTAATCGCGATTTAGAGGCAATTTTAGTAAGTAATGTGGACACGGGGAGTCTACTGGTTTGGTCTGTTTCTTTCTAGGAGCATTTTTGGCAGAGTTAGAGGGTGTCCGAGAGGGCTAAAGCAAAGCCGGGTTTACGGTTTCACATCCGTCCAATTCTCATTGGGAGAGACGTGAACAGAGTGAAATCCAGCAACCCCTTCTATTTCCACCAGCAGGCATCCGATCGTCATATAAAGTGCACCAGTCAGCTCCCTGTACCCTGTTTATACTACTAGGGTGTTGTCAGATTTGCGATATCTCTTTCCTATCAGTAAATATGAACCCTTTCGTTTTCTCTCATCAAAACCAGATTTAAGGTTTCGGATCCGTCCTTCTCTCATTGGGATATGTTTACAGAGTGTCGTCAACAGAGTGTCTCTCAGCACATCCTTCTATCTCCACCAATAGACGTCCTACAGACTAATGAAGAGTACAGATCGATTCTCCATATCCACTTTACTCCACTTTCTGTCGTCAATCACGTGATATCTTTACCAAATCGGGAGATGTGAGGTATGACGTTTTAGGTGGTCTTGATGTTGGACAACACTGTGTAACGCTGTAGTACGCTCCGCCTCCTCCACCCTTGTGACAAAGACGTCCTTCTAGCACCTATGACACTGCCACCACCATGCGGCTGAAGTCTCTAGCTTTCCAAACCTGCATTATCGCAGTATATAAATACTTGGCGGTCATCTCGGAGGGCTTGGCATCACCACCATCAACAACAGAAACATTCTCACCATGGCCCTTCTTTCTCTGCGATCCAAACATCGACATCAGCGATCCAAAAAGCCAATTCGGCGAGTTGTCCAGCGAGTGACCACTTTTATTGAGACTCAGCAGAATGAACAGGTGACTCCTGAAGAAGAGTATACTCTCCTTGATCATCAGGTTATGACTACTGACGGAGATCATGTGACTGAGTTGAGAGACAGAGGTCACGTGACTGACTCTAGGGACACTCCTAGCCAATCAAACAGAGGTCAGAGCTCTGCTGAGACCCTACCTGTCTACTTGTACAACCACTCAACTGAGACAGTCCAGCGATATTAGTACCATTCTGCTCGCCCGACTTGCAGCTTTCGAATGGTACCACTTTCGAGCCGCTGAGGTGAATATCTCGTTCAGTTGTATTTCCCAGTTTGATGAAAGAGGAAACACGATCAGTCAGATTCGACCAGTCGGATTTGAGTGGGGTAACTAAGGAGGAGCACCTGAAATGTCAAGCAGTTATCTGATCCTCTCGAAAGTGGTACCATTATAACGCCCTTTGCTCCAGGAGTCTATTGGTACTACTCTCGTGTTTATAGAGTCAATATAGGAGAAGTTGGACACATGCTATCTAGAAGTGTATTGTACGAGTAAGTACCCCCCCCCTCACTCCCTCTCTTACACTCCGGTGTTTTTTTGCCGATCATTTGGAAACTTAGAACGCTAGACTTCCAGGCAGAATTTTGTGAGAGCTATTAAGACTTATCCAAAGCTCCTAATAGGGAAAAACGTACTCCATACTGTAGAGATGAACATCTGTAATGGTGATGTCAATTTTGGTTCTTGTAGCTTGCCTTGAGGGTGAGCTGTGCTATGATATAAATTTTTGAGTCTTGACTTTGGGTTTTGATTACGTTAGCGATCTGCAAAAAAACACCGGAGTGCAAGAGAGGGAGTGAGGGGGGGTGTACTTATGTAGTCGGTCTCGAGTTTATCAATCAGGTTTGTGGATACTCTTCCTATAAGTATAAGAGTGGTATCATTGGAAAGCCTCGGTCACGTGATTACAGTCGTACTAGTCTCATGTTTTTCCCACCTCTGTAGCGGAAGTTGGGTACGGTTACAGCCGAACCCATTCTAAAGTTTCACTTGACTGAACTACTGTCAATGTATTGCCTGTCTAAACCTAACTAGACTACAGTTGGTTCGTTACTCTAAGAGGGAGAATATCTCCAGAGATTGTGAGTCACGTGGTATTTTGGCGACATATTTGTTGGTAAACAACACGCTCCCTACGTTCTAGAACTCCTTTCGTTTCTTTTAGAGCCCGGGAACACTAATTTTGCACCCCTAAAGGACTTTTCCCCTTAAGTATTTCCAAGTAAATTCTTTAACTACGAGTCGGAAACATTCTGATAAAACTGAGACTGACTCTCAGAAACTAAAGATCATCACCGGTACTGTTAACTGACTGTACACTTGATTGGTGCTATTAATAGCCTATGGAGAGTCTTTCAAACAACTTTGTATACTTCTATCTCCTCTAATACCAGCTTGAAACTACTTGTACTCCGTATGTATGTACACAGTTGCCTCTTCTCTGGAAAGCTCATAATTGGTGGGCTACAAGATCAAAACTAACAGCATTGATTCTGAGACGCATAGAAACAATCCTGACAACAATTAGTCACATGGCGGTATCGTTCGAAAGCTACGGATCTCGCGGTCAGTCTGATACCACTTTCGAGAGATTCTGAATAAGCTGGCACCGACAAAATGCGTTCTTCTGTATCTCGTTGGATTTGACAGCTAGCAACTCGTAGCTGGTACAGAGGCGTCTCCCCACCCCAATTAACCCATAGTACAGCTTTCAGCCTAATCCATCAACTAGAGCCCATTTTCGATGGGGGCTCTAACACTACCCCTTTGTCGTGCGGCTTGTTGTGACCAGCCCCAAAGAGGTGCGTAAACAGCAGGGTACGGAGTACTCGTAGTTGACTGACTTTCACGGAGGAGTGACTTTTTTCAAGCTGTATCTGCTACGGTTTCAAAGAGGCGGTTCTCGTGATCACAATGGTACCACTCTCGACTAGATTTACGCGGTATTCAGCTCTGTAAAATGGCTGTTCCCTGTTTATCGACGAGGGGGCAGTAGATAGAGGTGAAAAGCAGGTGGGAAGCCACCAGTCGCGTGATTTGAGCTGTTTTTTCGGCCGCGAAAAGTCACACCCTCCACAACCCACCAGCCACACCCTCCCCCAGATCTCATCAGGGTCCTATGGCACAGCGGTAGCGCGTGAGATTGCAAATCTTAAGGTCCCGAGTTCGAATCTCGGTGGGACCTGATCAGGGCGGGCGCAAGCCGGTCTTCTTTTTTTTTTTGTCCTTCGTTTTTCATTCGGTTGGAGCCTTGTTCAGACTTCACATGGTTGGCTTTTTGACGAGATTGAAGGGCTCTGACAACTTATGATATTCGGATTATAAATGGTCAATGTCAGTACTGTTAGAATCATCAAAATCTGGGGATTCTAGAGATCTAATTTTTGAGACATGTTGCCACACTAAATCAAGATATAATGACGACCAAAGTTCGTAGCCAAATCCAAGGTATTGGCTGTAAATGTTTGGCGTCCCAAAAGGGTATAATTATCTGAGACAACAGTTACAAAAAGTATACAGTTCGACTCTCCGTCTTCTGCTGATTCTAATGGTACAGAAAAATCTCACTTTTCTAACGTATACCAGTAAATATACCCAGTCTTCCTCTATCATCAGCTCCTTCGAAAATAGTCACATTTAGAGTTTTTATTCTGCCATATAATCCCCCTAAACCGTTTACAGAGTGCCCAGGGGGACTCCACCCTATTCCATCAAAAGTAGTCGGAAAACAAATCCAGGCATACCATTCGACTCCCCGTATCCACTTTGCTTACTAACCTGTCATCCGTTTTTTTGTATCTCCACTTTTTGTGAAATAGACTCGTATTTTCTGTGAGATACTTTGCATAAACCGTTTAGGGAGTGCCTTGATTGTGCAGTCTTCACAAGATCTGGAGGAACTACTCAAGAACTTCTAGAGCTACAGAAAGTACTAAGGATCTATACCACTGAACTCGTCTTCCTCTCCTGATTCGAACCGTATAATAAAATTTCCTACTCACAGTACAAATATCACGAAATAAACACGCTTTACTCTCTGAGAGGAATGCTCCATTGTGTCTCCAGACGCGACCAAGAGCCACAAAAGCTACTCAGAGAATACCAGACGTGTCTTTCCAACGTCTTACTCTAAATCTATAGACGATCTTCACATAAACACGTTGTACGCGATTTTAACGCGTTGTACGCGGTACAGGAGCAGCCCAAAACCTCTCAATCCGTCAAACTCGCTCAATATTGATGAGGTGAAATTGTGCTTTCGACAGTCACGTGGTAACCCCCATCTAAAGCTCCTGTAAAAACCCCAACCTGCTGCGACCTCCTGAACAGCTTTTTCAAAGGAGTCAAAACCCCGACCCTTAAGCGTGCGGCTCGGAACTTCAAACCACCTTAATTCGGGGTGAAAATTGAGGGGCGGTTTTTCTCAGGACGTGGTGGTCTCAGAGCTTTGAGACCTGTACCATTGAAATCAGCTCTCTGCGGTGATTCTTTTGATACCACTTTGTGTGGTTTCTGTGGCGTTCTGATTCTTGACTGTTTGTTCTGGCAAGTCTGTAAGAAGTCTGGGAATAGTCATAATCACGTGAGTGGTACCATTTGAGAGCTGAGATTCAGAAGACTACGATGGTACTAAACTCATCTTGATGTCTTTACTACAGCAGAAGTTAGACACTCGCCTACTCTGAATGATGTGGTCAGCAGAGCTACATTACAGGTCGTTAGGTCAAGTTTGCGAATGTCATTCTTGACGTTATGTAAGTAGTACCATTCGAAAGCTGGAGATTAGACAAGTTCGCTGGTACCAGTTTCATTCTTATAGCATCACTGTAGCAGAATTTGGCTAGAAGTTGTGGTCTGCTGGGGTACTTGCAGTGAATAGAACAGTTTCAGAGCTGGAGACTAGGTGAGTTGAATGGTGATATTCTCGTCTTATTGTATTTACCGTAGGGTGAGATAGAAGCACTCTTCTGATGCTAAATACCATCTGTGTCCTGATACTCACTCCAGAGACTTGAAAGACGCACTGTTCAAAGCTGGCTTTTTCTCAACTATCCATACTTAGAGTTCTGGTACACTACCTGAAACAGCTCACAGGCTTAACTAGTGTCTTAATAAACTCTCAGCACATCTATCTATCTATCTATTACACGTTCCTCCCTCTATCTAAACATCACTACAAACACAATCTATCAACTGGAAGAGAACCTCTGGAGAGAGCTGGATAGCTCCATCGAGGTAATTCCGTAGCGCCATTTTTGCTGTTCGCACAGCCAGAACGAGAGGGTCTTCTTCTTTGACTGCTTCCATATCGTCAATACTAACGTCTGGAGTAGATGTTCTTAGAGCGTCTGAAAAGCTGTAACAGGAGGACTCCAAGTCGGATGTCAGGATGCTGTTTTCGCGGGGCTCAAGTAGTTTTGTTGAGGTGGTTTGTTGGGGTTTTGTTGAGGTGGTTTGTTGGGGTTTAGTTGAGGTGGTTGAGGTGGTTAGCTGAGGTTTAGTTGAGGTGGTTAAGGTGGTTTGTTGGGGTTTAGTTGAGGAGCTTTGGCGGTGTCTTAAAGGGTGTACTGTGGGAGCTGTAGAAGGTTCCAGAGCTGTAGGAGGTGCTGGAGCTGTAGGAGAAGCTAGAGCTGTAGAAGGTGCTAAAGTTGTGAGTGACACATGTCGTGTAGTTGTAGTTGTAGCAGTAGACGGCACAGACAGTCTGTTAGTAGACATGGCCTGTCTTGTGTGTGATGCAGTCTGTCTCCCGGTTCTGGAAACTCGTCTTGGTCTGACATCGGCCCTGGAAACACGTCTTGGTCTGATAATGGACTGAATGGTATCCCTCGTAGTAGTAGATCTGGTAATGGCGATGGGACCCCTTTGCTCGCCAGGTCTGACCCTCCTGGGCATCCCTATCGAAACCTGTCTGTGTCTCTTGGCTAGAATCGCGTCTTTCATTCTCTGGTCGTTTCGCAGTCGTGCAGCTTCAAGTCGAGCCTTACTTCCGGCTAATTGGGCGTTGAGCATTTCAATGTTGATGGCCATGTGTTGGGTTGGTGAGAGCTGTTAACTGAATTAGTGAGAGCTGTTAGCTGATTGGTTAAGAGCTGTTTGTAAGCGGTTAGCTGAATTAGTGAGAGCTGTTTGTGAGCTTGTGTTTAGAAGGTGGTAGCTGATTGTCGGTTGAGGGTTAAGATAACATGTCTCAAATGGATTAAGGAAGGAGACTACTTTAAGAATCACAAACAAGGTGTAACCATAGAAACGTTAGAGTGTGATGTGACCAAGTTGTGGCTTCACTGACACAATCAAGTAGTCGCCAAATGATTATGCTTCTGTTGTAATCGTCTCTGCGCCATTTACAACAATAAGTATTTCTGTGCTGATAACTTGATGGTCATTCTGGAAAGTGTCTCAAACGGCACCAAAAGTGGACCAATTTCAGAATTTTTTGCTCAACTAGATAGAGACGACCTTGTAATGCCGAGCTGTCAACTTTTTTTTCACTTTCATAGCCTCACTCTCAAGTTGGGTGGTGGTGTCATATCTTCTCTTTGAACATGTTAAGCTCCGATAAGAATGGCACATACAAATCACACCTCAAAACGTACCTTCTAGAAAGTCTCATAAACGTCGAAGGAACATGTCAAAAGCTATGGCACAATCTACAGCGTGCACGCTCTCTATTCCAACAAAAATATCGCAAATCCTTTCACTACCCGAGCCACTGTGAACAAGCCGAAAATTTTAAAAAATCTGACACCAGAAAATGCCCCTAGCTTGCCCACTAGTAATGCTATCAATAATGTCTTTGTTTCAATAGATAGCCTGAGCTTTGGTGCACCTCCTGAAACTGGTCCCACCCTCCTACCACCTCTGGAACACCTCCAAAATCGTCGCCGAAAATTTCAACTGATTTCACAGCCACACCGGCCAACGCCATAAAGGTTAAGTATCACTGATGTGGTGGCTCAATGGTAGAGCTTTCGACTCCAGTCAAACCCATGGTTGTAATCGAAGGGCTGCAGGTTCAATTCCTGTCCATGTCAAGTTCACAAACTGAACTGACAGTGGAGGAAACAATGGGGGTTTAATTCCCCTAGCTTCTAAGCTGATCAGTGATTTTTTTACCCCACCCCAAACGACCCTCTTGCTGTTTCTGTTTCCCCTGTCCCTATTTTCACTGTTGGTCGCATTCTTATTCTCGTGCGGCTCGGAAATTGTGCACTCAAATTTATGCTCCCAAATATGTCCCGTTATAACAGCTGATTTGAAAGGACATAGACACATGATTTTTGACTGGAATAATCACGTGACAAAAGGGGACACTTTTTGTGTCCAACAGAATGCACCAAAGACAGACATGCTTGTCACGAGTCTTATCTGTTGCTTGCTATACAGTCAGTTCGTATCCATACTTGTATGTGGACATATACCGTTCTAGAAGCTCAAGTTCTTGGAATATTGTTACAAAAAGTACACCATCTTACTCGTCTCTTCATTCTGCATAGAATGGTATAGCTTTCATCACTACTACTCTCTTCAAACATGAGATAGCTAGCATAGTCTCTCTATCATCTATAGCTACAGAAGTATGTACAACTCTCCAACCAGAGCTCTGACAACAAATCTGAAACTTCCAGTCTACTCAGCTCCCCTCATTTACCCCAAATATCAAGTCCCACACTCTCCTACGTCCACCAACCACTTTCTGACACACACTGTCCATATCTTTATACCTCAATCATTCTAATACACTCAATCTACGAATACTCATCAGAACTTCACCAAACAAGTTTCATTCGAGTCAGCCACTCTCAAATCCTACAAAAATCAACTCCCCACCCCTCTCTGACCCCCCCTTCAGCCTCAAATATCACTCCCTCCACACCCACCATCTCCTCCACCCCTCGGACACAACAGTCCGATATAGTGTAGGGGCTATCACATCACGCTCTCATGTTTGAGACCCGTGGAGACCGGGGTTCGATTCCCCGTATCGGAGGACGTGACTTAACAACCACATTCTTTTTTGCCAACATCACAGGTTTTTTTGCTTAGTAAGCAACCGGAGATAAAGGTGAGGTTCGCCGTCTGCGCCTAATGTCCCAAAACCTTATGCATGATTACATAAGCAAATTTCACAACTCGAGTTCCCACTTTTTTGACCTTTCAGAGGGGTCACTTTAGAGCACCTTAGAAGTGGAATATGTTGAGTTTTTAAAATATGGTTTTGTTGCCCCGGTTACGGGGAGTCGAAATGTTCACTCAAAACTTCAATCTGACTATTACTAAGCCTTCTACCACGGGGATCATGTTTGTCATAGAAATAACAAGGTTTACCAGCCACTGTCCAGAGGGAGAACCTAAATTGGATTTTGGAGATGGTTGAAACACAACATTGGAGTATTGGTATGACTAATCTGAGCTTGTAGATCGATTCAGCGGGCTCTGTTACACGGGATTCAGCTTTCAAATTGTCACTTTCGACCCCGGAAGGCAGTTTCCACCTCTCCCTACCCCCAAACTCTAATCCGATTACGTAAGGAAATTTCACAGGACGCATGTCCCACCATTTACAGGTCTCACGACATGGACTTTTCTACTCCACACAACACAACACAAGTCACTTCGATTTTCGAGCTTTTTCTCTGATTTTCGAAAAAATGCGCGACGCAACAACCCAGGCGCAGGTTGATGCGTTCCACAGCCGTCTGAGCGATGATTCCGGTGAGTATGAGGAGGAGGGTGAGATTTCTGTTTGCTGACGATTTTTTTTGAAGGAGGCGTCTGAGAGCGAAGAGAGCGGTATGGGTGGATTTGTGAGCGTGAGGGGAGTCGACAGAGAGTTTCCGCGAAGAGATATGATGAGTTTTGACCAAGTTGAAGGGGGTGTTGATGGTGACGATGGTGACAGAGGGTTTGTTGTGGGTGGTTGTGAACGATTGTGAAACGTGCAATATTGGTTGTACGGTGACGTGGCGGGTGTGACTGGAACGGGGGTGACATGAGGAGCTTGTTGATACAGGTTTTGTCTGTGTCGCTTCAGTATACATCCGTTTACGTCGTTTTCACTGTGTCTCATCGTGTTACAGCTTAAGCACACTCTACACAGCTCATCACAATAGGTACATCATCAGACTTGGTCGGAGCGTCTTCCTTGGCGTACTCTCGTTCGATAGTCAAACTCCCCGTTTCTACAGCTCTTCTGAGAGTGCTGTTGTGGTCGTCGTTACAGGTTGTCTGTGACGTTTCTAGCAGAAGTGTCTAGACGTCTACAACGGCACATCCTCAGAGTAAAGCGATGATGACGTGTTGTCAACTCGGTGAATGTTGCAGAATCGATGGTGTCCCTGTTGTCGCAGTCTCATCTCGTTTTGACAGTGTTCTATGATGTTGTCCACATGAACTTCCAACAACAGAAGTCTCTGTAACAAGGCTACAGTAACTCGGTGTACAACCTCAGAGCGAGTGGAGGGAGTGAGAAGGGTGTCACGTGACACTGGTTCGATGTTGTCACACCCTCCTCTTGGTCTGAGTGTGTTACAGAGCTGTTGTCACATTTCTGAACGACAGAACTTGTCTCTGTAACAAGGCTACAGTAACTCGGTGTACATCCTCATCACTCGCTCTGCTCGCTCTGAGGATGTTAAGGGTCGTTCATTCAATGTTGTCACACTCTCATCTCGCTCTGGGAGTGCTACAGAGCTGTTGTCACGTTTCTGAACAACACAACTGTCTAGGCCTTCTAGAATGGCCACCAGGGTTGCCACATCCTCATCACTCGCTCTGCTCGCTCTGAGGATGTCACGTGACACTAATTCAATGCTGTCACACTCCCATCGCTCGCTTCGCTCGCTCTGAGAGTGTTATATGATGTTGTCCGCTTCATCACATCAACGCTTCGCTTTGATGTTCTTCAGCTTCCTAACACAGACCTCAAATCAAAAGTAGTCGCTGCGTCAGAACTCCGAGATGCCGTCGACACATTCCAATCTTCCCCCGCAGACTACGAATACTATCTGCAGAAGATGATGCCGGTATACACAAAAATCTTGGAGTCCACACCCGTTTCTTTCACGAGTATTTCCGTCGAGCAGGTGAGTATGAGATGAGGAGGAAAGGAGGGGGATATGGGGGGATATGAGGAGGACAAAGGCTGGTAACGGTGGTAACGGTGGTAACGATGACAACGCAGAAAAAACGGTTTTTTTTTTTTTTTTTTTTTCAACTCAGGGTACTTGTGGAGATGTCCAGCTACAGCAGAGGTAGACGATGATTCTGGGTGATGGTCACGTGGCACGTATACGATGGTTCTGGGCGATCATGTCACGTGACAGAAACACTGTGGTCATCTTCTTCTGCTGCTGCTGTTGCTCTGACTGGTTTCTGATGGGTTGTTGTGGCGGTAAGACATGGCCAGATGTGATGCTTGACAGTGAAAGGAACATGGATACAGATTCAGCAGCAGTCTCAGTGAAGCAACAGAAACACAGAGCCAGTTTGTTTCTTGAAACAGGTGTCTCTGTTATTTGATGGCTGTCTCTTCTGTTGCTGCTGTTATGGCTCTCTGTGTTATCTGTCTTGTTACATTGGCTGTTGCTATTGTTGGAGCTTTGTTAAGGATAGTCTTTGGCAGTGACAGACGACTACAGACAGTGACTTGAACATGGATACAGCAACGACGTCATTGATTCGAGAGCTGCTTTTGCTGTGTTGTTGATGCTCTCACGTGACTGCTCTAGACTGCTCTAGACTGCTGTTGCTGTCGTTACAGTTGGTGCTTTGAACGTGGCTCTGCCGAGGCTGTTGCTACTGTTGTCTAGACAGTGACTGGAACATGGACTCAATGCTGAAAGCGAGCTGCATTGGCACTGTCTGTCTCAGGGCTGTCTCAGGGCTGTCTCTGATTGGTCTTGCTGAAAGACAACGACATCAGATGTTCGACAGTGACTGTGGTGCGACAGGGTCAAGAGCTGGTGTCTGATGAATTGTGCCCCATGGCTCAGTGTCTTCTGTTGTCTAGACGCTTCTGTCGCTGTCTTCTGTTGTCTAGACTGTCACTGCTGTTATTCTTGTTGCTGTGGTTACTGCCATGGCCGTTGTCTCAGCTCTAGTCACTGTCTCCATCGTCATCGTCACCGTCACTACAGTCATTGTTGGCGTGTTGCCTGGGTTACTGTCGTTGCTGCTGTCGTTGTTACCGTTGCTGTCGTTACCGTCACTGTTACTGTTGATGATGCTATGGCCGTTGTCACTGTCATCACTGTCACTTGCTGTTACTTCTGTTACATGGTCTCCATGGTTACTGCTGTTGTCACCGTCACTACTGTGTGATGGTCTTGTCACTGTTGTCGATGCTGCTGTCACTGTCACTACCATCAGTCACCGCTGTTGCTGATGTGACAGTGATCTCTATGGCCATTGATGTTGTCACTGCTGCTGTTGCCTGGGTACCTTGTGATTTGGATACTGTCGATACTGCTGTCACTGTCAATGCTGCTGTGACAATAGTCACTGCTGCTGCCACTGTCACCACTGCTCTCATACCTTGTGGCCTGGTTACTGTCATTGGTGCTGTTGTTGTCACTGCCACTGGTGCCTTTGTTGTCGCTGTTGCTTCTGTCACTGCCACTGGTGCTGTTGTCATCACTGTTGCCTTGGTTACCGTCACTGCTGCCGTCACTGCTGTCACTGTTATCACTGTTGAGCACGTGACACTACCGTGGGCCATGGGAGTGATGCTCTGTTGCCCCCCAACAGCACGTGACAGTCTCATCGCTACATTCGATACAGCAGTGTCACCGTCTCCTGGCAACAGCCACCTCTGGTGTGTCTCCGGGCACTCATAGGATGTGCTCACGTGACCTGGCTACTCTGAAAGTGTGACCTTGACGTCTCCAGTGACTCAGAGCAGCTGACTTTGGCGGCTCAACTGTTGGCAGTGACTCATAACCTGTGCTCATAACCTGTCAAGGTCATAACCTGTGCTCATAACCTGTCCTCCCCCGATTCACACATAGAATGTGTTGTTGTCCGCTCGGACCTACGGCCCTCGCTACCGTGCTAACCCAGAAACTCCGATCATCCACCCTCGACATACTCCTACGTCTACAAACCAACGATCTCCTCAAACCGTACTCCTCCTCCCTCCTCGAGCAAATCATGTCTATTCTACGAACTGACAATGAAGAGAACGGAGTCACGTGTATGAAGATCCTCACGGCTCTCCACAAGGGATACAAGGCTCACCTTGGTGGAGATCACGTGACCCAATTCCTCGAGCTCGTCACCGATCTGTACAAGAACATTCCCTCTGTTGTCAAAGACACCTTTGGCGTCAATCAGACCGGTTCTAGCAACTTCCAGTCTCCCATGTCTCCCTCCCTTGTCTCAGATGGAGATGTTAGTGCTGCTACACCTGGTGGGGCGGCTTCTCGACCTCTTGCCAAGTCTCTTTACTCGTTCAAAGTGCTTATTGAGTGTCCTATCATTGTGGTTCTTCTTTTTTCCACCCATAGAGCCATGGTCCCCACTCTGCTGCCTCAATTCTTGCCTCACGTGATTGAAATGTTGAGAATCCAGGCTCCTCCTCAAGCCGAGGCCCATTCTCAAGCCGAGGCTCGAGGAGACATTCTGACGACGATTTCTCCCCAGATTAGGAACCGGGCGGCCTATGGAGACTTCATCACGTGCCAGGTCAAGACCATGTCTTTCCTGGCGTACGCTTTGCGAGGTTTTCCGCCGTTTCTGCAGGAGTATCACGTGATTATTCCCGATTTGGTCGTGCGGTTGCTTCAGGATTGTCCCTGTGAGCTTTCTGCTGCTCGCAAGGAGCTCCTGGTTGCTGCCAGACACATTACCTCGACTGATATTCGAACCATGTTCATTCCCAAGATTGATATTTTGCTGGAGGAGCGAGTTTTGATTGGCGACGGTCTGACAGTGCGGGAAACGCTCAAACCGCTGGCTTATTCGATCATGGCAGACCTGATTCACCATGTTCGAAGTGAGCTGACTCTTCAGCAGATTTGGAAAACCGTCAAGGTGTACTGTGCGAACATGTTGGACGCTTCCTTGGCCAACTCTTTTCAGATTATGAGTGCCAAGCTGCTTTTGAATCTCGTGGATCCGATTATGAAGCTGCAGGACCGGAATGAGGGTCGTCAGACTATGGTTTTGATCCTGAATGCGTTCACAGAGTTGTTTGGAGCGTTGAATCGGACTTATCCGAATGTTATGAGAGGTCACGAGAGGTGGCTAAAGGAGAAGGAGGAGGAGGAGAAGGGGAAGGAGGGGAAGGACAAGGTAGAGACTGGTTCTGCCGTTTCCGAGGCAACAGATATCAAAATCGACGTAAAACTCGAATCTGAAGCTTCTGCCGCCTCATCTGCCGGTCTCAAACGAAAAGCAGCAGATTTGGAAGTCGACGAGATTGATCCCACCGACATCACCCCCCAAAAGCCGAAAATCGAATCCCAGTACGATTTCGACTACTTTGAGATCCAGGCGTCTTCTCTGATCAAAATCCACCCTACTCCAACTACAGACCCTCTGGAGGACGCCAGGTACCTTTTTAAGAACCTGATGAACTTTTTGAAGACAGTCATGTTCGGATTGAAGTCCTGTAACCCTCCTTGTCCTATTGCAGATATCAGTGAGGCTGTTTGGAACGAGTCTGCGCGATTGTTCAATTTTGAGCAGATTACAATCTTCAGAAAGTTGTTCGAAGAGGGAATCAAGGGACATCTTTTTTTCGCGTCTCACGTGACCGACAAGGCTGCTACAGTCGCTAACAACGATCTAGGAGCCCCATCTCTCCCTGTGGTCTCTTCCAAGGCTGAAAAAGATCTCATGGAGACATTTGTGACTGTTTTCATCCATATTGACTCTGCTTCGTTCAACGAGATCATTGAGAGTGAATTGCCGTTTTTGTACGACGCAATGTTCAGCAATTCGGCTCTGTTGCACATTCCACAGTTTTTTATGGCCTCTGAAGCCACTTCTGCGAATTTTTCATCTTTGTTGATTTCTTTTCTGAAAGAAAAGCTGCCAGAGCTAGGAGACGGCAATATTCAGAAATCCAACATTCTGATTCGACTGTTCAAGTTGTGTTTCATGGCCGTGAATCTGTTTCCGGCCCAGAATGAGGCTGTTCTTTTACCTCACCTGAAAAGTCTCATTATCGACTCCATGAAACTCACAACTACAAGTAAAGATCCCATTGTTTACTTTTACTTGTTAAGAACTTTGTTTAGAAGTATTGGAGGTGGTCGATTTGAGCTGTTGTACAAGGAGGTGCTTCCTTTGCTTCAGTCGCTTCTGGAGTCATTGAACAAACTTCTTCTGACAGCGCGAAAACCCCAGGAAAGAGATATCTACGTGGAACTCTGTCTCACCGTTCCTGTACGTCTTTCTGTCCTTGTCCCCCATCTCTCCTACCTCATGTCTCCTCTTGTTGTTGCTTTGAACGGTTCTCAAGAGTTGGTTTCTCAAGGTCTACGTACTCTCGAACTCTGTGTGGACAATCTCACAGCCGAGTACTTTGATCCTATCATTGAGCCTGTGATGGATAAAGTCATGCAAGCTCTGTGGAACCATCTCAAACCCTTGCCCTACTATCATCAGCACTCTCACACGACTCTGCGGATCCTGGGCAAGCTTGGAGGACGTAACAGGCGCTTTCTGACGCCTCCAGACACTCTCAAGACGATTTCAGCCACCCACAACGATCTGGCGATAGTCGCCAAGTTCCAGGGAGTCGAGGAAAAGCTGCCTGTCAACATTACTCCTGCTCTGGAGGCGTCTGTGGCGATTCTGGAGGATTCTAAAAGACGTCTGGAGTATCGGGTGAGTGCCTTCAAGTACCTGTCTGGTTGTTTGAAGCTGTTGATTGACGCTCATCCGATTGCCTCTGATATGGCCGACATCATCAGACGAGCTGTATCTGCTCTGACAATGGAAGGGTTCCCCAAATCCAACGACAACGACGGTGAGTACCATCTCAAGGACGGTAAAGTCAAGTATCCTGTGAAACGTAAGCTTGAGGACGAGCTTCTGAGCATGTTACTTGAGTCTCTATTCTTTGCTCTGTCGATTGAAGCTGTCAGGGAAGAGGCCACAGAGCTGATTCACTCTCTATGTGATCATTTTGTGTTTCTGAACCTCGGAAGGTACGTTCTTGACAAGAGAAAGGAACTCACCTCGTTTGATCTCAATGAACACGAGGGAAAAACGTTTTTGGACTGTAAGGCGATTATTGGCGCGATTATGTTTGCTCTGAGCCATTATAACGAGTCCATCAAACAGGGAGGAGTGGACGCTATCAAACACATGTTCAATACGGGAGTGACTGTGTTTGGAAGCAAGGAATTGGCGTTTAAATTCCCTCTTTATGTTTCCATGTATAGACGCTTTTCTCATGGATGTTTTGAAGAGGAGTATTATCGCAAGTACGGAGCTGTTCTGGGTCTGAAGACGTTGATGCAAGATCTAGACTGTCCCCTGAGATGGATCCAGACGAAGCAAATTGAGTTCACTCGAACCATTCTCTTTGTTTGTAAAGATGTGCCCTCAGATGTGCCTGGTCACGTGAGAGATGTGGCTCGGGATCTGTATTTGCACATTTTGCGCCGATGCAACTCTGGCTTGACTGCTGAACAAATGGCAGACAAGGCGTTTAAGCAGGTAGTTGGACTATTGGCCTATGATCTTGGAAACGCCAATATTTCCGTCAGAGAGACTTCCAAACAGGCTCTGACGACTCTGGCTGAGGTCACAAAGACTCCCTCTGTCTCCACAATCCTGGAACCCGTCAAAACGATTCTGTTGGCGCCCATTTTCGGAAAACCGCTCAGAGCACTGCCGTTTCCCATGCAGATTGGCCATATCGACGCCATCACGTACTGTCTGGGTCTTGGCAACGGTTTTTTGCCGTTTAACGACGAGCTGACTCGTCTGATTCTCGAGGCTCTGGCTCTAGTTGACGCTGAAGACGAAAGTCTGACTGCTGCTCATCGTGTGTTTGAACAGCGAACCGCAGAGCAGCTAGTACAGCTCAGAATCGTCTGTATCAAGCTGTTGTCGGCTGCTCTGGCTCAAACGGAGTATACAGCGATCCAGGCACCTCCTACACGCTCCAAGATCATTGCTGTGTTCTTCAAAACGCTGTATTCGCGTTCTGACGCGGTCATTGAGGCTGCCCATCAAGGTCTACGGTCAGTTCTGTCCAACAAGAACAAATTACCGAAAGATCTGCTCCAGAACGGGCTCAAGCCGATCCTCATGTCGCTTTCAGACCACAAACGGCTTTCTGTGGCCGGTTTGCAAGGATTGGCCAAATTGCTGGAACTGCTGACCTCGTACTTCAAAGTGGAGATTGGCCGCAAACTTCTGGACCATCTGAGAGCTTGTGCGGAGCCCCAGACTCTACATCAGCTGGCTACTCATAATCTGTCGCTTCAACAGAACGTGCAGATCATTGTGGCTATTCTCAACGTGTTCCATCTGCTTCCAGCCACAGCTCATACGTTTATGAACGACATTGTCAACATGATTGTTTATTTGGAGCGAAATCTGAGAAGACAGCAAAAATCACCGTTTAGAGTGCCTGTTGGCAAATTCTTCAATTGTTACCCTGAACAGACGTTTGATTACTTTGCTCCTAAACTGCAGGATCGGACTCTGGGACGATTGTTCTCGTCGATTCTGACTGAGGACGTTTGTGGCGAGCTACGAGGAGTAGTTGTGGCCAGAATTGATGAGCTGGTGGCCAAGGTGGGTGAGCTCCAAGGAGGACATCGAGCTGTTGCTATTTGTAATCTTGTGGAAATCGTGAGTAGCGTGGCGAGCGCCAAGACTGGAGAGAAGGACAAAACCGTTGCCAAGAGTGAGGACAAGGCTGAGACCGTTGCCAAGACCGACGCCAAGCCTTCACCTCAGCCGATGACCCCCCAACTCCTCTCAAAACTAGTAGGTCACGTGAAAGACCTCCCCGCTCTCGTGGCTAAAACCCTCCCCACAGACCCAATCCATATCCAAACGGAACAAACGATCGAAACCCTGCAAAACATTGCCGTCAGGTTTCTGGAGTCACGTGATCCGTCTACTTCCTCCATGGATATGGTCTTCGGTCTCATCAAGGTCTTCACGTCCAATAAAGAGCTGAAAATCTCCTGGTCGTTCCAGCAGTACATTTTCAACTCTCTGGTGTGTTCCACCGACGTTTTGATGCGCAGAAAGTACCTTACCAAGGCCGTGGAGCTTTGTTGTACTTCTCGGCATTTGAATATTGCTGGTCGCATTTTTGTCTTCAACAAATTGGTTAATCCTATACTTATAGTTGAACAAAAACGTCACAAGTCGTTATCTCTTCTTTTGGACAAGATTAGTCAGAACAACAAGGCCGGTAATTGGCTGGATCTGGTGCATACCAAGATTTGGAGACCTTCTCAGCTTGATGCCACCGATGACAAATCTGCCTCTATTGATCAGCTTCGTTTTGAGCTGTTACATTTGTCTGCTCTTTTGATCAATTATGCTCCTCAGCTGGTTGCAGAGGGAAGAAAAGATATGATCAAGTTTGGCTGGAATTTCATCAAGTTGGATGATATCGTCTCCAAACAGGCTGCTTATGTCGTTATTTCATACTTTATTGCTGCTTATGAGACTTTGCCCAAAATCGTCATTCAGATCTATGTGGCTCTTTTGAAGACCTCCCAGAATGAAGCTCGTCAATTGGTCAAACAGGCTCTTGATCTGCTAGCTCCGGTTCTACCCGATCGAATCCCTTCTCCTACCTGGGCCAAATGGCCTCGAAGGGTTCTTTCAGAGTATGGACATAACATTATGCAGGTGATTGGGGTGTATCAGTTTGTGGTGCGGTATCCCGACTTGTTTTACGAGTACTCGGTGTATTTTGTGCCCAATATTATTGCCACCATGCCCAAACTGAGCTTCTCACCTGGTTCGCCTTCTGAGAACCAGAATCTGGCTGCTGATCTCGCTGGACTGTTGTTAAAGTGGGAAGAGAGAGCCAAGAGGGAGTATAAGATGTATGAGGATGGTGAGTGGCCGGGGGTGGTAGACGAGCCTGTTTCTGAGGACAAGGAGGGCAAGCCTGTGTCTGAGGACAAGCCTGTGGAAGAGGGTAAGGGCAAGGAGGGTAAGGAGGGTAAGGAGGGTAAGGAGGAGGTCAAGGAAGGAGGAGAAACTGAGGACTCGTCTGCCCCCTCAGAACCACCAAAACCACCCCCTCAAACCGTGTTGTCCCCAGCCCAACTAGAATCAGTCATCACCTACCTCATTCGATACATTTGCATGTACCCTCAAAAAGTCGTTGACAGCCCTCTAGCCAGCCGAATCTTGTCCATTCTGAAACGGCTGCTGGAAATCAACGAGCAGTCACGTGATTGTGTGAAACTGACGTTTTTCGACAGATCTCTGGTCCAGAACGATCTCAACAGCCCCAACACTCTGTGTCTGTGTTTGAACGCTCTGGAGGTTGTCAAGGCAACCATTGCCACCAAGAGCGATCAGTGGATTATGGAGAATCTGCCTCATTTGGAACGGTTGCTTGAGAAATGTATTAAGAGCAACAATTCCGATATTCAGGAGGTGCTGCAGGGGGCGTTGTCTATCATCCTACGAGCTATTAAGAATACTGGTGGAAATACTGGTGGTGGGGGTGATTCTGGCAGTTCTATGACCGTTACCGGGGCAACAGAAACTGCCCCCGCTCCAGAACCCGATTCTAGCACCCCCTCCATCACCACCCTGATCAACAACACCATCCTGGAGAACCTGGGAAGCCCCAATTCCATTTCTGCAGGAACCACGCTCTGTTGGACACTGTTCCAAGTCGATCCTACAATGGTAGACTTTGTTCTGGCACCCATGATGAAGGCGTTTGGAAAACTGTGTAAAGATCATATTACTCAGCAGGGCGCAGATGGTGATCCTTCGTCCTCCTCAGCTGAGGCCTCTCTACCAGAACTGGAACGGTCCATGACAACCAAACTTCTGGTGAAAATCCTCGATCTCACGTCTACACGTGTTTCGTACCTTGGAGATCAACGTCGAGTGTTTCTTTCTCTGTTTGCCCAGCTCATAGAACGGTCTCCTGACCCTGAGTTGTGCAAAAAAATGATCTCTATCACCAGGGGCTGGATTTTCTCCAAAACCGAGCTGTTCCCGTCCATGAAGGAAAAGGCGGCTATTCTCGGCAAAATGATCATTTTTGAGAACCGTGGAGACGCCACCCTCAAGAAACAGCTCTATCAGGTGATTATTGACATTTATACAGATCCTCAACTGGCCAAATCGGAGTTATCTATTCGAATGGAAACTCCGTTTCTTGTGGGTACTCGATCTGAGGATTGTGAGATCAGAAACAAGCTGATGAAGATCTTGAATTCGTCTCTGCCTGAAAATTCAGTCAAAAGACTGTTTTATATCGTTGGTCATCAGAATTGGGAGGCTCTAGGAGACTACCAATGGATCCACCAGGGTCTCCAATTGCTGTATAACACGATTGAGGGCAAATTGGAGCTTGAACCTGGAAATTATCTCGTTTCAGGCATGGATGGAGTAGGAGAGGGTCTAGGAGGACTGGAGGTGGAGGTTCCAGATGATTTACCCACTTCTCCAGCTCTAAAACCTCTTTTACACAAACATGGAGTGTTTTTGAAGAGTATTCGAGATGCTCCTGTTTCCAGTCTCTTAACTCCCCTTGTTGACATTCAATATTGTTCTCCTGAGACTGTCAATGAAATGTGGGCCTTGTTATTTCCTGTTTTGTACGGCCAGATCCCCAGAAAGGACAAAACCGATTTCAGCAAGGCTCTGGTGACTCTTCTGAGCAAAGAGTACCACAATAGACAAGCCGAGGCCCGTCCTAACGTGATTCAGGCGTTTTTGAAGGCGTTTGAGAAATGTCAGGGGTTGCTAATGCCTCCACATCTTCTCAAATATCTCGGCAAGTCTTTTGATGGCTGGTTTGAGGCGGTTAAATGTCTGGAGGACGGTTCTACGGCGGCTATCCCCTCCAATTCGCAGGTAGACAGCGCTAAAATCGAAGAGGCCAATCTGGACGCTCTGGCGGAGCTGTATGCTGGAATTCAGGAAGATGACACGTTCTACGGACTCTGGAGACGTCGAGCAAGATACACAGAGACCAATTCTGCCATTTCCTACGAACAGTGTGGAATGTGGAGTCGTGCTTTACAATTGTATGAAGCTGCTCAGATCAAGGCCAGATCTGGAGCTTTACCCTATGGAGAGTCCGAATACTCTCTTTGGGAAGACCATTGGATTCTGTGTGCTCAAAAACTGCAACAATGGGACATTTTGACCGAGTTGGCCAAACATGAGGGCTTCACGGATTTGTTGTTGGAATGTGGCTGGCGAGTGGCAGATTGGAATGCCGATAAGGAGCCTCTAGAACAGTCCATTAGAACCGTCATGGACGTCCCCACGCCTCGTAGACAGATTTTCGAGACTTTCTTGTGTCTCCAGAGCTATGCTCAAAAGGGAGAAACGTTACAGACTCTCAGCAAGTTCTGTGATGAGGGTATTCAGCTGGTATTGCAAAATTGGGCTGCTTTACCCACTCCTATAACTGGAGCTCATTTGCCGCTGTTGCACACGTTTCAGCAGTATGTGGAGTTCATGGAGGCGTCTCAAGTGTACACTTCGTTGGCCTCTACAACCGCCCAGAATCTCGATGCCAAGTCTCAGGAGCTCAAGGGAGTTCTACAGGCCTGGAGAGAGCGGTTACCGAATGTCTGGGACGATATCAACATTTGGGGCGATCTGGTGACCTGGAGACAGCATGCTTTTGGTGTTATTAATCGTGTTTATCTTGGTTTGGTTCCTCAGGGTGGAGCTGGAGGAGCTGGACAGGCTGGAGGACAATCTGGACAATCTGGAAACGGTGGAGCTTCAACGAGTTCTTTTGCTTACAGAGGATACCATGAGATTGCGTGGATCATCAACCGATTTGCTCATGTGGCTCGTGTTCATAACATGCCAGATGTGTGTATCAACCAATTGAGCAAGATTTACACTCTGCCGAATATTGAGATCCAGGAGGCGTTCCTCAAGCTGCGAGAACAGGCCAAATGTCATTATCAGAACCAGGCGGAGTTGAATACTGGTTTGGACGTGATTTCCAACACGAATCTGGCGTATTTTGTGGCCCAGCAAAAAGCAGAGTTTTTCACGCTCAAGGGCATGTTTTTGGCCAAATTGAATGTCCAGGACGATGCCAATCAGGCCTTTGCAACAGCAGTTCAGATCGATCTCTATCTGCCTAAAGCCTGGGCCGAATGGGGCTATTTCAACGATAAACGGTTCAAGGAAAACCCCAAGGACATCATTTACGCCAACAATGCCATTTCGTGTTATTTACAGGCTGCTGGGCTGTACAAGAATGGCAAAGCTCGGAAATTGCTAGGAAGAATCCTCTGGCTCATTTCTCTTGATAACCAGCAGGGAAATCTTGCTCAGGCATTCCAAAACTATAGAGGAGATGTTCCCGTGTGGTATTGGATTGTTTTCATTCCTCAGCTGTTGACTTCTCTGGCTCACAGAGAAGCTCGTATGGCTTCTGCGATTTTGATCAAGATTGCCAAGACGTATCCTCAGGCGCTTCATTTTCATCTGAGAACGACCAAAGAGGATTATTCGGTTCTCCAGAGGCAAGCCATGGCTGCCCGGGCGTCGGGAGGAGCCGGAACAGCCGGTGGATCAGCCGGGGGAACTCCTGGAGCTTCTGGACCTGCTGGAGGCACTCCTGGACCCGCTGGTACGTCTGGAACCCCCCCTGCTGGCTCAGCTCCATGGGAATACGTGGACGAAATCATGGGCATCTTGAAAACCGCCTATCCCCTCCTAGCCCTATCCCTGGAAACCCTGGTGGACCAAATCTACCAACGGTTCAAGTGTCAGGTGGATGAGGACGCGTACCGACTCATTATGGCTCTTCTCAACGATGGAGTGCAATATATGGGTCGTTTACCCTACCCCAAGGAAGATGCCAAGCTTCCAGCCACCACAGAGGCCAATATCACCCGGTTTGCCGAGTCTGTGCTTCCCAAACACATCAAATCTGCGTTTGAAGCCGAGTTTGTGACCGACAAGCCGAATCTGGAGACATATGTGACTCGGTTGAGGAAATGGCGTGATCGATTTGAGGAGAAATTGGACTCACGGAACTCGTCCATTCATCTGGAGGCCCTTTCGCCCCATCTGAGCGAGTTTCATTACCAAAAGTTTGAAGATATCGAGGTTCCCGGCCAGTATCTGCAACTCAAGGACTCCAATATGCACTTTGTCAAGATTGACCGGTTTATGCCTACTGTATCGATTGTTAGAGGCCATGGTATTTGTTACAAGAGATTGACGATCCGAGGACATGATGGATCCATGCATCCCTTTGCAGTCCAGTACCCTTCAGCTCGTCATTGTCGACGTGAAGAACGGGTGATGCAACTGTTCCGTATCTTGAACGATGCTCTTTCCAGAAACAGAGAGACTCGGAAACGGTACTTGCAATTCACCTTGCCTCTTTGTGTGCCTCTGTCTCCTCATATCCGTCTTGTTCAGGACGATTCTAGATACGTGTCGATGCAGGCGATTTATGAGGACTTTTGCCATCGAAAAAACGTGTCACGTGACGAACCGTCGATTTTTGCCATGCATCAGCTGAGGGCGGCGTTTGATTCCAAATTGCCCAAACCCGACATTTCCTCCATCAAAATGGAGATTCTGTCGTCCATTCAGGAAGAGCTGGTGCCCAAGACGGTTTTCAGTGACTATTTCACGCGTATCTACCCTCAGTTTTCCGATTTCTGGCTTTTCAGAAAACAGTTCTCATACTCGTACGCCGGTGTCACGTTTCTCATTTTCATGATGAGTATCAATAACCGGTACGCCAACAAGATTCTCATCAACACGGGCTCTGGAAACGTGTGGACAACAGATATCGTGCCTGTTTTGCCGCCTCAAAAGTCCACACCCACTTTCCACAACGGAGAAGCTGTTCCCTTCAGATTGACACCCAATATCCAGCAACTGATGGGCCCCACAAATATGGAGGGACTGTTTTCGTTTGCAATCATGCTCATTGCAAGAGCAGTGACAGAACCCGAGTTTTCGCTCGACCAGTACATGTCTCTGTTTGTCCGTGATGAAATGATCTCCTGGTACACTCAACAACATCGGCCATCGGTGCAGGACCAGCAGTTACGGGAGATTGTCAAGGTGAATGTGGATGGTATTGTTAAACGGGCATCTTCTCTGGCCCAGGTTGGACAGGGTAACGTTCCAGCCAATCAGACGGTTATTGATCTGATTTCACAGGCCGTGAATCCCAGGTATTTGGCCTTGACAGATAATCTTTGGCAGGCGTACCTGTAAGGGCAGTGGAGGATTTGAAGAGGCAGGATTTTGAGGGAGGAAAGGGAAGGATTTTTTTATGTGGTGTTTTTTGGAAGGATTTTTTATGAGGTACTTTTGGAAGGATTGTTAATGTGGGTTGTATTGAATTTATGTTATGTTATGTTATACTCAAATCGTAGGCTATCACGTGACAGAAGAGAAGACGACAACAACAGCCGGGGTTTGGTGTCAGAGACGAGAACACTTCATAGGCAAGAGCTGAGCCTAGAGTGACGGAGACAACACGCTTGTCTGTTTCTTGCGATACCTGTGTTAATGTAGTAGTGTAGATTGGTCTATCAGAGACAATACCATTCCAGTCGAACGAAATCGATCAAGAAGCACAGGCTCTCCAGAGCATCGGGATGATGGCGAGCGCTGACGGTACCCTATTAGAAGGAACCTCATTGACGAGAGGGGCATGGTCACAGACAGAGAGGGGGAAGCAGAGATGTACTCACGGTGGTAGGGGGAGGGCGGCTGAAGTGGTGGGTTGAGCCGGACTGATGAAGAAGAAGAAGAAGAAGAAGAAGAGAGGAAGAAGGGGGGTTGGGGCCTCTATATAGACAGCGGGGTCTACTTGTGTAACTCATGCACCCTTTAATCAAAACAAGCTATCATAACAAATGGATGGTGGGGAGGCGATTAAGGACCGTCTGTAGAGATAGCCTGTGCCCTTACAGGTCTGACATTAAAGCTTGTTGTGGCAAGCCCCAAAATGCCCCGTTCCTCCTCTGTCTATGTGGACTCCTCAACAGCCCCAATCACTCCGGTATCGCAGTTGGCAGAGTAGTATTGGTGGCATTGGGTGTGTTGGTCCAGTGTGTCAGAGTAATCCAAGTTTAGCTGACTCGTAGTTAAGGCATTTACTTGGAAATACTTAAGGGGAAAAGTCCTTTAGGGGTGCAAATTCGGTGTTCCCGGGCTCTGATGGAAATGAGAGGGACATGAATAGGTAGAGGACTATCCGTTTGCTAACAAATATGTCGTCCTTAATGTCACGTGACTCACAATATCTGGATAATTCCGAGGTTTAAGGCGGAGGCTCAACTATAATCTAGTTAGGTTTAGTGGGAGATATTTAATGACAGTACTGAAGTGAAGTGTTCTCCAGTCAAGCTACTTGCACTGACTATGGGTTATCTCAACTTATTTGTATTAAGAGTGGTAGATATTATTATATCGATGGAATCAGCAGGGCAAGGAGAATAAAATGGTACCACAAAACCTGCCCCCGTCAGTACAAATATTCGCGGATATACTCGTTTTTCCAATCTGAGACTGCGACACCACCTGCTGAAAGGCTGTAGGGAGAAAGGTGCAATTATCTCTTGGTATTAGTACTACGAGGGGTGAATATTCTTATACCATTCAAATCTGACGAATGAGGCGAGTAAGACGGTACAGTAACATCAACACCTCTCGGTACAAATATCTGCGGTTATAAACGCTTTTCCTCTCTGAAAGATGATCACCGATACTCCCAACTGACTGTAGTATTGGTACTGTGCAATCTCGCCCAGAGTGGAATCAAACTCGGTGACAACATGATTAGTGAGACATTTGTTGAATCACCCAAAATGTTCCATTAGCTTCGTTCACTGGTGGCCCCTGTGTGGTAGAGCCAAGATGTCCTTGTCGATGGCGTAGGCTACAGAATCTACCCTGGTAATGCTACAGACATGAAACTTTGACCACTGTACTCGTCTCGCTTCAAGCTCTCCAATGGTACAGGTTTCGTTGCTATAAAGTGGCTATTTGAAACGTCGTAGTTCTCATCCGAAAGAGGAAGCATGACCAGTCATATTTGAGCAGTCATATTCGAGTGGAGCTATTGCAAGTAGAAGCATCACCTGTTTCAGAGCGGGAGGTCACGTCATCCTACAGCACTCCCATCTGCTCACTTCTGGTACCATCGTGTAGCCCTAGTCGAGGGGAGTACACTGGTACTACTCACGTGTCTATAGTGCCCCTGTAGCGTGAGACAGAATGAACTTCTGGAAGCTGAGAGATCTCCTGGTGACGCCACACACAAGTTACACGTGAGCCGCAATCATATCTAGAGTAGCTACAGTATGATACACAGTCTCCTCTTGGCAGTTCTCAAATGTGTTTTATGAAGGACAAACGTGGTACCATTTGAAAGCTCTCGCTGCGGTGGTTATAACGGTGTACTTTTTATTGTGATTGCCTCTACAGGGACTGAATTGGGTGATCACTCCTTTCTACCGAGCTCTAATACTACAGTGCTCGTACAGCAAACGACACTTGGTAGGTCACCAAAGTAGACTATAGCTAAATGACGTCCCTCCAACTTCCGCTACAGTGGTGCTACCCAAACCAGAGTAGTGCCATTCTGTTCGTCTGACTCTCAGCACTCGAATGGTGCCACTTTCGAGTCGCTGAGGTGAATATCTCGTTAAGTTGCATTTCCCAGTTTGACTAAAGAGGAAACTCGATCAGTCAGATTTGATCAGTCGGATCCGATCAGTCGGATTTGAGTGGGGTAATTGAGGACCTTTTCAGAGTACGAGTAGTGCGTGAGCAAAAGTCTTCTTTCCACCTCTTTCGCAGCCGCTGATCTCCGAGCGGTCGTCAAAACAGGGTGACGTAGGGGGGAGGTGGTGGTGGGTGGTTAGGGGAAGATGATGAAGACTAGCAAGGTGTTACTGTGTTGCCGTCGCATCATGGAGGAGGCAGTAGCTACAGGACATACAATTCATCTCTAGTTCAGGCTTCAATATTCATTCATCGGTATCAGGATCTTCTACATCCTCAATTTTCCAATTTTCCACCATGGAGATGAGGTCTTGATCCACCTTGTCAGATCTGGCCAACTCCTTGGCATCCACTACGAGTCCTCTAGTAACGTCGAGGATGTAGCTCTTTTCTTTCCGTGCCTTGATCAGTAGGTATTTCCAGTCTTCTTTTATCAAACGGCCAACTTTCTCAGCGTTATCAACAACGTGCTTAGACCATACTACGTCTTTTCTGTCGTTGTCCAAGGTCAGATCAAAAGCCCAATACCTTTTCCCATGAAAATATTGGATCATTCCATCGTAATATGAGGGTCGGTAGTGATGTCCGTCCAGATGCTGGGAGTGCCAATCGTCCACACGTTCAGAGAATCTGTCTTCCGACTGTTCTAGCAGGCCAAACCCTAGGACGTTGTGAAGTCCGTTTTTGTCGATGTACGTGACAAGGAAGCTGGGATCAGCGTGATAGCAGTCGCCGTAGATTTGGAAAAGAAACACATGTGGTCCCACACACTCAATTGAGTACTGAATCACGCCATTGTAATCGTCAACATCACTCTCGAGTCCTGGAGAATCTTTGAACTTGACAATGACACCCAAGTTAACATCATGACAGCAGTTTCCAAGGTCCTCAAAGTACCCCGTGATGATCAGCATGTGTGGCTGTGAAACGATTTGAAAATCCCCTTCCGCACTCCAGTCCCAGACATCAAACTTATACCCCCCCTCCTCCACTTCCGAGTCCTTAGATTCAACTTCAGGCAGAGCCACTTTTATACCATGTTCACTGGTGTACACCCAATTTGTCAGCTCCAGCTTCTTGACTGAAGTAGAACGAGGTGCCAGCATCTCCCGCCGTTCCTCCACTGCTCCAAACTCTTCAGCTCCAACCCTTCTGAGTCTGGGTGCAAATTTGGCTCCTGGCTGTTTGCGTCTTAGAACCTCGATCGCACATTCTCGGTAGGAGTTGCGATGCGAAGTCTGTGGCCCAAACCACGGACAAAGTGGTTCTAGCTTGCGTCTGAAAACGTCATCTGGAATGACCAATGAGTCTGTGTCTGCTTCAGCAAGTGCACAGACGGAAGCCAGGTCCAGGTGTTCACAGATCCGCGCGACTAGTTCTGGAGGAAGCATTTTGCAGACACAAAAAAAGGTGATATTGGTCCTTATATGTTCTGCTGGTATGATAAGACAAGGTGCTTGTGTTATGCAATGTCGACTCAGTATGACTTGATCAGGGGACCCTCGTATAAAGGTCCAAAAATGTAAACTCCCAATATTCCAAACGCTCCACCTAGAGACATCGAGACAACGATAGCATCTCCGGAAGAGGGTGATATCTATATCACAGTGTCAAGGCAGGTTAGAAGAACATATGAGTGCCATTTTTATGAGTATTGTTGTACCTCCTTTCAGTGGTCTACTGTAGTTAACATGTGTCATCTCTACAGTAGAACCTAACAAATGTCAACTGTCCCTTGGCAAATACTTGGCACTATAGAAGGGTGCAAATTGACTTCCAATTAATTGGCTGCATTCTAGGTAAGCCTTGCGCCAAGTGCCATTTGTTGTATAAAAGTGTGATCAGAGGAGTCTAGACCTACTCACGTGATCCTGTGAATAGAACTCTGCCGTTCTCTATAGGTTCTTGTAGCTCTTGTAGCTGTTTCTGATCTCTTTAGCTCTGTACACTCGAGTCAACACTTTACATCATAACTTTGTCAGGAGAGGTCCTGTCGCATAGAAACATGACAGATAGATTCTATGAGATTGTCTCTTTCTGATGGTCTACTTCCCACCTCTCTACAACCTCTATTTCTCGAGAAATTACGTAATCCCGTATCACGCTCAGTACCTCCTCACCCTCCTCTGCTTAATAAGCGCCGATGGTTTAGTGGTAAAATCCATCGTTGCCATCGATGGGCCCCCGGTTCGATTCCGGGTCGGCGCAATCCTCCCCTTGGTTACGGCCATATCCTGGTGAAAATACGGCTTCCCGTCCGATCAGCCATAGTCAAGCACCAGAGAGCCCAGTTAGTATTATAGTGGGAGACCATACGAGAATCCTGGGTGCTGTAATCTTTTGCCCATGAGCGTAGCGAATGGGCTGAATGTTTTTGTAGGCCGGTTCTGTGTTCATTCTGGAACGAGTAGTGCTGAGTCGTTCTGTGTTTGGGTGCTCATATCACGATGATCTGGGTAAAGGTTATCCATATCTGGCACTGACCAGAATAGACCCTGCAAAACAAAATAGTGGTGTAGGTCTCTCAGTTCTTACGCTGTAGGCTTTCAGCTCTTAGGATCACGTGATGACGTTAGAACACACCTCTGTGTCAAATCTCAGCTCATTTGGAGCTCTCAGACGTCTTTTCAATAGGGCTCAAAACATGACCCCCAGTGTGAGGCTCGGCGTGCGGCTCGGAAATGTTGTATCCCCATTTACTTATAGTTTAGTTAAGAGAAAAAGGGACTTGTAGGTGGACTCAACTGTTCCCAAGTAATAGCCATGTATTGCCGACATGCTAACTGTTAATGGTGAGACTAAAGCATATGAGATAGTGTCTGTATCGAGACTGAATATTCTCAATTCAGTTCGAATGCGGGAACAACAGGGAGTAGAATGGTACATTTATTACCACTTACGAGACAGTTTTAAACCTCTAGGATAGTGTACCAATATCGAGCCATGGGAAGAGAGAGTGCTTGTTAGAATCGAAGAGTTGAAGGGTGTACCTCTTACGACGTGGTGTCATAGAAAAGCTTACAAGAAGGTGGTCTTGGTGGTACTACGCATGTCTCTCTAGCTGCTGTGGTTGTTGAGATAGACACACTTTTCTCAGGCGCTGAAGATGACAGATTATCAGTACCTTCAGGACTTGTGCTCAACATGAGGCTATAAAAGTGGTACAGTTCAGGAGCTCGTGAAGAGACGGTTCTAATGATACTACTCTTGACCTTCTAACACGACTCCTCATTCATCTAGACCCCGCATAAATGGAGCTCACCATAGTCAACAGAAATACACCCACCACACGTTCGTTTCAGGGCCAAAAAAGAAACACAGAGGACGACAGGACTCGAACCCGCAGCCTTTGGAGGACGTCGTTCGAAAGAACCGAAATCCAATGCGCTACCATTACGCCACGTCCTCTGATGGTGTCGGGGGTTGAGAGGAGAGATAGAGTGTGTGGTTAGAGGGGTTAAAACGGCTAATATCGGAATGAAAGTGGTACCATTGGAATTGTGGCAATCTAGGGAGTTCTCTGGTGCCCTTCTTTTTTCGATACAGTCAACATTCGCCATTCTAGGCGGTATGTTATGTTTCCACTCCCTAACTAAATATAGTTAGACTTCTCAACTACTGTTAGACTTCTCAACTACAAACCTTACCTTCCTCGGAGTTGGAAATGGCAGCCAAAAAATGTCGATCATGTCTGGTGCTGTATGGGCGTCAAAAAAACATTGTAGACACAAGGTGCACAAAAAAGAGAAGGTCCCACCGAGATTCGAACTCGGGACCTTAAGATTTGCAATCTCACGCGCTACCGCTGTGCCATAGGACCTTTCTTGAAAAGATGGGAAAAGTCAGCACGTGAATGTGAAAAGTGCGAAAATTCGCGCGCGTTTTCCGAACGCTACAAACGTGTCAGCGAGATAAGAGTGGTACTGGTGTGTTCATCGGAGTCTGGAGATTATTCTGGTACAGTTTCAGGCCGATTGGTACGCGTTAAGACCACTTTATACGGTGCTAAAACTTCGTCGACGGAGATCAAGGTTTGGTTGATCAGGAAGAACAAGAGGGGTATAGAAGTTGCTATGGAAGAGGCAGCTGATTGAGGGCTTTCCAGATGTTCAATTGAGCAGTCGTGTGATGATATTTCGAAGAAACGGGCTCTTCCCGTCATTGGCTGTCCTGTTGAAGGTACTCTATGGTGAGCATCAATGCATGAAGGAGGTATAGAAGAGATAGATCGTCATAGAAGAGTGATAAACATGAGGGGAGGCGATTTGGAGGTTTGGATGAGGCTCTGTAGCATGTTCAATCACTCCAAAACACCCGCTTTCGTTTTTTGAGCACTCTAACACCATATATGATCCTCACCTCCTAGAGTTGACGATGTTTCTTCTGAGACATATTACTACCTCTGACAGACGCAAAAGTGAAGGAAACGAGATTTTGAAAAGACAGACACCGTCGCCAGCTCAAGCTGCGTCGAATGTTTGCAATAAAAACATACCTCCGTCTCTTCTGGGGGCAAAAAAGAAGAGGTCCCACCGAGATTCGAACTCGGGACCTTAAAATTTGCAATCTCACGCGCTACCGCTGTGCCATAGGACCGGATTTTTCTTAAAATTTTGCCCTGTTCAATTTATGCGTAGATATAGAAAATTGTTCCGCGAAAAATCGGCCAAAACGGCGTTCTGGGGGTCGTTGGAGGTACCTTGAGTGTTTTAGATCAGCCTAGAATGGTTGGTTTGAGTCTCAGGTTTAGGGAAGGTTTTGGAGAGACATTTCTCCCAACTGATGCTTGGAGTTGAAAAGCGAAAAGGTGTGTTCATCTCGAGATATTTGTACTGGGAGGGGTCATTATTACTATATCATTCGAGTCAGCGGATCAAGGGGAGTCAAGTGGTACAAATAAGTCCATACTCATGTTTGAATACGACGAGATAGAGACACATCTTCACTTGAAGATGTTTCCCGTCGACCGTACTGTGCTTAATTGACATGAATATTAAGCTCACAGATTCTCAACTGATGGGTCAACTAGGAATTGTTCGTAAAGATCACATGATAGATCTCAATTCATTCAAACGTGATCAGATTCTATCTTCGGAAACAGATTTGCTTAAAATGCCAAGCTGCTCTATCACATGAAATGCTTCAAATCGTGCTCCCATGTTTGGAACCCCGAAAAAGAACCCCTACATGACTTTTCACTTTAACTAATCGTAAGTACCAAGTTAATGATGCAACAAATAGTATAAAGCTACCTAGTTGACGCTACAGTGATGTGATAAAGACAGAACCAGTACGAGCGTACTAGTCGGACTGCCAGCTTTCCAATGATACCAGTTACGGGCTATTATAGTGAGTATTTGCTGACTTGGTCTCAAGCAAACAACTCTTGACAGGTAAATGATATCTGCTGAGAAGACGGAGACATGCTTTTATACCAAACGCTGGAGTAGAGATATAGAGACACAAGTGGTACCGTTGTAATCTCTGACTCAAGGGCTACACATAGCCTTGGCCCTTCAGTTTCCCACCCCCAAAAAGGGTGACAACTCAACTCCGCAAGTAATGAAACCGCAAGTAATGAAACCATGACCATGAAAGTGATACCATTGGAATTCTGGAGTTGAGAAGAGTCTAACAGTACAAAAAATATTCCCGTAGTACCATTGAACCGTCTTTTAGCTGCGAAACCTGATCGCCATATCATTGCAAGCTCTTCATGGCATCGGATCTTCAAGTGAGAGGTACCAAAATGGTCGCAAGAAGACGCTCGTTCGAACGGTACCAGAATCGACAGAAATTGGAGCATGTCATACACGACTAGGGCCAAAATCGTATAATTCCCCGTTCATCTCCAAATTAAGGTGGGGGTAATTTACGAGCCGCACGCCTAATGGTGGTGTTTTGGGGTCTGTCTAAGTTGCGAAAAACAAGATAGATCAGGCCAAATCTATAAGGGTAGGTTTATTGCGGTCTAATCACGTGACTGGAAACTTTTCAGCTCTCAGAATTACATATTGAAAGACCTTTACCCTACCGCTCTTTATCAAGTAAAGCTGCAACTAGATTCTCTCTGTCTCAAGTAAAGTCAAGTAACTGCAGTTCTCTGTGGAAAGGTCCCAAATCTATTTACTTGTACTGTTTGTCTGCAGACTATACAGTGTGATGAGGTAGAGGGGTGGGTCTAGAATGGGCTAGACAGAAGATAAAGACAAACGGAGAACTGGGTTAAAATCAGCATACTCTGATTAGTCACCTGGTAAGCTTCTGAATTGTCACATCTTCCCAACCCCGAGATAAATCCCTCTCTCCAAAACCTCCCCCAAACCTTAGTCTCTCAGCGTGCATAATCAAACCCAGATATGAAAAATTGGAGGACCACAGTTCACCACTACAATTACACAACCACACAGCATGGCTAGCAGTGACGAGGCAGAGCCGAGAGACGCGTCATCCGAGGAGGAGGAGACGGAGGTGAGGTCACGTGACCTGCCGAGACGCCCGCATTACAGCAAAGAGCAGTTTGACAGAATGAAGCTGGAGCGACAGGAGATGGAGAGAGTGGGGGAGGAGGGTGGAGAAGAGAGTGAGGATGAGGAGGAGGAATTGGAGGAGGAATTGGAGGAGGAACCCGAGTCGGATCCGTGGTCTGATTCGGACAGTGATTTTGTTGGGTCAGATGTTGATACGAAGGCTGTGACGATAGACACAGACACAAACACAGACACAAACACAAACGGCAACACAGACACAAACGGCAACACAGACACAAACGGCAACACAAACAATGTCACCAACACTACAAACACAAACACAAACACAAACACACAGAGGACACGTTTTGGTAGACCACGTGACACCCCCCAGAAGAAGCACCACAGAGCCAGTCTCGGCCGACCAACAGCAACAAAGAACGGCTTTGCATGGGTTCCACCACACAGATCCCGTTTGCCTAATCTCCAAGTGGAACAAGAGGAGGAGTTCAGTGATAGTGGCGATGATGGATACGGTGACATGGAGGATGTGGTGACTGGTGCTGGAGGTGATATCCAAAAGTACAGAGGGCTTGTGGCGGCGTACTTTGAAGCGACTCCGATTTGGCAAGTGTCTATTCATGGAGCTTTGCAGAGAGTCATTGATACCACAGGTTATGAGTTTGATGAGGAGGAGAAGGAAGGGATTAGGGAGATGGCCCGTCACATGTTGCCGACCCATTACAGACGGTTCGACACGTTTGGCGAGAACCCGAAACAACAGCTGGCGGATCCCATGGTCTTGTGGTACGGAGAAGGGCTAGGGGAGAGACAGAAGATGAGGACGAGGTTGAAGGAGCTGAGAGAGAAAAGGAGACTGGAGGACATGGTGAAGGAGAACAAGGGTAAGGGCAAGAAGAATGGGAAGACGTCTACTACACCGTCAACCATCAAACAAAACTTTTACAAAACGGAAAAACCCAAACCCTTCTCTAAACAACTCATGGAAGGGTACACGGAGTCGTTTGAGGGAGTGGACATGTATTACCCGGCAGTGGAGGATCTCAGTGATTGTGAATTGTTGGAGGAGACGCCTTTACCTCTTGGGTCACGTGAGTTTCTGACAGAGGAGATGAATCTTGCAGAGATGATACGGGATAGTTACAAGGTGTCTGTGGAGTTGTTGAGGGGGTGGGGAGGTGGTGAAAAGGGTGGGTCACGTGATGAGGGGGGTGAGGCACGTGATCAGGAGGGTCAGTCACGTGACCAGGAGGGTGAGGCGCGTGATCAGGAAGGTGAGTCGCGCGATAAGGACGATATGTCACGTGCTCAGGACGATAGGTCACATGATACGGACGATAGGTCACATGATCAAGACGATATGTCACGTGCTCAGAATGATGGGTCACATGACAACTCCCACGATGAGAACTCCCTCAGACACCTCTTCCAGAAATGGATCTCTGGGGCCCGCCTGAAGTGGAAAACACTCGACATTCCCTTCCAGACAATCAAAGACGTGGATGCCCAGGTCCGTGTAGACCCGGTTCTGTATCTTCATAATCGACGCCATTTTGAGAGTCTGGCAGATGCTCAGGAGGAAATGGAGTACGTCCGAGATAAGACGCTGTTTTCCATCCCCACAGCCGAACGAACGGCGACTCTGGAGTGGTTTGAGCGGGATTGGGGGCTTGCACGAGCTGCTGACGTGACTGTTCAGTCGCAACGTCTCAATTCTCATCTTGTCAAATCGATTCCTGTTTATTTGGTTGATTCGCACCTTGAAACAGAGACTCTTGGAGATCCTGGTCTGATACACATGTTTAAGGCCGTTGGAGATAATGAGTATGATCAGGACGCGAAGAATTCGGATCCTTTTGCCAATCGCACCTATTACTTGACTACAGAGCTTTATAAGCTTGTGGGACATCGTCTACTTCGTCATAGAGATGTCATTTACTCCATTTTCAAGTACCTGGTGTCTTTACGTGAAAAGAAGTATGATCAGAAGCGGGATTACTTTGCTGGTGACCGTTTTCTGATTAGTGATGATTTACTACAAGCTGTGTTTTTCATCTGGAAAAAAGACTCGTACATTTCATGGGCTGAGGCGTCTGAATTCCTGTTTGAAGAACATTACATGACCATTCCTGGTCCTGCCATTCGTCCCGTGGATCCCATTTTCTACTCTGAGGACGCTCACGAGATTTACAAGTCCAACAGACGTCCTGTGGATCAGCTTAAGGAAACTGGTCGGGCTCCCATTGCAAAACTCGACAAGCCTCACAAGGTCATGACTTTCAATGCCGTGTCTTCCACTGGAGAGATGTGGAAACGGCATTCGTCGCCGTTCTTTGGGTTCAGAGACTCCACTCAATGGGAGTACGGGTTCTGCAAATGGGCTGGTGCGGACCTGCTTTCTGCAGCAAGAGTCTGGCGTGTCTCCAAGCAAGAGCGCCAAGAGTTTGTTGACACGTTCAACCAGCTTAAGGAGCGCGAACAGAAAGGAGAGAGGATCGGGAACTGGTGGGTGTTGCAGATGAAAACCAGGAGTACGTTGCCTCAATTTGGACAATGGCCACAATCCAAGGACATGAAGGGGCGCACATTCGGAGTAGTGGATCAACATAAGCTGGCCAACATGTTCCATCCAACGTGGTACGCTGAATGGAGACGTCCCTGGCAGCGTAACCTGGGTTACACTCCTGAAGAGATGCTTAAAGAGCTGGCTGTTTTGCAGGACATTGCAAAAGAGCAGGAGGAGGAGGAGGAGAGGAGGGAGGCGCAAAATGAAGAGGACGACGGGTTTATTCGGTACAGAGACCCCTCGGATCATTTGCAGACGGACTTGTACCCTCCTGTTTACAACAAACCGTTCAAGGCCACAGGATCGTGGCATTTCATGGCTCCCAAGATTGTTGAGAACGATCGCTGGAACAAACTGAAACGGCCCCATGAGGTTGATGGCGCGACTCCTTGGGATCAGACTCTGTTTGGATCTTCTGCTGGCAGATTACACGGAGCTGCTGCTGTTGGTGAAAAAAGACCAACCAAGAAACGTCGATACGAGAGAACTCTGTGGCAGCGTCCCACACGACGCAAACAGCTCGACAGGTACCATTTGGAGCGTTTGTATGGTAAGGATCGATGGGGAATGGACACGTTTGACACGCAGGAACCCAAACAGCTGTACTTGTGTTTCTCTGACGATTCAGAGGATGAGCAGGAGGCCGAGGAAGAGGCTCTGGAGAAGATGTTCAAGGTGCCAAAGATTGAAGATGGACCGACTGTCGAGGAGGTGGAGTTGGACGATGGAGACGGGGATGAAGAAATGGCAGGGTATGATGTGGAACCTGTCGTTGAGGAAGTGGATTGAGCATACCACTATTAGCATATAGATTAATTGCATTGTATTATATTGAGTGAGGTAACATGTAAATGGTGTCATGGGAATCAGCGGAGTGCAAGGAGTACATTGGTATAATTATTTCGTCAGTAGCTGCTATAGTTCTGATCTAGAAACAGAGTACACCATTGTACTCGCCTGATGACTGCGATTACAAAGGTACCAAAGTGTCCTGTTTTTCTCACGAAAATCTCATTTCGGGGCTGCTGACTAATCACTCGGTTTCCTGAAAGTGATCTTATGCCCACAAAAATAATACCGTTCGAAACTTCAGAGTGTGGTGATCATCATGGCGTCCTTCTTTTCTCGATCCATCCCCTCTAATATTGTTTGATCCTCTTACAAAGTTTTGATGGAATGGGTCACCCTCTGAGTTTTGGGAAATTTGAGATTTTCTCAGAATTCAAAGTGGTGACCAAATATTTAAAAAAAAAGAATGTCCAGGTTTCCGGCTGTACCTTCCTAATTAGGAAAGTACTGGGAACACCAATAGTTACTTCAGTAAGCGCCGAAAAGTGAATGAAAAGTACACTGGCGTACTCGCCATACTCCAAGGAGTCTGATGGTTCCTTTCATTTCTCTATAGAGTGATTATTTCGAAGGGTTCAGGCGAATATCAACTTTTGTTCTATTCTCTATTCCATAAAAGTCGCAATAAAAGACGAATAAAGACCCAAAAAACTACAAAACTGGTAACTATGTGCTTGCCTGAACGTGACCTTTCAAATGGTTCTACTTTAATTACGTTATCTTGACTACATCAGGAGTTGAAGCTGTTCCTGGAGTCCCTGGAGTAACACTGACAGCTCAATTATGATCCAGTAATGCTACAGAAATGGGACTTTGACGGTTCGAGTCCTTGAGTTTGCCGGATTCCAGCAGTACCGGTCACGTGACCATCCACTGATCATCTGTGACGTTGTATTTCCCCACCTATCTCAAAGAGGAAACATGACCCGTCGGATTGGAGCAGTCGGGTTGTGTGGGGAAAGAGTGCATGGGGGAAATGTGGAGTGTCAGGTAATGATTTGATTGGCTTGTTAGTGGTGCCATTTTGTAGCTCTCGATGAGGGGAGTAGAGCGGTACTACTTTTGTCGCGGTAGCATGACTACAGCAGAAGTTAGAATGACCTTCCAATTCCTCAATCTACCCAAGTTACATGCCAAGAGTCGTTTGCTGAGATAATTGAGAGCCTATATATGAAGACTGCGAATACTTATCTGGGAAGTTTGAAAGTGGTACCATTAGAGAGCTGAGATTGAGGGGAGTCCGATGGTACTAGTTGCGTCTATATAGCATCACTGTAGCTGAAGATAGGGTAGTTCTATTTTATCGTCCATATACATCGGTGACATGCCATGAGTCGTTTGCTACCAATAATCACTTTGAAAACATGTGAGTGGGACCATTCGAATTCCCGCAGTTTGGTTAGTTGAATGGTACTACTCTGTTCGTTATGGTATTACTGTAGCGTGAGTTAGAAGGACCTCTTTCTGAGGTCCTAGACGTGCGGCTCGGAAATACATTGCCCACTTTAATCTTGGAGATGTGAGAAAAACTGTTGTAAGCGACTAGGAGAGGTAACCAGACATTTTCAAGACTCAAAAGTGGTACCATCCTCAAGAGGAGAATCTCGCAATCATTTTGGTACCACTCTTGTCGACTCTGGTTTGACAGAACTCTTGCAATCGACAAAGTGGTGTATTTCTGTGACTTAGGGAAGAGCATCTAAAACGCGACTGGTGACTCCGATATTAAGTATAAGCATACCAACTTACTCACGTGACTTGTGCGATTACAATGGTACCATAATAACGGGGCTTAGACAGAACAGGACACCTTCTAAAACGGCAACTAGTGATCTGATCGGCAACCGCGGTATCTCATTTTACTCGTATAGATCACGTGACTGAGATGGTACCACTTGTTTCAACTTTTCCAATACAAAATTCCGAGATGTGAGTCATCCACAAATTTTCACCAGTCTGCCCAGTCTCAACTAAAGCTTAAATAACATAGAGATCTGATATACATTGGAAGCGTCTACAACTGCTGTATTTGATAAATAAGTGTCCATTGATATGACATCATGTTGTTCTCCATGTCGAGATCTACAATTTGGTCTACCTCCCATATCTCTAGCATACCAGGAAGGTTGAAATAGGTACCCCCAGGTGCATCTCTATCTTAACTAATTGCCAAGTAAAGGGGACCACACTCCCGTATTTTCGTTAGTGTAGTCATAGCCAACTCACCAATGCACAAAAGCCCACCAAAGTTCATGGCACTCTTGATCCACGCCTTGGCTACCCCCAGCAACCTGCTGAGTCATCACAGTCTCTCTCCACATCTCTCCAAGCTGTCTCAGAAATTTCTTCTTTTGATCTGCTGTGAACGAGTACACTTCATACATCACCAACACCAAAGACGCGCCGACTTAATCAGTCACGTGACCAGATGGTACAGTTTTTCTCAAATTACACGTGACCTAGACCTCTGGCACGTGACCTCCCTCTGTTCTCCGACAACATCCCCAGCCAATCAAGAAACTCCCAATTCCTTCCATCTCCGGGGTAATTAGGTTTGTGGACTTTTTCAGTTGAGGTTTTGGACAAGAGATGGAGGGTGTGTTGAATAGTGGTGTGGGGGTGTTATCTTTGAGATTTTATCGCAGGAATCAGAAGAGCGTATTCGGCTATATACTATTTTGTCTTTAAACCACCACCGTACCTTACAAATAGGTTCCGAAAAACACGGTAGGAATATCTCCGTATTCCACCCCTTCAATAAAGTTCGATATGGGAGAAGGCTTAAATTTTTGGGTGTGTGAAAAATGCTGCAAGTGTGTGGAGATATATTCGACACGGACTCAGATCAACACCAGTCAGCCACAAAATGATTCGACGACTGAACACGCTTGCCACGTCCACAAAGGCGGCCGAGCCCGCGGCCGTGCTCAAGTCGATAAGTCACGTGAGAGGGGAAAAAACAACACAGGCTGAGGAGGGTACTCAGAGAGGTGAACAGCGTCAGAAGACACAGGAGACACAGAACAGACACAAAAGCAATCAGAACCGCAAGAACGGTAACCAGGGCAACCAGGGTAACCAGGGCAGCTACAAAAGCGACTTCAATGGCCGATTCCGGCTTTTCCTGCAACCGTTTGAAGCCACTACTCTTCTCAAAAACAGAGGAGAACTGGTCCAGCATCTCAAGACTCAGCATCGACTGTATGCTCTTAATCTGAGCCCGTTTGTGCATGCCACTGCCTCTCGATCTGTGCGGATCCGGGTCGATAGTCAGCAGAATCTCGACAAGGCCCAGAAGGTCGTCCGAAAAGACCGTTTGGAACGGGCCAATGAAGTGGCCGATGGAATGTCTCAGGCCATTACAGACATGTACCGGGAGATTATCAATCGACGACCTCAACGAGACTCTGACGGGTTCCCTCTCAAGCCTGGATCTGGCCAATTGCGGTTTGCTGTGACCAACAGTATGGCTTCCAAGTTTGACGTTCTGTGCGCCACTCTGAACGGTGACAACGAGTCGTCCATCAGTGTGAACAAGGAGCTGATTCCGGAGTCACGTGATCAGCTGTTGCTGGTGAATGTCAAAAAAGTGGAGGATCTGGACTCAGTGGCCCGGTTCATTCACAAGATGGTTCTTCTTGAATGGCAAACCGCCGTCAAAGAAGACACAGACTTGCCCCGAGCTCATATTCTGCCCAGAACAGAAATCAACTACCACTCGCATACCACCATGGGCCAGAGAGGCCAGTTTTCCAAGATCCGACTGATCATTCCCGAGTACATGGTTGGCACGGTGATTGGACGAGGTGGACAGAACATTAAGGGACTTAGAGAGGAGTCTGGAGCGTTTATTTCGCTCAAGAACGATGCCAACGATCCCTCAAAGCCCCCTACTGTTCAGATTGTCGCCCAGGATAAAGAGTCTGTGGATAAGGCCATTGTTGGTCTGAAACAGGTGCTGGAACAGGAATGGTACTCGGATAAGAGTCTGGAGGATATCGAGAAGATTTTCCTGAGAGCGGGATACAATGTGTAAGAATGCGTAGCATTCTTGAGTACCGTATTCCACGTTATACATCGGTCTGACAGACCAAACATCAAAAGCAAAGAGCGACTTATGTGCGCCAGTAATTTACGTGTTTATAGAGAATAAATGGAGGTTTGAAGGTGGCTACACGGACAAAAGTGGTACCAGGAGATAGCCCTGGTTCTGGGGAGCAGAATGGTCAAAGTCTTGTCTTCATGGTTATTCTAGACGGCCTTAGAGCCACTCAAGTACGAGTGTTTCTTCAACTCTCGCGACTCAAGTAGGACGTTCATCCAACTACCGCTACAAAGGGGCTATGAAGAAGAGAGCAGTACCATTGCAATCTCCTGACTCGTGGCGTTTGATCGGTACCACTCGTGTGTCACACTTGGGACAAATGAAGGAGGGTTGGTTGAAGGACAGGGCTTGTTGTTTTGTAGTATGGCTCAACAAAGCACATTCAACAAACTGAGGCTATTTACTTGGAGATACTTAAGGTGAAAAGTCATTTAGGGGTGCAAAATCGGTGTTCTCGGGCTCTAATAAAGATAAACAGTAGAAAATATGATAGATAACTGTCAATTTGCTAAGAAATATGCAGCCAAAAGTACTACATGTCTCACATATCTAGATATGTCCGGGGTTGTAGAGCAGAGACTCAACTGGAGTTTAGTTGGGTTTAGATGGGTGGTGACAGAGTGGTAAAGTTTTTTATGACTGTGGTTTATCTCAACATATCTGTACTAAGAGGGGTCGATTTTATTCTACCATTCGAATCCACAGAGCAAGTAGAGTAAAATAATGTAGTAAAAATCTACATGCTTCAGCACAAATATTTGCAGATGTGCTCGCTTTCCACACCGAGGCTGTACCGTAAAGTATGCTGGGAGTTGGAGAGATGGTTGGGAGGCCTAGTCACTGTAGTTAAAGTCAGTCATGGGTGTGTTGTCAAGAGAAAAGGTGCCTCTATCTCAACATTTTTGTACTGGAAAGGGTAAATATTTTTGTATCATATTGCTCCCCTGGCTCCGCTGATTCTAATGGTACCATAATATCAGCCTCTCCCAATACAAATATATTGAGATTGACACGCTTTCAATGTAGCTTGACAGTATTATGCATTCTGTTGAAGATGTTGTCATCTTTAGGCACCTCCCTCACACCACAACCACTCAACTTTCTCAATTCAATCGGAAAGCCGAAAAAGAGTCAATATCAGCAAATAAATCGACCCTCAGCTATACAGTGGTATACTTTATCACGTGACAAACCCTTGGGAACACCTTTATTGGTACCCCCTTCGAAACGCTCTTAGCTACATCAATGAGCTGAGTATTTCACTAGAGAAGTGCAATCTAGAAGATTGAGGGCATCGATAACAGTAGTTCGGACCTCACTGTGCTTTCAGTATCTCTCAGAACTTTTCTCCACCCCTCTATTGCCTCTCAATGCTCTTCACCTACTTCCTCCAACTTGAAGTATATAAGAGTCCTTCACGGAAGCCACAGTAATGCTAAGACGATTCTAAAAGTCTCACTGAGACAAGCAAGCTGGCCATAGTATGGGGAAAGTTCAACGGTCTCGATAGAAGCACTTCCGCCCAAGATAGAGCCCCATCTTTGAAACCTGTAGTCTCTTCCAATTGAGTTGAAGACACTATAATAAGTGGGTGTTCAGTAAACGGTGGAAGGTAGGCTAAGGACTAAGGGTAGTAGGAGCTGGTGTAACGTGGGCTCCTATACACGTTTCTTTCACTCTTTTAATTTCCTACTATTTACTCGACTTACCATCAATTAATCACCAATACTTACCAGAAATAACCAAAAATCGCCAAAATTTAGCCCCCCAAATCTCGCCTCCCATTTTTAGACTCGTGGTCTGGACTTCAACCTTGAGTCAACTTTGGTGGACTGAGATTGGACCAGTAATCAGGACCCGCCAGATATGTAGTCACGTGACCATATTGCTGCTTCCATGCCCTCAATCGGGTCACGTGAACCTACCACCACAACCCTAACCACCTCCTTGCACCACCTCCCTCCCCCCACCCTAGCCCATAAACCACCTAACCTAAGCACTATAATTACCCTAATAAGCTGCTGCTGTAGTGAGAGTCTAAGCTGTCACACACATTACACCATACGACAGTGCGATACACAATACGATACAGCACAACAGCACAACTACAGAACACAGAACACAGAAACAACGACACAAACACATCTTTCACAAACACCTCTTCACAACATGCACAAAGTCACGGTGAGCCCCGAGTTACTCAAACGAGGCCGCAAAAGTACAGGCACAAACTCGCTCGGCGATATGGTGTCCATCCGATACGGGTTCCATCCGGACTCGTTAGATCACAAGAGCAAAATGCAGCTGGAGCAGCAAGGAGGCGACAAGGACAAGGACAAGGCGCAATGGGTGTTACGAGGCAGTGGTGGTGGGAATGGCACGCACACGTTTTCGGGCGGAGTGGCTCCGGCGTCTGATCTGGAGTGTGTTCTTGTTTGGGACGCCTCCAGCAATTCCTATGTGTTGCATCCTCTTGATGCGACATTACGGGTGTCACGTGATAAGAGTGTTGGGGGAGCTGGGGGAGCAAACGCTGCTGGGGGTTCCGGTTCCCGTGCCACTAGAACAGCCTCGCCAGAATCCACAGACGGGCTGGGAATCAGTTTACCCGGAGCAGGCAAGATTGTGTCTGAGGAGGAGTTGCGCAAGAAGCGGGAGATTGAGGCGCGCGAAGCCAAGGCCGCGGCTGCTGCCAAAGCCCAGGCCGCCGAAGAAGCCGCAGAAGCCGCCAGACTCGAGGCCGAGCTCATGGAGGCAGATATGGGTCTGGAGGAGGAGGAGGTCGAGGAGGTCAAGCCAGAGCCGCCGGTGAAGAAGGCACCGGTTAAAAAGGCGCCGGTGAAGAAGGCGGCTCCCAAAAAAGACCGCTGTTAAACCGGCAGCTAAACCAGCGGCAAAACGACCCCCGACATCGACACCTACAGCTGCGGCGTCTTCTTCGGAATCGGACGTGGACGCGGACCTCGACGACTTTGGAGATCTGGCCAATGAGCTGGAAGAGTCGCTGGAACAGTTTTCCAAGGACGACGACGGGGACACAATGATGATTGTGGACGACTCGCATGATAACAAGCCAAAGCATAGTTGGAACATGCCTGCCGGGGGAGGGGGGCCTATGAGTTTACGGGGTTATGCGGGGGGAAGACGGGAGGAGGAGGAGTTGTCGTCGAGTGAGGAGGAGTAGTGTTCGAGCGCCAGCGAGAACACCCCAGAGTTTGAGCGCTAGCGAAAAACTCACACTTGTATGAGCACAAGCGTGATTATGTTCACTATTGCTCAAATACTCCAATCGAGACGGTGAGCTTACAGGTCGATGCTGAATCAATCTCCGACTGACAGCGTCTCCAGTACAACCCTGCCCCCTATCGATTGGATGTCTGTGAGCAGTGCTGCCCTCCGTGTCCGACAACCAGAACGGGAGCTATAAATAGGCTTCTCCGTTCAACAGTGTCTCCATCTCACAATAGTTTAGAAGAGTATTTATTAGTAATATGAGTATCCCCAGGGCGAGAGCTCGGGAGAAGAGTTGAGAGGGGGGGAGTTGAAGAGAGGGGGTGTCTTATTGGAGTACTGTTGTAAGACTCGTTCCCGGGGTAGTGTTACTGAGTTAGTTACTGTAGGGCTTTATGGAGTACAGATACTGTAGTTTGAGAGTATTGAGTCCTTCTGATGAGGCCAAGGGAGGGAGGAAGAAGACGTCTGTTTGAGGGTCGTCAGGAAGATGTCTGTTTAAGGGTGTCCCAGAGGAGGTATCTGAATTCTGAGTAAGACAAGTGCCCTTGATTTGGCGTGTTTAGTCTGGGTTCGAAGACCTCGTGTACTCATCTCTTCTGGTTGTTGTTTTGGAGGGACGTTCTCGAATAGCTGATGTGTCCACTTAAGGTGCCGTCTAAACCGTCTAAACGTAACTATATATTAGTTAGCAGACAGTATTAGGAACCCAGTTATCTTCAAGTTTTTTAGGACACGTAGTTTTTTAACTAAATATTTGTTATCAATTCAAAGGCCCTCTACCTTTCAACACTTCTTTCATTCCCTTCAGAGTCCGGGAACATTGGTTTTGCACCCCTAAATGACTTTTGTTCTAAACTATTTCCAAGTAAATTTCTTAACCAAGAGACAAGAAATGCGGAACCCTACTGTACGAGTACCTGTAGTCTTGAATAGAGAGCACTGAGTTCCAGAAACTACTGTAGACTTGTCTCAGCTGTGGAATCAGATACTGTGATGGTAAATTGTGTTATAGGATCTGTTTATAATCGAGTTGCCATTACTTGCACTTTGACCGGAGTCTGGAAAATGCCAACAAATACACGAACAAAACGGAATCTTCTTTGGTGTAGCTACAGGACTACTTGTAGTGGATAGACTAATGCTACACAGCTTAAAGAATTGTAAAGAATTGATTCAGTGTACTCTGATAACCCGGTCTCTCTGGTACGAGTTTTTGTATCTGTCCTTAGGAGTTATCACTGTAATCTATCTCATTGTTGTGATGAAAAGAACTGCTGATGTAAATCTGTGAAACAGCTGATGTAGGACGTCATGGATGTCAAGGATGATCCCCAAGCAGAAAACAGAATGAGAGTTGTTGACATAGGCTGATTTGACACTGTGCTTGTCTACACCGTTGGGTTTCAGCCTCGGTCGTCAGTATCTACAAGTACCGTACACTTTGTGTGAGCACCTCCACCCTCAGAATAAGTACACCCAAGCAATCATACTATCTAAGTCCAGGAGACAATAAAGGTCTCACTAGTCTTTCTTCAAACTTATCACTGACACCGAAAAAACACCCCCGGACTTCTTTCCACTGTTTCAGCCTCTTTTTCAGTCCTTCTTAGCCACTACCATCATCCACCCCAAACTTGTCTCCACAACAGGACATCAAAAACCGTCTTCTTGTGACTCAAACAGCATGAAATCACTGTTACGTGTTATTTAACACACCGTGACCAAGACAGTACACCTCTCATCCCTCTCCGACCTTCTGATCACCAATTTTCGCGAAAAAATACAAAAATCAGATACTACTGGCCACGTTTTCCAAAAAGTCAGAAAATTGGGCGTCTGGTGTAGTTGGTTATCACATGCGCTTAGCATGCGCGAGGTCCCCGGTTCGATTCCGGTGTCGTCCATTCTTTTTGCCCGACCCGACGTCTGTGAGATTGTTGGTGTGGTCTTTCCTGTGTTGTGGTGAGGGACCACCTGTGTGAGGTGTGTTCGTATTTTTTGACGAGCTGGGACTTTTACGGTGTTGGGAGATTTGATCTAATTTACAAGTTCAATCAAGCAAAACTATTGACTGTGATTTATCACGGCATATTTGTATCATTCTACGAGGGATCAGAAGACCCGTATGTCAGGAGGTGGTCAAGAGTACGAGTGTGAGTTTAGTACCTTTTCCACCTTGCCCTCACGTCTACAAGTGAATGAAGCTTGAATAACTAGGTTTCGGACCCATAGTTAAAGTATATACTTGGAAATACTTAAGATAAAAAGTCCTTTAGGGGTGCAAAATCAGTGTTCCTGGACTCCGGTAAAAATAAAAGAGCACTACAAGATATAAAGCTATCTATTAGCTAACAAATTTGTAGCCAAAATTATCACACAGGTCTCACAATATTTGGAGGTATTCGGATTTTAGAGAATGTATTCAACTGTATTTTAGTTAGGTTTAGATGGTGATGGGTGAAACCGTTTATGCGCTACAGCACAGTACCGGTAATGTGACTCGTGTCTATCTCAACACTTTTGTACGACAAAAGGTCGATATTATTGCACTGATCGAATCAGGAGAGCAAGGAGAGTACAATGGTGCAAAAAAACATATCCCTTGCAATACAAATATGTCGAGTTAGAGACACCTTTCAGTTCTGGGACTTGGTACAAGTACAAGTACTGAAGACGACTTGGGAGTGAAGGACTGCTTGTGCAGCTTCCCACAGGAGGCAGAAGCAGACCTTGCAGTGTCCATATGGCTGTGGTATAGACAGGTTCTGAGGTGTACTTGTACGAGTACCTTGCACTTGAGCAATAACCCATCAGCAGGTATTTGTACCAGTACTTGTACAAGTACTTGCACTTGTAAGTGACCAGCTTTAAATGTTGCTGAAACTGCACTCAATGTGTCATAAAGTGCCTACTTGTACAAGCGTGTACTGTACTGTTACTTTTACTTGTACTTGTCATCAAGGCTAGACTCTTGGCATCTTACTGTATCACATCTACACGTGCTGATAATTGTAGCTACTTGTACACCTTCTGACCTTATGATTCACCCTACAAGTACAGCAGCCCAGGTGACTCTATGAGCTATCGTGAAGCTGATTACATAAGCCCTCGATGATAGTCAGTGATGCAAACAGAAACATCACCACATCGAGTCCTTCTTCACTGTCTTTGTACTCCTTCTACTTCAGTACAAGTAAGCTCTTTAGAGTCCATCTACCTTAATTGAGGGCTGTTGGGAGTAGGCCTAATTCTTAAACTAAATCTGTGTCAGACAGAACCTGGAAGGAAGTACATACGACCTGAACTCCCCCTACACCCACTGTCTGGTCACCCACTCAACCACACCCGTCGCGGCTAAAATCCCCTTAATGGTGTTGTGCATGTCTGCCTGCATGACCAAACCTTTTAGTCCATACAGTTAACCGCCTGATACGCACGATAGAGCAATGGAGAGCGATTGATGCGGCGGTCTTTTGTGGCAGTATGATGCGGCGAAGTCAGGTGAAAGTGAGACGAGGCCCCGTGCGGCGTTAGCGGCGGCTAAACGTGCGTATTTAGGCGATGGAGTCGACTTTATCGTCACTCTATTGCTTTTTTAGCGCGTACAAGAGCGGTACGAGTGTGTACATAGCTGGACCACCCGTAGTATCGAGGGGGCGGCTAAAAGTGCATCTTCTTTCACAGTCAGTCATACCAGACATGTCTCAACTACCGCCTCGGCGGCTACCGGCTAAATTTCATCGCCTTTACTTCCACTCCTGATTATATAACCACAAACCGTCTCAACAAAAAAAACATGCTTCCGCCTTTTGGCCGTACCGCATCGGAGCCGGTTGCGGGGTGCATATACAAAGTGTAGTTGTACAATAGAGTGAAATTTGTGTGTGGAAAAAAATACAGTGGTAAAAATACACCACCTTAAAAATGTGTGTGGTCAAAAAAATAGCAGATTTGAAAGGACGGCAAATTAGCTAGCACGTCAAAAGTGGTATTTTCGGGGCGGGTCAAAGGAAGCAACGGGGATTAGAATTGCTGGGCGGCTAAACCCGCGTCTATCGAGAAAAACCATTCGAGTCTTCTGACAAACCCAATTCGTTCCTTCTGCCGAGATTTGGCCGGAAGAGAGTGTCTGAGAAGACACAGACAGCGAGTCAAAGCGACACAAAAAGACTCATGCTGAAAAGCCCGCGTTCAATTGAGTAACCCAAGACAGAGTTTGGAGCTGTGGGGCCTTGCAGACAGAAACCACGAGCTCGAGTCTTAGTGTGTACCCCACATTGTATGTATGATACGGTTATCGGAAGGGGTGTGGATGTAGAGTCAAAGAATAGGTTACAGTGATGGGATTTGCGATTTAAGGGTATTGATCGAATCAGCTGAGTGAGGTGAGTTGATTGGAGTTTTCAAAAACCGTGTGCGACCACCGGAACCCTGCTTTTAATCCACCTCTTCTATCCCCTCCATCTATGCACACCAAACATTAAGTTTCTCCCCACGTTTAAAGACACGCAAGTCTATATCTCATGTTCCCTAATAAATATATATATACCCCAACCTTCCCCCTTTCAAAAAGTCTCTCTCTTCAAGACACCACACAACCAACGTCGTCACCACCACACTTCTCTCACAAAGATGCTCAGCAGATCGACCCGACTGGCTCGAGTGGCCCAGACCACCTCCACCCGGCTCTACTCCACCGCCTACCCTACCACCCACGCCAAGATTGAAAAGGTGGTGGACACAAAGGCCTTCATCAACGGCCAGGCCGTGGCTTCCAAAACCTCCACCTGGTTCGATCTCCACGACCCCGCCACAAACAACCTGGTGACACGTGTCCCCCAATCGACCGACGAGGAGATGCGACAGGCCGTGGACGCCGCCCAGAAGGCCTTCCTCACCTGGAAGGACACCTCCATCATGCACAGACAGCAGGTGGCGTTCAACTTTGTGCGGCTCATCCGAGACAACTGGGACCGACTCGCCGCCTCCATCACTCTCGAGCAGGGTAAGACCTTTGCTGACGCCAAGGGAGACGTGCTTCGAGGCCTCCAGGTCGCCGAGCAGGCCTGCTCCATCCCCAACACTCTGATGGGAGAGTCTCTTGAGGTGGCCAAGAACATGCGAACCGAAATGTACCGTGAACCTCTTGGTGTCGTGGCTGCCATTGCCCCCTTCAACTTCCCCGCCATGGTTCCTCTCTGGTCCATCCCTCTGGCTCTGGTGACCGGTAACACTCTCATCCTCAAGCCCTCGGAGCGAGATCCCGGAGCCGCTCTGATTCTGGCCGAGCTCATCACCGAGGCCGGCGCTCCTCCCGGAACCGTCAACATCATCCACGGAGGCGCCCCCACCGTCAACTTCATCTGTGACGCCCCCGAGATCAAGGCCATCTCCTTTGTTGGAGGTGACGCTGCCGGCAAGCACATCCACCAGCGAGGAGGAGCCAACGGCAAGCGAGTGCAGGCCAACCTGGGCGCCAAGAACCACTGTGTGCTCATGCCCGACGCCGACAAGAACTTTGCTCTCAACTCCATTGTGGGAGCCGCCTTTGGCGCCGCTGGTCAGCGATGCATGGCTCTGTCCACCCTGGTCACCACCCAGGGCACCGACTCGTGGATGCCCGAGCTCGTGGAGCGAGCCAAGAAGCTCACCATCAACGGTGGCTTTGAGGCCGACGCCGATCTCGGCCCCGTCATCTCTCCTGCCGCCAAGGCTCGATGCGAGGCTCTGATCCAGTCTGCCATTGACGAGGGAGCCACCGTTCTGCTGGACGGACGAGGCCAGCACCCCGCCAAGTACCCCAACGGCAACTTTGTCGGCCCCACCATCATCACCGGCGTCAAGCCCGGCATGAAGTGCTACGACCAGGAGATTTTCGGCCCCGTTCTGGTGGTGGTCGACACCAAGGATCTGGATGATGCTATTGGACTCATCAACCGAAACAAGTACGGAAACGGCGCTGCCATTTTCACCCGATCCGGAGCCGCCGGAAACCGGTTCCAGAAGCAGATCCAGGCCGGCCAGATTGGAATCAACGTGCCCATCCCCGTGCCTCTGCCCATGTTCTCCTTCACCGGAAACAAGGGCTCTTTCCTCGGCGATCTCAATTTTTACGGCAAGGCCGGTGTCATGTTCCTGACCCAGTACAAGACTGTTACTACCCAGTGGCGAGATGAGGACGTTACTTCTCAGAAGGCTGATGTGATTATGCCTACTCAGAGCTAAGACCAGACCATGAGTGTAACGAATGGTCTGAGTCTGGTCTGGTTTCTGTGACTTAGACCCGACTGAGAGTGACTAAGAGCGACTAAAAGAGTCGGAGTGTATTCCACTCTGGCCCTGACTCCACCAGTCCAAAACGCCGAGAATGGCTGGACTGAGAAAAGTATATAATGATGCATATGATGATAACAGTTGGTGTGTGCGAGTAGATAGATTGAGGGTGCATGGACACCATTCTGAGTGATGAGAATGGTACTGGTGGAATCACGTGACTTCAGTATTTGCTATGATCAACTTTGTAGAGTGTTGGAGGCATCCAGCCTGTAGACTTGGAATGACTCGAAATGGCCAGATAATAACACCGTTCTACTACTCATCTTCAGCTGGTGGCTTCGGGGATAGCCTACAAGTACTCGTACGATACTCTCTGCATCGAACAGTGTACTTCACGTCTCTCATTTTCGAGGACTACAAGTTTCTCCTTTATCGAAAACTCGCATCTTTGAGAAACTACGCCTCTGGTGATAGCTCCCCAGAAGATGGACTCTCAAAAGATGGTGGTTATTGTCTGTGACTCAGACTACCTGGAGAGATTGAAGAGAGACGAGTTGAAAGTAGGATAGGAGTATAGAACTAACAGGATTGCGTCATGTCGAGATGTGTGTATAAGCTTGGGGAGGGGGGCACATCGTCAGTATAGATGTCAGATGTAACGCTGGAAGGGTCTAGAGTAAAGAGATGTCACTAGACACGTCCGTACGAGTACAATGGATGGTAGATCATAGGTCTTGAAGACATAACAGTACACCAATATCAGTAGGGCTTTTGATATCGTTCTAAGCACAAACATCTGATGAGCAAGGATATTTAGTTAACTCGTTACGTCGCCTCACAAAATCTCAGCTCAGCAGGTGGCACCCTCTCAGTATGAGAATCATTGCAAATGGTATACTAATATGTACCCTCTTCAGTATTAATATTCGTGGTTGTGGACAAGGTGATTCGTTTGGTGGAACACAGTTGGGATATTATGTCTATAAAGTGTCTGAACAGAAAGGTGTCTCTATCTCGATACTTTTGTATTGCGAGAGGTCGATATTATTGTACCAATCGAATCAGCAGCCGACACAGAGTCGATTGGTATAGCTTTTACTTTATGTTGTCTCAGAAGATTGTGGTCGTTTGAACATAAGATGATGATAGACAGTATCTTGACGTTTCTTGATTTGCTCAACTGCAACTGCAAGTCTCAGAGTACAGTAGAAATGTGTCTCTAACTCGTAATATTTGTACTAAGAGAGGTTGATATTACTGCACCATTTTACTCCCCTTGCTCAGCTGATTCGAACGGTATGACACTTTGGGGAGTTTCGTACTTGTACTGTGATTCTATCTGTTCTTTATCGATTCGTTCTACAGTACAGTAGCACACATCGGGCAAGCGGTTTCCGATCTCCAGTCTCACGGTTAAGAGATTTACTTGGTAATAGTGGATAAGAAAAGTCATTTAGGGGTGCAAATTCGGTGTTCCTAGACTTTAATGGAGGCAAAAGGGGTGCCAAAAGGTAGAGGTTGTGTGATTTGATAACAAATATTAAGTTAAAAGTACTACGTGTCTGACAGAATATGGAGATATTCCGACTTCATTGTAAAGGTGTCAACTACAGTTTAGTTGGGTTTAGAAGGTGATGAGTGAAAACGTGACATGCGGCAACTTGGCCGTTGACTTTTTCTCTGCATAATACATTCATTGAGTTGGCGTTAAGTTCCAGAAAGGTGTCTCTATCTCGACACATTTGTACTGGGAGAGGTAGATTTTATTGTACCATTTTAATCTCCTCGTTCCGCTTATTCGAACAGTACAATAAAATCAACCCCTTTTAATACAAATATCTTGAGATAGTGACACGTTTTGTTTTTTCACCTCACTTGTACAACTCTCATAGTGTCGCTTGACTCCACTCTAAATAAACACAGATCTCAAAACACTCTATCTCAGAACATTGTACTTCTCACAACCTAACCTCCTACACACCACTTGATACCAACACTTTGTCATTGCTACATTTTACTAGCTTGAAAGTCCAACTCGCTACCACCATGGGATACTCACTCACTACACCCACACCTATCGTGATCACCAACCTGATACCATGTTTGGGATTCCCACAAAAGGTGATCAAGAACGCCTCTTCGATTTCCTCTCTGAGTCTCGACTTTGAACCGCTGTTTGAAGACGCTAGACTGCTCGTTGGAGACGACAAACGTACCTATCCGCCCGCGGAGTTTGTGATACCTCGCTTCAGTCTCACCTCCAACAACTTTCTCAACACCTCTTACCCATGGAGAGAACCCTGTGGCGTGATCGAGGTGAAACAGGAACGCGATCACGTGAGCGACTTGCTGGGACTGGTGCCGGGATACAGAGCATACGACGGACACAGAAAGCGGTTCTACGTGTCACATGACCGGTTTGGACGGTGTATCCTCGTCCACAACAAAAACTTGCATTCGGCCTTTGAATTCAATCTCCACAACCAGCAGATTGTCCACGTGGCAATTCTGCCGAGCTACACTGTGATCCACGTGACGTCTGATGACGGCGTGGTGGACGCCTTGATTGTCGACTTGCAGAAAAAGAGACTCATCAAGATGCTCTCTTTCCTCTACTTCAATCCAGCCACCTGTGGAGTGTTTCAATTCGGAGAGATTCTGTGGTTCTCGTTTGGAGGAGTCTCGATTCGAGTGGAGGTGGATTGGCACGCCCAACTGGAATGTCTTCATGGCCTCCTCTACCTGGGAAAGTGCACTTGGTCTCTCGGCCCCTCTCTGGGACTCTTCCCCATGCAAGGAAAGGCTGTCTCTCTGAGATATGTGGGATGTATCACCGACCGCACCCGGGTCTTTGATCTGGAAGAAGAGACCATGATCCTCTACAAGAAGCAGTCTCATGAACAACATCTTGTGAGAGGTATTCGAAACGGTCACTTTGACTTTTGGGTGGTCGACGAGAAAGTCTCAAAGACCCTTCAGAAACTGTGGCTTCAAAACTCCAAGTCTGGAAAGTCCCCAGACCAGTGGTTGATGGCGGCGGAGTATGAGTAGCTAGGGGAGTTGATGGAGGAGTTGCGAGGTATGTAGAAGTAAAAGATGTGTCACTACAAGTACGAGTACTGTACCGGTAGGTGTTCAAACCGCCTACAGAAATCAAAAGCACCCCTGCGCTACGCTTGGGGTGCAAAAAGATTACAGCACCCAGGATTCTCGTATGGTCTCCCACTACAATACTAACTGGGCTCTCTGGTGCTTGACTATGGCTGATCGGACGGGAAGCCGTATTTTCACCAGGATATGGCCGTAACCAGACTGCGCCGACCCGGAATCGAACCGGGGGCCCATCGATGGCAACGATGGATTTTACCACTAAACCATCGGCGCGTTCTATAGGCCTTTTACACTGAATGGGGGTGCTAGGTGAAAGGGGATTAAGTAATCGCGCGAGAATTAGAGGGTTTACGGAGGTTTTGGGTAGTTGTGATAGTACTTTGGGATGGATGAAACGGTGCTATCAACTGTTTGTAGTTTCACGTGCTCTATTGGAGGAGTGAGGTGCTATGTTGTGTCAGAATGAGGTGTTTTAGACATGTGTTTAAAACGTGCAGTTTAGGTGTTGTGAGCATGGCGAGACGACCAGTGGGCGTCATTTGGCACAGGCAATTGAATGGAATTACCCTCTTAAGTTTATCGGGCAGTTCTGATGAAGTTGTGAGGACTGGAACATGTGTTGTTTTGGTTACATCATTAAAAAAGCTCATTTCGGTCATGAACTGTCCAGGGGCTTAGAGACTTGAAAGAATGGTTTAGCTGGCTTGGAAAGTCATTGGCTTGAGCTTGAATCTACGTTATTGCCATCATAAGCCATGATAGCTCCCATTCATCCTGCTGAAGGTGCTTTGGCAGCATATCAGTTAAATGACTGAGCAGAGGAGATATGACAATGAGAGTGGTATTATTCGAAAGCTGGAGCTGCAGTGAATATGACTGAAATGTTCTTTTTTCGATTTGGTCATTTGATGGTCAGATACCTACGAGAGCTGTTCTTTTTAGACTAGCTAGACAGTGGGTTCATAGGAAGCTCAAAAGAAGTCATATGGAGACACGAAAAACTCGCAACTGGATCAAACGAAGCTTAGACTCTTCAGAATTGTAGCTACTTACTGATATCGCTCTCAAACCAACTACAGTACAAGGTACACTATTTCTCTTCCACCCATCAACTTCCAGGCACAACCCCATCACTACATAAAAACAGCAGGAGAAGAGGTTGACGAACCCCAAGGGCACATTTGTACTGAGATATAGGTGCGGTAATTATAGTGGTGGCGTCAATAATCTTCCAGCCCCTCTGTATCATTAGTTAGAGTGTCCTTTTCGTTTCAAGTGCTGGGGTACACATGGAGTTGTCTTTTTCTCACCGCGAGTTGGGGATATACATGATTTAACATCATTTTCACGGTAATTGACGTCCTAGCAGTCTCCTACCACTTTCCAAATCTCTCTACAAGTAGGACCTGAGGAGCGTGTAATACACTGCGCAGTACATCTTCATAGACTCTCTACAAACGGCTCTCCTGGATAATACCACCAACTGTAAATCTTACACTGTCAAGAAAAATAAAGTTTATCGACACGAAATCAATATCGGACGTGTACGTGTCTCGATCTCTCCCCTCTCTCAACAATGACCGATGAGGAGTTTTACAACACGTCTGAGGAGCAGGCAACCGTTCTCAAGGAGGAACACGAGCTTCTTAAGGAAGAATGCAAGAGAATCGCTGACTTGTTCAGGAAGGAACTGGAGTTGGAGGTGCCTAAAAATCTCGACTCTTCAGCGTCCAAAGAAGAATGTCTTTCTGGAGCTCTGAATCTGTGGAAAAAACAGGAGGAGATTACTGCGAGGTTATCCGACGACCGCAAGAGTCTCAGGTCTCGTTATACGCTTCTGTTGGAGCAAGCCAAGGCGTTATTAGATGCTGTGGATGGGCCTTCACGAAAGAGGAAAAAGAGAGACCAAGAGTTTTATCCATTGTATGAGATTCGTGAGGCCATGGAGCGGATTCTGTGGGTTTATGATTGGGACACCGAGTACCATCAGGCCATTGGTTCTCAGGATGATGCCAGGGTTCAGATTCTGATTCAGGATATGATGATGAAGGGTAGAAGGTCTCAAGAGATTCGAGATTATGTCTTGACCGAACATTGTCCTGTATTGAAGTCATTTGTCAAGAAGAAGAAGGAGCGTCAACAGAGGGTTCAGATTGATGAGAAGGTGAAACGAGTCCCTTCAAACGCTCTGCTCACTCCAGAACTCGCATCTATGGTCTTTTCTCATTGCAGTTTGGAAACCTGTGTGCAGTTGAGACAGGTGGATGTTTCTTGGTATACTGCGTTTCAGACGTGTGAAGAGGTTCTGGAGACGAAAATGAAACAGAGAAGTCCATGGATGAAACCTGGGGGAGACGTGTACTCCTGGGCAGACTGTGTTTTGGTGTTTGTTAAGCGTCTGTCCAAATGGAAGAAGATGAAAAGTACTTCAGCTGATATGCTCATGGAACGCGAACAGTCTGCCCTGAAAAACGTGGTTGCTAGAGAGTTGCATCATGGAGAAAAGATACCTGGTGACTTTGTCGGATTGGAACCTGGTTGTTCTGACACTTGTTCAAAAACTAGAGAGACCAGTTTATGTGACAAGATGCATCTGGACTCTTTTACATTTGATCCAAAGACTCTGGAGTTTCAGGACTCTCCAATCTCAACAGCATCAAATCACGTGACTCGAACGTGGGAAGGGGACGATTACGTCATCAATTGTAAACAAGGACAGGTGACTCTTCCCCAATCGTTTGTTCTTCGTGAGGTATATGCTAGGATGAACCACAAAGAGATCCATGAATCCGAAAAGCCCAAAGTCAAGGCTCACAAGGATTACTTGTCTGCTTCGTACTACGATCTCGACCAGCGTAAACCTGTCATTTTTGTGGTTCCTCGAGAAAAGCCTCATTACAAGTATGGGTTTGATGGAACCAACGAGAACCGAGGAGGATTCCAATTGGGCGACTTTTTCGTCACAGAGAACACAAAGAACCAATTCAACTTTTATCAGAATCAGGCCCTCTTGGCTCATCCGAAACTAGGAGTACCAGCAGTACCTGTGGCTATTCATCAGGGACTTATTTGGTGGGCTCTAAGAGGAAGTACTCTGTTTGCTACATTTGTCGATCTGGAAACACCGGATCAAATGTACACCAACAAACCCTGGAATGTGCAACTACCAGACATCTCCAACTGGTACTACTATACAAGTACCGGTACGTCCATCCGTGATTGTAAAGACGGCAACAGACTTACAATGGACGATTCGAGGTTGTTCCACCAATACGACCGATACCTCACGAGAAAACATCATGATCATGGATTGGAAGTGATTGATCTGAATGAGAGGAGGTGTTGGCATATTCAGAGACGTCAGCTGACTTATGATGGGTGGTCAAACAATGATGGACTACGTCAATGGCCAAAGAATAACCCCAGGTTTTACTTGGGGTTTGTTAAGGATAAGTTTCAGGTTTTTTACCTACATGAGAAGACGGTTGAAGGGTATAGGGGAGGAGGATAATTACTGTACTCTTCGCCCCTCCCTCTAACATTAAATACAAATACATTATCATCTACTTATCTCCTCCTTGGTCGGACAGAAGATCTGCACGGTAGAGCTGAAGGGCAAGTTCAGCTTCAGGAGTGCCACAAGCTAGATTCCGTGGGTGGAAGCCTTTGGCTCGGGTTCTGTACCATAGACCGACAGAAACCGACCTTAGCCAGACTTCAATAGACTGCAACACTCTCAAGCTGTGAAGAAGCTCGATGAAACACCTCCGATGAGATATGGCCTTCAGTGGCAGTTCTCATCACCTCTGCGGATTCGAACTCTGAGCCTTCAATCCCTGGCCAATACCGGGCATGATCCCAGTATCCACCACAATACTCTGCATGACTGGAGCCAGTTCGTTTCCGGGCTCCGAGTCGTACTCCGAGTCCATACTTTTCTTGGGGTGGCTAAACAGACCCGAATGGGGCCGTCCGTCCACAGATTTGCGGTGAAAGATGCCTGACAGACGTTCAGACATGCCCAGATGGTGATGGGGGTGGTTCTCGGCGGCAGTTTCCACAGGCCGAGGTGATCCGTCTGCGTCGGCAATGGAAATCCGAGGGTTGATGGGTCCACCTGGAACATGAGCCTGGACGCCTGTAGACCTGCCTCTTGGCTGTTGTTGATCTGCTGCTGCTGCGTCCATCACAAGCTCGTCGTCGTCCTCTTCTTCCATAATAGGGTGTCCGCTGAATCCCTCTCCCGTAGCCATATTGGTGGAGCCACAAAGCGAGTGGTTGGCTACCGAGGGAGATCGGGTAGCCACAAGATCCGTGTCACTGATGACAAACGGGTTGTGTTTCGGTTCCCGGGTTTCCTGGGCCGGCGTGGCCACGATCGGACCCTTCTTTTCCGATTTCTCCATAGAGCAGCAGTTTCCCATGATGCTGTTTGTGTTGATGCTGTTTGTGTCGATATACGATCAATGAGATGCAGGCGTTTGACGTTGACGGATGACAGATGCGATGAGGTGTGTAGAAGTGGTACAAGCGGTGCGTCTGTTTTTGTGCGAGCTGTTTTTGTGTCAGATGAGATGCGATGTTGTAACTCCTTCAGAGGCTTTCCGTTTGAATGGGCGGCGGTTATAAGAGCCCTACGATTTGAGTATGTAGTCTCGGAGGGGGGGGGGCTGGAAGACGGGTAAAGTGCAGCAAAAGAAACCTTGTTTGAAAGGTTGCGGTATTTTGACCTGGAAAAGATGTGAGCTGTTTACTGATGGTAGAAGCACCAGATCTGAGATCCACCGATTTCAATCGACTCGTGAACACCCCTCAACTTCTCCTGCATCCTCCTCCGCCCCGTTTTTAGCACCGTTCAAACCCCACTAGTGTCTTGTTTGCTGCCTCTAGTCTAGCTCCCCCATACAGGGCGGGTCAGCTCATATTAGACCTACAACCGGTTTTGCCAACTCTAGATTTCGTCACGGAACAAAGTTGATCGACCGTACCCGTTCCGAATCGAATCTCATCGCCAGGTAGACCCGTGCTGGGGACCTCAAGAGACTGATGAACAAATCTCGTCAATCATGTACCCCATCGCTTGGCATGCAGATGACATGTGTAGCTCGGATTCCACGCTAGCGAGCTCGGACCAAAAATAATAATATACTGCTAGACTCCCCTGAACTCGACGAACAAGACTGTCAAGTCAGAATCCCGATACCTCTTCTCTAGCGTCTGGGAAATGCTGCCCACGTCCTGTCGGACTTTTCGGAGTTAAAATATCAAACTCGGCAACGTAATTGATCTCCAAAGTTAAGCCTGAAACGGTGCCTCAGATCCAGCCGGAGATCTGAGGAGGGGGGGGGGGTGTGGAGACTGTTGTAGGTCACGTGACCACATGTACTTTCACGCGACTCAACTCATCTCTTCATTTCTGGAAGTTGCCTTTCTGTCGACATTCCTCGATTGCTATTGCATCTGCAGATGAGACATGCATGTATGGGGGCAGGAGAGGCAGGGGAGAAAGTGACTGAGAAGAAAGGGTTGAGGTGTTTAGCTAAAGTAGTTGAGAGTTAGTTTGCTTTGCTGTGTGGGTAGGTGTTTCGCAAGTGTAAGCACGGAGTAGTATAACTAATTGTCTTTCTTGGGACAAGGTAGCAATGAAGACAGCATTACTATAAGGAGCGATAGGACACTTACAAACACTCAATTCGTCTACTACAACTAAGAGATACCCGTTTTGATACTAATCAACCCCTTTCATTTCACATCCACTGCTAAAGTATCAGCCAACAAAGACAACGCCTCCTGAACAGTGCACAATTCACTCAACTCAGACAACTCATCCTTGAACTCACTGCGTTTCAGAACTACCATTCTGGCCAGATGACGCCTGATCTTTTCATTACTCGCTTCATTGGCCCGTTTCCATCCTGATACCACTTCTAAGAGACTCAGAGAAGATTCAGAAACAGCCAATATCTCTGCAGTCATGAGTTCCACGAGCTCAGGAAGTTGATAAAGCTCTCCGAGAAGCATCAGGCCCGTCATTTCTTCATATTTCAACTCCAGCTCTTCTCCATACAAGTAACAGATGAGTTTCTGGACCCACATCTCAGGGTAGTCCAACTTGAGCACCTTTTCTGTCTTTTCCAAACAATCATTCTCCATCATAGACTCATAGTACGGCCAGTAGGTGGACAGAATGAGTGAATGGACGAGAATTGAGACTCCGTTCTGACACACAATGGAAAAGTCACAACTCTCGGTTTTTCGCCTCACTTGACTGACATCATGTTGAGCTTTCAGAGATGTCTTTTCTGTCGACGACTTCACATTGGCAGAACCATAACCTGGGTGCTTCTTCAAGAGATGTTCCAGTACCAACTCATCAACTGCTTTGTGGTAGAGGTCTTCTGTAGTCAACTCGAGCTTATGATCCTTGACGTTGTAATTGAAATGACTGGTAAACACATCGGCAGAATATAACCGTACCAACAGAAGGGACTCATCTTTGCTCAAGGTGTATCTCCAATTAATATTTTCGGCGCCTTTGTAGTCAATTGATTGCTGATGGTTGTGCCATATATTCAAATATGGTGAATATCTTCTCTCGTAAATCTCGTGTATGAAAGATCTGTGGTCCAATGTCAGTCTACCCGTCTCCACGACCACCTCGAATGAAATGGTATCGCCCTGAGCCTTGACCTTAAATTGTTTTCCGGCAGAAGTACCCTGAAGAACCATTGTTGAATGAATGGTGGCGATTAAGATCGTCAACACCTTCCAGCTACCACTAGCTAGAATGTCCCACTAGGCTTTTACCCCAGACTGAAACTCTCCCCTAGACGGTCAATTACAAGCGTAGTTCCCAAAATCCAACCAGTGGAAAGTGTTGAATAAAGTAACATCTATATAACAGATAACAAACGACTTACATATCACTTTCTGGAAGGACGTTCCGACGACCAGCCTCTAGTCTCTATCAGAGAGACACATCAGGAGAGGCTACGCACCCTTATGGGGAGCCAGACTGAGTACGGCATCAGCTTGACCAAATTCACTCTCTGGATGAATTTGTCCCTTCGAATGGAAACAGTGGGTTGTCACTCACCTTAAGGTTTTTCCATTCAACAGGAAGTTCATGGAAAGTGCTGATATCGAATCGAGAGTGGTACAGCTGGATAGCTGAAAGTCAGGGGAGTCTGGAAATCTGTTTTTCATCTCGATTCAAAGCTTGGATAAGGGCCTAGGGCCCTCCTAATCGTTCCCAGGGCCTTCCTAATCGTGTCCTAATAATTGACAGCTTGCACACACCTTCACACGCCAAGAGTCGTTTGCCTTCTAACCAGGCCCGCGTGATCTCGGGTCTGTCGTAGTGTGGCAAATAAAGCTATTGATAGATGGCGATAAAGACGGTAAATGCACAGTCCGTATAGAGGGTGAGATGGAGATGAAAAAGTGACATTCAGAGCTATACCGGGGCATAGCTCCAGTAGTCACGTGACTACTGAGTCTGACTATTTTGTGTTTTGAGACCTGAGTCTACAACGAGTACTAGGTCCGTGAGGGCCAGAGTGTTGTACCACTTACATCCTTACATTCGTGCACCCTTTCGTACTGTAACTGTCAATTCATTTCTATAGAGGTGCTTCTTCAAGCTATTAGTGCATGGCGTGGTGCATTGCTGTCACTACCAGGCCATTGATGGCATTGGGTAGACAGTGGATGTGCACTTCAGGTGATCAATCAGAACCTGATCGACTCACAAATCTGTAGGACTCACAGCCGAGCCCCTACAGTCCACCCCGACTCCAGTTAAGCAGTCTCGCTTCGCTCGACTACTTAAGGGAGCGACTCAGAAGTCTCATCAAACACCAAACAAACACCCTCATCTCCAGCAGTAATCAACTTACCCTGGTTGGTAATAGCCATATCCAAAACACCCATGTTGTGGCCTCGTCCAACCCAGATCTCGTCACCGTTTCGAGCATCGAATCGTCGAATGACTCCGTCCATGGCAGCAGCCACAAGAACAGGGGTGTCCTCGACAAACTGGATCCAGGTGACGGCGTCTCCCATGACCAGGATCTTTCGCAGACGCCAGGTGTTTGTGTCGTAGAGCATAATCTGACCAGAGGTGGTTCCCACGGCCAGCAGCTTCATGCTCTTGCACCAGGACAGAGCCTCCACGGACCGCTCTCCCTCCTCCATCTTGTTGGAGCAAGTGTTGAGGGTCTCAATCAGCTGTCCTCCATCAATCTTGAACAGCACGAGCTTTCCGTCGGCAGCTCCGGCGGCCAGGGTCTTCTTGGTAGGATCCTCGGCCATGGACACCCAGACGTCGGGGCCCTTGAAAAGAGTGGCGGAAAGAGTGTAGTTGGCCACAGAGTTGTAAACGTTCCAGTTGACGATGGATCCGTCATCAGAGCCGGTGACAAGAGTCAGAGAGTCCTTGTCCTCGGCCAGAACCCAGGTTCCAACAGTGCAGCAGCCCGAGTGGCCGTTGAGAACGGTCATGGACACAAATCCGGTATCTTCAATGGAGTAGACCCAGACAGAGCCGTCGGTGGCTCCAAAGGCGACAATGTTTTGCTCGGGATGAACCTTGGTCCACACAACCTCCTCGACTTCCTGGATCGAGTCAATCTCCGTCCATTTCTGGAACTTGTTGGTTCCATGGAACAGCTTGACACATCCGGCCATATCCGAGGTGACCAGAAAGACTCCGTCAGCCGTGAATCCTCCATCGGTGACACTCTCCTTGTGACCGTCCAGCTTGGTCACCAGCTTGGGCTCGTTGGAATTGGTGGTCCACATGTATCCGCAGTTGTCGCCACCTCCAGACACAAGCAGAGGCACAGAAGGGTGTGCAATCACTCTGAACACAGAGTCCTCATGCTTGTCGAACCACGCCACCGCGTTGTTTCGCATATCCACCTCAATCTGCTCCTGGCCCTCGTGGCCCTCGTGGTCCTCGTGATCCTCCTCACCCCCATCAACACCCTCCATGTCGTCATCATCCTCCTCCGGTTCAGGCTCGTTGGAGTCGGGCACAACATCGGCAATGTCAGAGTCGTCAATGTAAATATCTGTCTGGTTGTCCTGGTCGTGCGACGCCTGGGCGTCAATCTGTTCTCCTAGATGATCGTGTTCGCTCATTGTGTCGTGTATCGTATTCTTTGAGTGTTGTGTAAGATCAAGTGTCCAGTGTAGTCTCCTTATACATTTGCCTTTGGTCACACTTGCAGATATTTTTTTAGGCTTTCATGCACCATAGAGTTTGTACGGAGTAGATGGAGCAATGGCTGTGGTATAGCCAGTCCTTCAAGAGCACCTTAGGCGGGGGATTTTAGATATGTTTTCACACATATATTGCTATCACCACCACACCATACTCCAGTTCAAATCTCAAAGACTTTCTGTCAAAACTGACCAACTTTGATGGACCTCTATTCTCCCACTAAAGCTGACAAATCAGGAGCACTTAGTTAGCAATAATACTTAGCTCAAGACATTGATAATACAGACATCATAATTAGTCACCCTCCCCACGGTAACAGCCAGATCACCGCGTATACACAAAAACCACCACACCACCCCCTTCCGTGCTTACTAATCACCCTTCTCCTCGTCACGTGACAGATACGGAACTGATTCTGCATCTTTTATCAAATCCCGATCAACGAACCTTGAGGATGCAGCATACATCGTGCGGTGTAATATTAACGAGGGGCTAAAGTGATGTTGGAGTCACGTGACGGGGTTGTGGGAGGTGTCACGTGATTCAATTGGGGACACCGGAACAGATCAACATGTTTCAACATCCCTAGCCGCCGCCCTTCACCTTCTACTACACCCCCCCTCCGGCACGTGAAGATCTCGGGGAGCAACCCATACCCTGGATCAAAGGCTATTTGAAATGTTGCTTCTGAACGACGTCTATTGAACTCGTTGAGTAGTGGAGGTAGAGACTAGTGAAGGGTACCATTGTCATCCCCTGATCAACGCGACTCTAATGGTACCATTCATTCTTCCCTAGCCCTGCCACATCCCGAAATAACCACAACATATATCCTCCCTCGTTGTCTCGACTCCCACCCTAACCCTTAAACGAATAATGATAAAACCAAGCTGATCCCCACAACCTGTCCAGTGTAACCAAAACACAACACTACAAATGTCCAAGTTTCCCGCCCTTAAAAACGATCTCATTCTAAGAGCTGCTCGAGGCGAAAAGGTCGAGCGACCTCCCGTGTGGATGATGCGACAGGCTGGTCGATATTTGCCCGAGTACCACGTTGTCAAGGGCAAACGAGATTTTTTCGAGACTTGTCGAGACCCCAAAATCGCCGCTGAGATCACGATTCAGCCCATTGAGCATTTCCCTGGACTCATTGATGTGGCTATCATTTTCAACGACATTCTGGTGATCCCCCAGGCTCTGGGAATGACTGTGGAGATGGTTGACAAGGTGGGTCCTCATTTCCCCGATCCTCTACGATCTCCTGAAGATATCAAGAGACTCAAAAAGAGCAGCGAGGTGGTCATCAAGGACTGTCTGGGCTGGTCTCTTGATGCCATCACTCTGACACGTCAGCAGCTTGATGGACGAGTCCCTCTTTTTGGCTTTGTGGGAGCTCCCTTTACTCTTTTGGCTTATATGCTGGAAGGAGGCTCTTCTCGAATGCACAAGTGGACCAAGGAGTGGCTGTACAAGTACCCCGAGTCGTGTCATGAGGTTCTGCAGCGAATTACTGACGTTGCTGTGGATTACCTGGCTCATCAGGTGATTGCCGGAGCCCAGATTCTGCAGGTGTTTGAAAGCACCGGTGGAGAGCTCACTCCCGCCGAGTTCAAGCTGTACTCTTTGCCCTACGTCAAGCAGATCCGAGATAAGGTGCCTGCTCGTGTCAAGGAGCTTGCTGGGGATGAATATGACCCCAAGGAACATGATGTGCCCATGGTTTTCTTCCCCCGAAACTCGTGGTACGCTCTGGACGCCTGCTGCGATCTGGGCTATGACGTCATCTCTCTGGACTCGTCCTGGGACCCCGCTGAGGCCGTCAAGGTCGTGGGAGACCGACGAGTCACTCTGCAGGGTAACCTGGACCCCGGAGTGATTTACGGATCGCGAGAAATGATCACCAAGAAGGTCGAGGAGATGATTGCCGGATTTGGAGGTGGCAAGCAGAATTACATTATTAATTTCGGCCATGGAACCCAGCCTATGATGGATCCCGAGCAGGTGGGGTGGTTTTTGGAGGAGTGTCATAGAGTGGGAAAGATGTGAGCAAATGTGAGCGTAGCGAACATTTTGTCACGTTTTGAGCAGCCTTGAGCGCAGCAGTCACGAGCGCAGTCGTGTGGCTGCGGTTCCAAGACACAAGCCTTCCCTTGAACACCAGCCTTACCCTTTTCTCCTAGCTGTGAGTGTGCTGATTGTCTAGCCAACTCACAACTCCTTTTTGTATATACTTGATGATAATGAGTGATGTTTGATGTGGCGTATTAGTGAGGTGGGTGAACGATTGGTGAAGGTGAATGTGCAGTTCTTAGACTGCTTCTAGACCACAAATTTGGGCATCAACTATAGCTAGGTAATAACCAAGTAATAGAGTACTTGTACACTTAACAGCAATCCAGTTCTTGAACAGACCCCAATAAGGTGGCGTCAATTTCCGAGCCGCACGGCTTGGGGTGGCATTTAAAGCACCACTCAGAGTAGCATAACAAAGCCCGGATCGGGTCCACGTTTTGCTACATGGTATATACGGGCGACCTGACCCTACTGGCAAAATCTGGAGTCGCTATCTTCACTTTGATGCAAGATATAGTGGGTCTCATATTACCGGAGCTGTACCAACTAATGCTTATTTAGAGTTATGGATAATCTCCCAAGGTGGAGTATCGTCACAACTAAATGTTTTAGAGTCAACTAATGCCAAGTATCGAACATCAATACGGTCAACTGACTGTACACCTTTAAGGGGAGTCACTCAACGTCCTACTTCTCTGCTCTTACTATGAATCACTGTGATGAGGCTTCAGGTCCTGGTAACAGTTTCGGTTTCACCATTTGATGATGATATCACATGGTTGTCTTCCTACTCATCAGGCTCAAGTCCTCCTAATACCTGTATCTGTTAGTCACGTCATAAAAGCCTTTCCATCTCATTCGGCCCCATTGCCTCTAGACAATAGATTGACAACAGCTCGAGTCATTTCCACCTTACCTCGGTTCACCAGTCCTAATAGAGAGCACTCTTCATGGTGTACATGGCTTCAAGCTGTTCAGCAAGTAATGTGGGGGGACCCTCAACCGTGCTCGCCCTCAGCCGTTTTTTTGGAGTTCACCCCTTTCCGCCTTAACAAAGTAGTTAGGGTTCAAGAAACTGGTCTTTAATTACTGATGTAACCCACCAAAATACGGTTGTGGAACGGTTGAGGGTCCCCCACTTACCGCTGCTAATGTTAATCACCGTGCCACATCACTCCACACCATGTTCTCGAACCATTCTAAATAGTGCCATGGTGACTTCAATTGTCGAATCTGAAGTCACAGTCGAGATCTCACTGTTTTCAACGTGCTCACTTCATGGTACATACCGACCCTATCAATAGCACTAAACAGCTCCAACTTGAACATGACATAACTCCCATTCTCTATCGACTGGTACCTCCAACCACTCTCCACCTCTGGAACCCCAAACCCCGAACATAACACAACTGATAATTCGAATTCGACCTACCCATTCCCGCCTCAAATTAATAACGCAGGTCGCGAACTCCGACTAAAACAGATGGTGCTAATGGACCCTCGTGATGGGTCCAAAGTAGTTCCACACTAACCCCAGCTGTTAGCTGCTAGCTAGCGTATTGTATCTCTTTGGGGTGGTGCCACTACAAGAGGTGAAACAGTGGACGACAAAGAACTCCGAAAAACTCCGGAATAATTACTCGATTAAAGCGGATTTTGCGGAGTTAACAAGTGGTCGATGTGGACTTACAAGGCTGCGGACATTAGCGGAGTTAGGGCATCGGTATCCACAAACAGCGTCTCCATGTCACCATGCACCTCACATCACGTGACCAGCCCTCCCGACTTAACGATTTGTCATTTACTTTTGACCGGCATTTCACTTTGGCCTTTTGCCTCCCCTTCATTGTCACCTTCTCTGACATTTACTTTCCTCATCGACTGGCTGGCAGCATTAGAATTGAGAGAGTCAAATGTAAATGGTGGTTGAGGGGGTGGGGGTTGAACTCGGGCAATAAAAGAGGTATATTCGATCTAACAACTTGTGTCGATTCGTGGCACTCGGTTTTACCGGCCATCGACTTTTCCCGCCTTTATCACCACAACTACCGCTTTTCTCGGCCACGTCCAATTTTTTCCACATTAACTCTCAAACTCAGATAGGCGCAAAAAGCAAAGGCTTTTTTATGCTAAGAGACCAGGAATAATATCAGCAAGGCGATACCCCCGAGAAATCTTGGCACCGTCAGCCGTTAGTAATGTTTGTGTAGTCCTGGCGACCAAACCAAAGCCACAGCTTGAATGCGGCGGAGTTATAATGTATGTGAGACCAGGCTATGTACGGAGTACAGTACCTGTAGAGGTTGGGGACCGCACTGAACAGACGAGAAGAGTTCTTACTATAGTACCGGTACTTGTAGTGCTCACTCCAGAATTTGGTCATAGCCCGCCATCTATCGCCAGTTCAACAATCATATGCCGAACTATAGATTTACCGTTTGCCACTGTCATCTTCATCACCGGCATCGGATGGAGACAAGAGGTGGGAGGTCCGGAGGGGGGAGGAGGGTGCAAGTCTTGAGCACAGTAATCGGAGATGTTTGTGAGACCCTGGTGATGATGTTTCAATCGGCCAGAATCAGATCGGATCGACTCTCCACGTGACTAGATGTCATAGTCGTTCTTGTACTGTTCTTACTCAATGTAAAGCTCCAACCGGAACTGTTATATCACAACTACAAGCCGTCCCGCCATACCACCCCCATTGCCGTGGAGATCCAAGACATCGGTTGTGGGCGGTGGACGTGACGACCGATCTATGGTACACTAAAGAAAACTGAGAGGCTTGCTTTGGTGTCTGGAGAGGCTTGCTTGGTGTCTACTCGTACACTTGTAGAGAGGCTTGCTCTGGTATCGAGAGAGGCAATTCAGATCTACAAGTCAAGTGGAGCACTGGTAGAACCCCCAAATCTGACGATCGTCAAATGCGTAACATCACCGACCTCTCCCACCACTTCCCATTCCCTCCATCTCCGCCAGCTCTGTCAGATCGTAGACCGCTTCTTGCTGTCTACCTTTGTCCCATTGCGGCATTACCCATACAGCCAAGCTGAACCATAAACTTCACCCTCCAACGTTGTGGATAGTGTTTAATTCCGTGCCAGGATGGAAGACCATGTGGAGGTGAATACAGTACAGTAAAACGATATGTGGGCTCGGGAGAAATGAGGGAAATTGATGGCAATCAAGAAGACGGGCTTCCCTCAATTCTTGTCAATTTCCCTCATTTATCCCCCACCACAAACCCCTTTTAAACCACTACCTTTGACTAAGCAAACTCTCTGCGTGGATTGCCGTGATAGTCGCCAATTAGCCCCAAGAGGAGAAGTAATGGAGACGTGGGTGAATATACAGGTGGTACAATCTCCCTTTCACCTGCTGACTAAGACCAACCACTAACCAACCCTCCAACCCTCCGACCGCATCCCCAACGGGTCTCACCTGACTCCACATGTTTCACCCTGCCTTGTCTGAAGACTCAAGCGCTACTCGTAGCCTTCGTAGTCTGGCCTCTTGTAGTCCCCCCTTCGTATACGGCTTGTGGTTTTTTCTGCGCCGTTTTTTACAGTGCGCGAACTTTGATAGCAGCCGGGGGGGCAGGACCAACCGTGCTCTTTTCTGGCGAGTTGTAGCAGCAGCAGTCGTAGGTAAAGTCGTAGGTAAGCATTAAGATATGTAAGGAGAGCGGGTGCAGATGGGTGCAAAAAATGAAAATCAGCCTGGCGCAATTGGCTGACTGAGGTGTGTACTTGTAGGCTGTGTACGATACTTCTTGGTGATCGCGGTACACTGTAACAGTGTGTACTCATAGTAAGTTAAGCTGCGGATAGTGTGGTTGTGAGCTGTCAAAGTGATTCCTGATGGTCTCGTGGCTTTAGCCCCTGTCAGCTTTGTGGCTTTGTTGTTTGTGCTATTAGTTATGGTGATGTCGTTTCACCACAGAGCCTTTCCCTGCCACACTCCATCCACCACACCTCCGCTTTTTTCGGATGCAGATCTGAGAGACTTTCAGAGGCTGCATGGAAAGCTTACAAGCTAACTTTTGGACTGAGAGCCTAAGCTGCACAAGGTGGATATATGAATAGAGTGGGAGCTATACAAAATGGCAAAGCCAAACCGAGAGATATATACCGTCGGGTATAACATTGACACCAGGCTCCTCGACATCATCTTCAACCTCAAGGATATCGGTGAGTACGGAATGCGGTAGTGGTGGAGATACTGCAGCGGCTGTGGGCGGAGTACAGCAGTGTGCATTAGTGCAATGGTTTTGGTGGAGGTGACAGTGGTGGTTTCAGAGTGGTGAAGGATACAGTGCAAGTGGTAGGCATAGTGGCAGCGACGACATACTGAGTGTGGCAGGGATGATACAAAGGCACAAGCGACACGAACGAGATATCGACACAAGCGACATATCGACACAAACGATACAGTCACACTCTGACGGTGATACCAGTTGGTGTGTACACCCTGCAGGGTCTTTGTTTGTGACAGATGACGTGCGGTTGGAGCTGTCGCATTGTGGGGTGTGATGTGAAGTGTGAAGTGAAGTGTGAAGTGAAGTGTGAAGTGAAGTGGTGAAGATTAAGAGAGTGGGAGTTCAGGGCGGAGATTATGACAACAGCCAGGCTATACGATTAGTGGCTGCGACAACGACTGCCACATAATGACAACTTCGGACGACCACTACACCATCATCACCATTGCCACTCAACAAGAAACACAAACAACACAAACGCCATTTGCTCCACCATATCAACTGCCACCACGACTATGATAACCGGTATTACAGCCACCCGTTTGCCCACCTGACTAACACAGATGACTACACCGGGCCACGTTCCAGACCCTGGTCAAGAAAAAGAAGAGTTTGATTTCGAGCTCGACCACAACCCCCAGGACCACTCTGTCCCAGGAAAAGACGACACAGCCGGAGGTTCAAAACACTCAAGAACATCAGGCACATCACCCCGACGACGCTGAACACCAACCACAACAATACTATGGAGAGGACGATAGCTACGAGATGGAAAAGGGCGAGTCGGCGTCCCCCGAAGAAGGTGACGACAAACCATCACAACCTCGATCTCTAGCACGCAGAATCAGCGAGGACTTCTTTTCGATCCGGCCAAGACGACACAGAACCGTCGACGATCCTACCCCACGACGGGAAATGCTCAACAGAACAAAACGGTCGTTCCCCAACCGAGCTCCCAGTCCGCCCCAACACAACTTTTTCTGGCGGTTCTTCCACCCCTGGTGGTTCACGGAGCATCTGAATCTCGACGGTTTCATTGTCATTCTCAGAGACTGGATCGTCTCCTTCACAGTCATCATTCTCATGGTGTGCCACAAGTCTGCGCGATGGCTGGGTCCCTCGTGCTACCTCGGACTAGTCATGTCCATTGTCATGCCCTCAGGCCAACTGTCCATCATTTCGGCGTTTGTCATCAACGTCCTGCTCATGTTCTTCATCATGACAGGATGGGTGTGCGCCAACATTGTCCCCATGCGAATCAGTAACACGTACTTTTACGACCGATGGACAGTCACCGACTTCATGCAGGATGTGGTCAACCGAGGACTATGTAGCGCTGATCTCAGTAAGGCGGATCTCATGACCTGTCTGAACCATCACGCTAGTAGAGGTGAGTACATGAAGGGAAGCACTTCTGCAGTCTACGCCTTTTGGCTCGGAGTCACCGGTTGCATTCACTTTTACTTCAAGTTCAAGCATCCCGTGTACATCCCCGGAGCCATCACGGGAATGATTGCAGCCTGTGTGTCTCTTGTTTCGTCAGTTCACACTCCCTGGTTCGATGCCAAGGAAGTGGGAACAGGTATGATGAAACCTATGGGTCTTGCTCTGGCGCTCAACATGTTTGTCGCCATTGTCATCTGCCCAGTCACCTCGTCTCATCAGTACATGAACATGATCAAGAAGGAGCACATGTTGTTGAGTTCGTTGATCAAGTTCCAGCGCAAGTTTGTGGCGGAGACTAGACCTTCCAACGAGTCCGAATGGTTGAAATTCAACACCATCGAAGGTCTTGTTCTCAAGATCAGAGGTCTTTTCCCTGTTTTGACGGCTATGGAGTCGTCAATGCCCATGGAAGTCACTTTTACACGATACACCCTGGCCCATTACCCCAGCGCTAAAATCACCATCTCTCGCTTGTCGTCAATGATGAGTGGTTTCAGCATGTTCTACGACTCGATGGAAAACCTCAGACACGCTGTTCTGGAGTACCATAAGGGTGATACAGAGACTCTTGAACGACAGCTCAGTTATGCCATTGGTTCCGACAATACTCAGCCCGGCAAGAAGCCCAAGAAACCCAAGGACTACGCTCCCGTTGGTGCATTTGAGACCCAGCACTCCATGGCTGGTGTTTTGCGGGACGAGTGGAAACGTGCATCTGTTCAGGAACAGGAGGGAGGTGGTAACAGCAGCAAGGCCGTCACAAGCACTCCTCCCTTCTCTATTGATGATCTGGATCACGTGATGGAGACTCTCGACCGAATCTCAGGTCCTATTTTGGACTCTGTCGCTGAGCTTCTCGATACCATGGTCTCTTGGACCGATGCATGCAACCATTTCCGAACCTATGCCTATTTCCTTCCCTGGATGCGAAAGAAGCGAGTTGCTCTGCAAAAGGAACGGGCTGCTCAGCTGGTGGAAGTTTACGAGCGATACAAGGTGGTGCGAGATCAGTTTATTGCTGACCGATACACCATTTTCGCTGGCGCCGAGGCTGGTGTGCTCATTTCTCGAGTTCTTCAGGGCTCTCTGTACTGTGGATACCTCCAGGAGATTCTGCACAACCTGGACTTTATGGTTGATCAGATGATCGACATGGACTACAAGCGACCCGAGCCTCATTTCGTCACCGGGCTTGGAAACTACGTGCAGATGAGCAAGTTCCGAGTGTCTGTCTTCACTGGTGCTGGAGATGCCAAATACAGCAACGAGACGGAGGCTGAACAAAGCACCTTTTCTCTGCAGAGCACCATGGCCGAAACTCGAGATCCTGACGCTCTTCCTGGACAGCATGTGGGTCACTCTGTGGGAGGGTTCATTCGAACCGTCTATCATCACGTGATTCAGACCAAATACATGGTTCCTCTCAAGGGAGCCATTTTTGTCATCATTGCTTCTCTCCCCGCGCTCTTCAAGCACTCGCATTATTGGTACTATTCCAACCGTCTCTATTGGGTGATTGTCATGACGTTTCTGTCTGTGGCCGAACTGGCCGTCGATAACCTGTACAACATCATCAACCGTATTCTGCACACCTTTTATGCCGTCATCATCTCCATGGTTGCTTGGTACATTAGTACAGGTAAGGGTCATGGTAACTCTTATGGCTTTGCTGTCACCATGGGCATTGTCTACATCCCCCTGCAATTCTACCGAGAGTTCCATCCCATTGGTTCTCCCATCCCCACCATTGTTCTCGTCATTACGCATACTCTGGTTGTGGGTATTTCTTGGGTCGATGGTCAGCATCTCTCCTTGTTCAGTATTGGTGTTGGATGGACTGTTGCGTGGCATCGATTCGTTGCTGTCTGCTGTGGTATTGTCATTGGCTCCATTTGTTCGTATCTCCCCCATCCTTACACTGGTAAGAAGGCTGTTCGAAAAATGCTGTCTTCTGTCATTCACGAGACTGGCAATCTCTTTTGTGAGGTGTCCCACTTTGCCGCGGAGAAAATGCGAAACCCCCGAATCGTCGTTGATGCCAAGGCCGATCCCATTGCCGCCCATATCAATGGTATCATCATGAAGCTCATGGGAGCACGACGAACGACCATGATTCTCAAGTACGAGCCCGAGATGCAGGGTCCCTGGCCCGCGGCGGTGTACAAGGAGCTGATTGCTCTGCTGGGCGAGATTGTCGAGCTGTATCAGCACCTGTACACCATTCTCAAGCGGTTCAAGGACCCCACCTTCTGGCTCCCCCACGTTCTCAAGTGTATTGGATGGCGAAACCAAAATCTAATGTCGCACTACTTTGCCATTCTCTACATGTCTGGATCTGCTCTTGAGCGAGGCGTCGGTCTTCCTGAGATCACTCCCGCCCATCTTCTGATGGAGCATGTCCAGATGCTTGATGGTCAGCTGTACAGCCTGGCCAGCGAGAGCGAGGTTGGTGTGGATGAGCCCGGTAGTCCCGGCAACGCCCAGGCACCCCCTCACGACGTGATTGAAGGTGCCATTGACGAGCATGTCGACGTCTCCAACCAGCGACTTCGAACCTCCGACGGTCTCCAGTACATTTCTGCCCTGTCCATTGCCAACAAGATCTACGATCGAATGGATCGTATTTTGATCCAGGTCAAGTTGATTGTTGGTGAGCAATACGGGTCCCATAATTATTATCTCTACGACCATCTCAACACGGTCTAACTTTTTGCATATATAGAATATTTAATGTATCGACGATTTACGTGAAGCTGGTAGAAGAAACACTGATCAATTAAGACCAATTCGGTAACGAGTAAACCAGCGCCCATCCAGTGCCGATCCTGTTAATCCGCAGATCGTCCCACTGGGTTGTTTTTTGAGGATCGGCCTTTTTCCACTGTACAGTTGCCCCCCCCCCATGCTAGCAGAGCACATGTTAAGATGCGTGGTGTCTGAGCTGTGCAAAAAAGTCTGAGCTTTGAGCTTCCACCAGGTTTGAAGATGTTTTTCGGTCTTTCACCGAGAGAGGCTGAAGTGGGGCTGCCGAACACTGTTGCTATTGCTGTTTGAAAGGGGACCCGGGTATTGTTGCTCTTGGTAGTGGTACAGTTGCTGGGCGCGGCTCCTGGTGAGATATTATTCATGAACTGTATGTACTAAGCGAGATACGCCACTAAGCGCTACTTGTACCAAGCATATGCTCTGAAGAGCCGTATAGCGTCGTACTGAAGTTCAAACGTCTATCGGACTCCGGGTGCGGTTTCAGGGGCCGTTTCAGAGCCGTCCCTGATGTATGCATCCTTCCCTCTCTCAGAGAGGCCTAATTTATCGGAGATGAAAACCGCTGTTAACTTTGGACGTCCCCTACAAACCCCGTCTTGTTGTAAATGTGTGTGCCTCGGCTGCTGAAAAGCAACACTGTGAAAAGTTTTGCTCTCTCCATTATACAGTAATTCCGCTTTTTGTCAGCAACTAAAGGAGGTGCCAAGATCTGATAGTAGGACTTGGCACATGGATTAAGCGAGGGGGAATATTATGTCAGCTGGGTGAAATGACAGCTTGAAATTGTGGGCCAGTAAAGACACGCAAGTTGCCTGTATTCGCAGTCGAAAAATCAAATTCTCATCTCATTCTGAGACGGACAAAAAAGTGGACGACACCGGAATCGAACCGGGGACCTCGCGCATGCTAAGCGCATGTGATAACCAACTACACCAGACGCCCAAAAGCTGAAATTTGAAGGGAAACGTGACCTCCGCTATCGTAACTGTGAAATTTTGAAAATTTTGCGAATTAGGGGCTATGATTGGTATCATTAGATAGCTCTAAGTTTGCTGACTATTATGGTATATTCTGATTGCTTGTAAGTGAATGTGTTCAGCTGTTATATGCGGTTCTGTTGTGTTAAATGTTTTATGGTGAGGACTAGGAGGGAGATCATTGTAGGTGAAAGGAAGATGTTTTGTAAAGGTACAGCTCGTTTGTAGCCTTTTTTCACCACGCTGATGACATCTGGGAACAGTCTGAAGCTCCTTTGTTTATATTTGGCCCTCCTGAGGGTGAAATGAACTCCACAACTCGAAGCACTTCTCTTAGGTGTGTGTATAGGTTCCGCTGTAGTGAATCAAGGGACCGGTGGTAAAGTGCGGTAGACAAGCATTTCACGGAAGTGTCACATTGACGTGTTAAAACTGCTGCTGGTGCTGTTTGACCAGTGAGGCCAAGAACTGGGTGGGTTTGTAACGGAAGTCGTCTAGCTATGTAAATAGAAGTACCACACGGTAAGCCAAGCAGAAGAGGAAGTTGATTGTAGATGTCATATTTAAGAACCAGAACACTGAGTACAGCCTACAGCACTAGGTAGTCGCGATAGTCAGACACACGAATGGGCTCCTAGGGTCACAGGCTCTCTACAGATGACCCTTAATCCCTTCCCCACCATCCATTGTTATGATAGCTTGTCTTGATTAAAGAGTGCATGAGTTACACAAGTAGACCCCACTGTCTATATAGAGGCCCCATACCCCCTTCTTCCTCTTCTCTTCTTCAACAGTTCGGCTCCCCCTTCAACTTCAGCCCTTCAGCCAAGCCACCCTCCCCCTACCGTGAGTACACCTCTGCTTCCCCCTCTCTGTCTGTGACCATGCCCCTCTTGTCAATGAGGTCCCTTCTAAAGGGCACCGTCAGCGCTCGCCATCATCCCGATGCTCTGGGGAGCCTGTGCTTCTTGATCGACTTTGTTCGACTGGAATGGTATTGTCTCTGGCAGACCAATCTACACTACTACATTAACTCAGGTATCGCAAGAGGCAGACAAGCCTGTTGTCTCCGTCACTCTAGGCTCAGCTGTTGCCTATCAAGTGTTCTCGTCTCTGACACTAAACCCCGGTTCTGGTTGTCGTCTTCTCTTCTAATTACAATTGATTATTGATCCTCTGTGTGATGTTTGTATGTGAGCCTTGTGTGGTTGTATCGGGTTCTAACTGCTGTTTGTCATTCCTACCAACACAGCTGTCAGTGTGTGTCACCAGTACAAGCAGACGTCACCTGTGGCCATTCTCATTGCTGTTGTTGAGGTTGTCCAATCGACAGTGCATGAAATCGTACGAGCTCCCTCCAACTCCTCCAACTCCTCCAACTCCATGAAAAGTAGCCCGATCACAAAACCAAGAGCACCACTGGACTTGTCGTACCAGCTTTACCGTATTAGAGGCCGTCAGATTTCAGATGTCTCCATTATTCGTGATTCAAGAACGCCCATGTGAGCCCACTGCTTACCAGTCAAATCTGGGCAGTCAAATCTGATCAATCAGATATGGGTGGGGTAGAAAGGTCACCTGTCGGGGTGCATGAGCAGACTTGAGGAACTAGATATACCGCTTCAACAAATCCGAAATTGGTACCACTGTGTAGCCCTGGACGAGGGGAGTGCAGTGGTGCAACTTTCATTGCGATGGCACCATTGTAGCGTTGAAGCATACACCATCACCTGCCGAGAGACGTTTCCTAAGATACACGCTGAGTCTATGTAGTGCAGCTCAGAACGACTACAAGTCAGCAAACACATCCTGAACTGCCAATCTTAACTAATGTGTCTGTAAGCACACAACTAGAGCCACTACTCACTCAGTCTACCACCTCTTCAAATCAAAAATCTATAATTACATACAAATAAATAACACCGGTGTCTTACTAAGGGCACCAGTAGCTAGAGCAAGAACTAGCAATGTTTGTGAGTTGACGATACAACCACGCCTGCCTCGTCCACCCTACTTACAACCATCCATCAACGTATTTCTAGGTCGATCGTATCCAGCATCACTCCACAAGGTATAATTGGCGTTATCATACGCAGATCGATGCTTCTCAATGTAGTCATAAGTGGGAAAGTCCGGGGGATCGCAGGTGATACTCTGCTCTCCGGCAGGCTGGTAGATTCGCACATAATCGACTCGCATTCTGGAGGGGAAACTCAGGCTGGGCCAATCAATATAAGTCCACGAATTAGAAACACCCAAGTTCATGATGATGGACATGGGTTCCTTGGAGATGGGTCGTCGATTGACGTTGCCGTTGGGGCCGAGAGCAAAGGTGTGGAGAGTGAAGGTAGGGTCCGAACCAACGTGCCACTGGATGTATCCGTTGGTGTCGTCGTTGAGGTACTCAAAGCCAAACGTTTGGAAGAAACTGTCGTCTCCAGCACCGGCAGAGGGGGTCTCGTACCACTCGTTGTTGAGCGTGGTGATGCCCGAAATGGCCTGCTGGAACATACCGCCGGCATAGGTGTTCATAGAGGTGACACTGGCGTTGTGGATCTCAATGAAGTTGTAGTCGGGAATGTACCAGATGTCAAAGGGAGCGACCTGTAGCGACTGAGAGGCCACTCCGATATGCAGAGTCGAGTCGACAGAGCCTTCCAGAGCATCAATTTCAGGAGCTCCTCGTCCCACACCTGGATTAGGGTGGTCTTCGCCCTTACAAGTGCACTGGTTGAGTCTCTGGCCAGGTAGGTAAGAAATACCGTCGGAAGAAGACTGGTTGGGGGTGATTCCAGCATCACAAGAGTCGTAGGAGTAAGGCCACACTCCGTCTGTAGTACTCAGGTAACCAGGACGTCCCAGATTACCCATAGTCCATAGACCAGGCCAAAGACCAGGGTTTCTTCCCTGTCCGGGTAACGAGGCCGAAATCTCAATGTAGCCCTGGGTGAAACACAGCTTGTTCCAGGACTGGACCATTCCCGACCGGTAGTACAGGTCGTGGTTCTTGAAGGCGTCCAGAGTGAGCACCAGGGTTCCATTTTCAGTGATGGCAGCGTCAGGGTCGTACCACTCCAAGTCTCGGGTGGCGGCGTAATGCAGGTCCACGGCTGTCCAGAAGGGATCATCCTTGGGGTAGAAGGTTCGTCCTTCGAGGTTGAACTCATCGGAAAACACAAGGTTCCAGGTCGAGCCATCTCTGGCAGTATGAGAGGTGGCCGAAGAAGGGGTATCTGGGTCGATGAGTGTTTTTCTAAAGTTGAGCTGGGGGAACTTGTATGCAGACAGCACCTCCACTTCTCGAATGACGGCAGGGTGGTCGATACGTTCCGTGACTCCGGAATAGGTGAGAGCAGGAACAATGATGAAGACTGCAATGGCGCCCAGAATAAGTGCAATGAAGGCAATCAGCGAGCTGACTCCTCGGAAGTCCATTCGGTGGCACTTTTTGTCCATCTCCTGGTCCAGAACCGGGTCCGGGTTATGCAGGTAATCGTCTCCTTCCTTTTCGTCCATGTTGAGAGGGAACACCGACACCGGGTAGCCTCCAAACGGGCTGAACGAGTCTTCGGCCATCAACGGGTGTTTCTCGAATGAAATGTTGTATGACGACAGAGATGCTGCCACGGGGTATCTGTCGAATGACGGCGTTCCCGTCTTATCCTTCTTGAACGAGTCGCTGGACGAGCCAAACGACCTTTGTTCTCCGGAATGTCGTCGTGGTCGCGGCAAATACGGCGTTCCCGGCCCGTAGCTGAATTCTGATCCTTCCGAAATGTTGCGAGAGTTGTTGTACGGCGTGTCGGGGCCTCCCAGGTCCGCTCCTAGCCCGGGGCTCTGGGCCGGCGTTCGCATCTCGGGCGTTTGTTCCAGCGTCTCATTGGACGTGGACGGATGCTCGAACGAGTCGACGCTCTCGACGTTTGCGTCCAGCAGCTTGTCGGCCGAGTTTTTGTCGGACGAGTTGTCGCTGCCGTCTTTTTCGGGGTCCGTCAAGTTGCGCATGTCGTTAGGAGGAGAATGTAGTAAAAGAAGAGGAGGACGACGAGATGGATGTAATGAAGATTGGCTGAGAAAGATATACGAACGAACGACAAAGAAGAGAAATGCGTGGTGTGGGTGTGTTTTGGTGTGTGGAGGGGGCGGCGTCTCTCTTGGGTAAACACAACTGAACTCACTGGCGTCGAGAGAAGATCCAAACCAAGGTAATATATGGTGCTAGCGTTGGGTTGGGTTGGGTTCATGTCCCATGTGAGGGCAGCTACGTAACTAAGCTTAGCAACTTTGAATAATTTGCGCAGGGAAGGATGAGATTAACGGACGCTTTGGGGGGGGCTATCGAAAAGCTGAAAAGGGGAATAAACTGAGCTGAGAGTGACTTACACGATAATCAACCCCAAATGTCAATATCTAGCCCTCAACCCCCACATAATCAACACATGTTACCCCCCAAACGAATAAACTTCTCTTCACCCTCCCAGCCACTCACACTTAGACTAGCCTTTGGTGAACGTTCAGAGGATGGGCGGAGTAGCAAGTGAGACCTATAGATGGACCTTCCCGTAGACCCCGAGAATCGCCGGGAATTGTGCATTTTTCCTGCTTACTAAGCGCGTTCTCTGCCTTGACGAGCTGCTTCCTAATCAGCCTGCATTTTCCGGAGCTGTTCGTATGCACCCCTTGCAGCTGTATGTAGGCCTCGGCCGGGGAAGTAAACAGAGACATTTAGTGTTATGGATAGGGTTCCTGCGTGTTGTGGTGCATATACTGAAGAGCTGAGAGTATATTTGGACTCGTCTAGTTGGGACGAATTGATTGGTATGTTCAAATCTCGGATTCGGCCACTATTTACAGACTGCTTATGTAAGCACGCTAGCCCACATTTCGTCCCGGGAATGTAGCACTGGAATTAGAGCTGAAAGCAACCGAATTTAGCGCCGACGCGAAGGGCTCAGGGATAGATAGGGAGATGAGATGTTTTCGGCCCAGAGTTATTTATAGCGGAGTTGACTTTGAAGATTTTTCGCAGATTAAGGTCAGTGAGATGAAAATCCAAAGGACGAAGACAAACGCTCCCAAACAATGAAGAGGCGCAGATAATTATGCCAATATTCTGTCAGATGGGGGGGACTACAGCGGTTAATACGAGTTACAAAGAGGTGAAAGTGGGTGCCAGCCAATACAAGAGCAAATGATGATGTTGAGGAGTCTTCAAGTGGAGAAAGCCGCTACTTGCCACTCTTGCCTCTCTCTCACAGACCGCCCCACATTTGTCACTTGGCAAGTTGCCTGTTTTGGAAAGGTAATGAAATGACCCAACTGACTGATTTGAATTATGTCTGCTGGAGACAAAAGCAAGCCAAGCAAATGACAGGCAGCATGCGTGCATAATCTACGAGACAGAAGGAGTAGGGTAAGTCTGTGAATATAGGTCATGTGAAGCAAAGTGTTAGATGTGTCAGCTGGTGGGACCTCGTGGGAGTTTGGTGGAATTGTTTGTTTTGCGATAGCTGTTCTGTGGGAGATTCTAGAGGGACCCCACTCTTGCCCGTTATTGGTATCTACTGGTATCTCTATATTGTATGATAAGCTTGACAAAGTCCAGAAGCAGTAATTGCAGCGTAAAGGATGTGGCTAGGCGAAAATAGGTCGGCTTTGGAAACGGCAATAATTGGACTAAAGGGTCGGGTGGTAGCCGGATCCGGTTGCACTTGTGGGGTAGTCTGGTTAATTAGAGACGTTGGAGGATGATCAGAAGAGAAGGTGGAAGAGGCAGGAGAAGTGTTGAAGAGATGGTTGTCTTGCCAGGGTTGGCTTGGATTGTAGAGCCGGAAGAGGAAGTTGGGTGTGGGCGGGCTGGAATTAGACTGACTGAACGATAGGCTGTGGTGTTAGATGAGATGCTAACTGGTGCTACAGATGTACAGTAGTTGGCTACATCTGATGTTGGGTGTAGAGAGAGGTGAGTTGGTTGCCCTGCAAACAGTCTGGTATCATGATATAGGAGGATCTGCTTGTACTACAGTAAGTACTTTAACATAACCCCCGGAGCATCAGGAACCCGTTTTTATTGAGACTGCATCCGGCTCAGTAAACTCCATCTCACGTGTTCAGGGGCGGGTGAATTATAGACCGAGTTTCAGGTCCGGATTAGCATCATGAGTTTCACCATTGCACGGCAGACTATCATCTTCATTGAGGAGATCCCTGTCGTACTTGTACTAGTTGTTTCATCAGTCGTGAGACCTTCGCCAGGGTCGATAGTGGAAGCTTGCAAGAGCATCTGTAGTTGTCATCTGAAAAGTCATTTACCGTATCGAAGATTAAGCTAGTGGTGCGTAGTATCGCAATAGTTAGACACACTCATTGAACACTGTCTTCTGGCATCCTTATCAGAGACCCATAACTACGGATACTACGTCAGAAGAGCTCTAAGAACTTGAGACACAAGGCGGTCAGTAAACCGGCCTTCACCAAGCACGAATTCGTTCCTTGAAGACCACCTCTATCCTCAAATCACGTGTCTTACACGTTACAGATTTCACCCCCGTAGTACGAGTACCCTTGAGCACGTGTTCCACCACCTTACTGACTGAGAATCCATCGAAACGGAAAACAGACCAATTAGTCCGCATCTCCCTATCGCCCTTACCATCCCGTACCACCTTCAGCCCTATCCATCTCCTCTACCAAGAACCACAAACGTCTCGAAAACATCGCCAATGCAGAACCGTTTTTAGACTCACAAAGGGATAGCGTAGGTTATATGCAGTTAACGAAGGGGCAGGAATTGGTTTGAGGTTGGAGCTGGAGGGAGACGGGTACGATGTACTGGTAAGCAGATAGTATCATTTTATTCACTGGGGCCGCAGCTCCAGATGGATCTCTTCAAATTGCGAAATCTGTCTATATCCAATCTAATAACTGTATACACTCCAGAAAACCATTTTCAACGTCTACAGCCATCAAATAAAGGTCTACAACCCCCCAGACACCTCAATGAGCTCCTAAACAGTAACAGCTCTCTAATGATACCAAACACGGTACGTTTCTGAGCAGATTTCGCGTATCTCTGTCACACCTCCAAACTCTACAAAACACGTAAACGCTTTCAAGTCGTTCAAAATTGGTCAGAGTTGGTATTTGAAAAGACAGTTACACTTCTGTGGCACTCTTTTGACGGAGGGTAATGTTTTCCACCTCTCCACCCCCTCTCCACCTTCTCAATGACACCTCCAACACTCCCCTTACTGACTCTATCATGCACCTCCAAATCTTATCAACGCAACCTTAACCTACCTAACACGAAATATAATTGAGCCCATTTCATAATTACAGAAACACCACCTTGTCCTTTCAACAACACAGTCCAATCCGGTCAAAAAGACATTGAATTGCGCCAAAACTTCGAATATAGCATCACGTGACCGATCTGAACACGTGACTACAATTTCCAGCACCTCAACAACATGTCTTTGCCTACATATGAACAACCGAAAAAGTCGTGGCTCTCTCTGCCCTCCAACCCTGTGACCCGACTCAAACAATCGCTGTTCTTCAATGTCCAGAACAGTCCCTACACCAAGACACGTGACGAGATTCTCAGCACCATCGACGTTCGACACAGACACGACAACCAGGAGTTTCTGGCGCTTCGTAAAGCCGCAGTTGATCTGATGGCTGTAGGCGAGCTCAGTGGTACTTACAAGACTGTCGATTACGTGATCCCTGAGCCTGAGAAGGAGAAGCGACGAGGTGACGATGACGACAGTGACGACGACAGTGACGACGACGACGAAGATGAAGCTGAGGAGGAGGAGGAGGCTGGAAAGGCAGGTCCTTCTGGATTGCCCAAGGGTGGCGTAACTGAAGAAGAAGAAGAAGAGCCCATGCCTGAGGCTAGCTCGTCACAGGCTGGACCTTCAGGCTCTGCACGGGAAGCTCTCTTTCGACCCTGTTCCGAGGAGTCCTATGAGCTGCTCTCTTACCTTCCTCTTCCCTTCACCAAGCCCTGCACTGTCTACCGAACTGGCTACGTGTGTGAGGCCGCTGCATCTGTGCTCAATGCTCTGTTGGGCTTCAGCGTGGTCCCCCTGACACGTGTCACTGTGGTCAAGAGCAAGCTGGGCTCTTTGATTGAGCTTGATGACGACGCTGTTGCTGCCTTTGAGTACTTCAAGGCCAATGGTGAGGAAAACACCCCCGAGTGGCTCAATCTGGAGATTCAGAAGCTCGCCGTGGTCGATTGGCTGTGTCGAAACATGAACCGAACCCCCGGAAACTGGTACATTAACGACACCACCAAGCAAATCCATGGAAACGGTCTGGACACTGGTTACGACTCGTGTTTCCCTTATAAGCATCCCTGGATGTTCCGATGGAACCTACCTGCCAAGGTGACCAGTGCTCCCTGGAGCGAGGAGATCAGAGCACAAGTGGTGCCTCTGCTTACTTCGCAGGAGTGGTGGCAGGTTGCCTCTGATGCTCTGTACCATACCTTCTTCGATAATCACGATGATTTCGAGGAGGGATTCTGGAACTCGCAGTGGGCCATTTTCCGAGGCCAGGCGTACCTTCTGTTGAGCAACTTGCTGAGAAAGGACTCTACACCTGACGACTTGTCTCGAGGTCATCCCAAGCTGATGATTGCGTACGATGGAGGCATGGACAAGGCTCAGAGAGGAGTGGAGTTGTACATTGAGCCCAAGGGGAAGTAAGCGGGGGTGAGTTAGAACGGAGGGCCGAAGGTCCGGAGTGGCGGCGGCCCTAGTTAGTTTGGTTATACGCCTCATCTAGTTGGTATTTAAATAATAGAGCATAAATGGTTGATTTGACTCAACTAAGTTGGCGTATTCTCCCAACGACTTACTTAGACTTTGGCAGACTGGTGTAATTCCCCATAGAGGGTACCGCTCTGAGCCACTCTAAGGTGGTCCTATAAAGATATAAATTATACCACCATGATCGCCTCGTCTTTCTGATCACAAATGTACCCTCCATTTCTCTCCACCTCCACCACAACCCACAATATCTTCACCTCTTCTTAAACCCCCCTCCCCTGGGCTAGGGTTTAGGATAACCACGCATATCTCCGGACATGGTGATATCTTATGCACAGCTCATCATTATTTGAAACGCGACACAGCAGTTGAAGCAGTGCTGAGAAAACAGATTCAACGCTGCAAATCCAACCAATCAAAAGCGAGTATTCGACCAATCAACTTGTGTTCCCTAGGCAACGGATATTAGAAGCAGAACGACACACACAGACGACCTGAAACACACCAACAACAGTGAGTATAAGATGAGGGGTTTGGACGTCAGGAGGGGGTAGGGAGAGGAAAGGAGGATGTCACGTGAGGACTGTTGGAGTGGTCACGTGATCTGTGATCTGTGTCATGTGATTTATTGTCAGTCACCAAAGGCTGCCAGGTTATACACCTTGGAGAAGTTAGGAGAGTGGCCTCTGAGGACCTTCTCACTAAGGCACTGGTCATGTGACTTGTCGAGTTACAGTGTCTGGATCGGAGTGTTCTAGCGGTGGTATGATTGTCAGTTTTTCACAGCTGCGATCGAGGCTACGGTTATGACATACTGTGGATTCCACATCACGTTGTGGCTCAAGCGACAATTCTGGGCCATTTCTCACGTCCTCACTACTGTTTCTGGTTGTCGGATTTCCTGTCAATTGCTGTTGCAAGTGTTTTCCGTCGCTGAGAGTGGTGTGGTCGTGTCCCTGTCAAACATCTCCTGAAACGAAGGACTACATTGACAGTGTCTCCTGAGCAGTGATGGCCACTCTTCTTCCTTTTTGTTGATCTATCGGGTCCACTCGGACCTACGGCCCTCGTTACCTTGCTAACTCAGTGTCCATCTACGCCTTGGACGACTCCACTCGTCAACTTCTCCAAGAAGAAAACTTCCTCGGTCGATTTTCCCCCAAAGATCTCGTCGAGCAACTCTCTCACAACGGCGATGCTGCTCCCGCCAACGAGTCGACACTCGAGTCTCTGGACCCCAAGCCATACATTCGAACGTTTGAAGCTGCTCTCAACGAGCTCAAGCGATTACGAGAACAGGTGTCGTCACGTGAGAACGACGTGTCTGGCGACGTGGATCAGGCCGAACTAGCTCACTCGCGAATCGTTCTCAATCTGCAAAAGTCGGTCCAATCGACAGTTTCAGAGTACACCGACATGGAACAACTAATGGCCGAGGTGAGCAAACAAACGTCTTCTCTGGGCGACAAAATGGACCGAATCTCTGGCCAGCATCAAAAGGCCATTGCTTCGCACTTTCTCATCAACTGTTATCTTTCGTTTGTCAAAAAGAGCAGTTGTTTGGAGCTGGAGAGAATGTGGAAAGATGGACCCAGTGGCCAGCGAAAGTGTGCCACCTATGTGCGTCAATTGTTGATTCTGTCATCGAAAATCGACACTGTGGAGGCCTGCAGACGTGCTCAGAGCGATATCGAAAAGTTTGCCGAGAAGATTGAAAAGGATCTACTTGACGTGTTTGATCAAGCATACAGAAACGCCGATATGCTTGTGATGAAGGACTCAGCAGACGTGCTGACGGACTTTAACGGCGGAACCAACGTGATTATGGCGTTTGTCAACCAGCATGACTTTTTCATTGCTCAGGATAAAGTGGTGGCTGCCAATTCCGAGCCTGAAGAGGCTGTTCTAAAGGAATTGGCTGATCCCAACAACTCCGAGCCTCAGTTCGATCACGTGACTGAAGAGTTGTGTGCCGAGGTTGTTTCTGTTGTTAACACTGAAACCGAGATCATCAAGCGGGTTTTCAAGGAGCCCGTGGTTGTATTGCAGGTGTTCCTTCAGCGAGTGTTTGCTCAACGAATCCAGCAGCGAATTGAGCTGTTTCTGAGCTCCGCAGAAGCCATGAGCACCCTTGCATACGTACGATCCTTGCATCTGGCATACAATGTGGTCTCCAGTCTGGTGAAGAAGTTGAAGGACTTTTTTTCTTCCGAAAACCTCGACACACACGATTCTCTGGCAGCTCTACTTGATCAGAACTTTGCCGATATCTTTATTCCTCACATTGACAAGAACCGCTACTTTGAGAGTGAGAAGAAATCGCTGAGTGAGCTCATCTCTGCAGCTCTTTGGAAGTTTGCCGAGTTCCACGAAAAGAAGTCCACACATCGAGAGGGTGGTCTACTTGGTCGAATCACCCATTCTCTCGATAACGAAGACAACAAGGGCATTGGTAACTTTATGCGAAACTTCAGAGACAGAAACGAGCGACACAGCACTCCTGATTCACCTGTTCCTCTTGAACCCGAAGATGGAGAGATCAAGATTGATGTGGTCCAAATGTGTCTCAAGTGTCTGGCTGAGAGTATTCAGCGAGTGCTTGAATTGGCACATCAGAACGAGATCAACGATTGTGTTGTTTCTCTCCATGATCTGCTGATTGAGTCTGTTGGCAAAAGTTACATTGAGACCGGTCTGGATGACGCTATCGTGTCACGTGATCTCAAGACCATCAGTTTTGTGCATCTCAAGACCATTCGACGGGTTCTGACCGCCATTCGACTCATGTCTGTTGTTATCAACAATGTCATTGTTCCCTTGACCGATTCTCATGGCCAGGGACGACGATACATTGTCATGCAGACCAACAACTTCTTCACAAAGTGTGAGGAGAAGATCAACGCCATCCTACAGGTGACTCTGGACATTGTGTCTGCTCGAGTCACTGTTCTGCTGAGTAAGCAGAAGAAGCGAGATTTCCTGCCCAGGGAAGAGACTCCTACTCATCAGCCCACCAGCACTTGTCTTGAGCTGATTTCTTTCCTCACAGAGGTGCATGATGCCGGCGCCATCTTTCTCATTGAACAGACTCTCAAGCAGTTCCTGTTCCATGTTGGTATCGACTTTAGAGATGCTCTTCTGGAACATCTCAAGAAGTTCACCGTTTCTGTGGCCGGCGGATCTGTTCTCAGCATGGATATGGCCAACTACACCAAGATGGTCAACTCTTGGGGCATTTCCGAGCTGTCCGAGGCGTTTGTGATTGTGAACGACCTGGCTGGTATTTTTGCAGCTGAGTTGCCCATGGTCAATTCGCTGGTCAAGGAGGGGCCTCTGAGTAAGACCAAGCCGTTTATTCTCAAGGAGTATCTCAGTAAGCGAAGTGATTACCAGGGAGGAACGGTGAACAAGATGTTTGCTGCGACAAACAAGATCCAGGCGTTGGGGATGATGTAGACTCGAGCGAAGCGAGCGAAGCGAGAGTATGAGCCAGCTGGAGCGAGAGTATGAGCCTGCTGGAATGAGAGTCAAGTGTCGTGTAGAATGGGCAGCAGATGTGTCGGTCTGACTAGTATATATTAACAATAAACAATAGAAATGGATGTGGGTGGTTGACTGGTGGTCTCGATCGATCCCAGTGTTTTAGGCTGTCTAGAAATAGTCAGATTAAGCATGACTTAAAGGCACCTTAACTGCAGACGATATAACAGGAATATACAGGCAATGGTAAGGGGGACAGCATTATCGCCGCATTTGGTGAGTAAACAGAATGCGCTCTTTCGAATGGTACACTTTTCGATTCTGTGGCATATCGGGAACATTTAAATAGGTACCCTCGTTGGGTGTTCATGTGCTAAACTGAATGCAGGCCGAACTGAGAATTGTCTTCGGGGTGTACCTATAGATCGGTGAGTGAAGCACAGCTATAGCAGCTCTGAAACAACTCGCCATGGAGACTCGGCTAAGAACTGATCAGGTCCAATCACATGTCACCGCAGTTATTTGAACAGTTGTATCGTTGATTGTTGACAATGATCAGGCAGAAGCACTACAGTCAGTTGGGAACATCGGTGATCATCCTTCAAAGAGGAAAAGCGTTTATAACCACGAATATTTGTACTGAGAGAGGTTCATATTATAGTATCATTTTATTCCCCTTGTTCTGCTGACTCGAATGATATAAAAATATAGACCCCTCTGAGTACAACTATGTGGAGGTGAACAATCAATAGTGTCGCTTGAACAGTACGGTCATTACCAAACCTAACTAGACTTCAGCTGATTCTTTGATCTAAACCTAACTATAACACAGTTGAATCCTGTTCCAAGAAACCGACAATCACCAGATATTGTGAGTCACGTGACAATATGGACAGCATATTTGTTAGCAGACGGATAGTCCTCTACCTTGTCGTACCCCCCTTATTTCCATCAGAGCCCGGGAACATCGATTTTGCACCCCTAAAGGACTTTTGACCTTAAGTATTCCCAAGTAAATACCTTAACTACGAGCCCGTAACACGATAAAACGATGATACGCTCTTGAGGCTCAGAATCAGAGGGGAAAGGCATCAATGGACTAGTTGTGTATGTGTAGACATGAGTGTGGACAAGTGTAAGAGTCTACACATTTGTAGGTCGTACAGAGGCGTCTATACCCACGAATATCTAGTATGCTGAGAGGGGTTGATATTCCTTTACTGTTCGAATCAACAGAGGACGCTGAGCTGAATGGTATAATACATACCATATTTACTACAGCCACGGGTTGCACGATGAGTAGTGCTTGAGCCTCCCAGCACCAGAATTACACTCATAGCTCTCTGCTTCACTACCGCTTGTCTTATGACTACAACGACTACAATCAAATTCATACTTGGCAGTTCTTACTCTATAAAACACCTGGGTTAGATTGAATCCTCGAAAGACACATACATGTGTTGGCAAGATCAGTGGAAAGGTGAAAATCGTTTTTTAATCAATGTTGTTCATGATTAGCATGATTAGATCATCAGTGCAATGTCAACCTGCGGCTGGTTCGGGTACTCACTTGGAACGTAGACAAGATAATAAATTAATTGTAGAGGGTATCACATGACGAGCGCGTCACCACATTGCAGTCATAACCACAAAGGAAGGGTCATCGGTTTCGGGGCTGGGTTAGTTTGGATCATCAAAATCAACCGAGATTGTGTGTTCAATTTCAGAAATTCCATTTGGCTAGGAGTCGTATCACCATGAAAATAAAGATAATAAGATTGGGGCGACAAAGGTTCATCATTGACGTTGGTCCATCCGGGAGGGATGACCATCTCTGGAGATGTTTGTCGGTACTCACGTATCGTGTTGTGGTTGTGTGAAGTAAGAAGAGAATTTTACCATATTCTTAAATAGCGTTGGGAGGTTAGGCCGGGTAAACTGAACCCTACATGCACCTGGACCGAGAAATAGACTTTGGGTGTGTTGTGAGCATGGCTTATGTAAGCGGAGGAGGGTAAAGGCGAGGTGGTGGCGAGTTTGTCCTGTGAATGAGATAGAGATGTGTGGAAAGCTAGGGGAGGGTACTAAAGGTCAGAATAATGGCTGTGTAGGATTTGATTCGAATTGGACTGATTATTAAGCTAATCCACAATTCTGGCTTTTATAGGGTCCGAATCGAGAGGATAGAAGCATCATCAACTTCTCGAGCTAATTCTGATTCATCCAATACCAAACACTCCCCTACACATTTTCAAATATCTAGTTCTATCCGCACTCGATCCACGACCCACATCTATTAGAGTTGGAGATCGATAATTGTATTATGTTTACGTGCATGCATGGGGATAAATTGAAAACGCGAAAAAGACGTTTCAAACACAGCACTGGGACAGTACAACGGCATGGAACTATGAGCAGGTTCACGTACCGCAATCTCTACAATCTCAAGAACCCCGAAAAGTCGTTTGACTCGCCCATGGCATGTATTGTGCATCTGGACATGGACGCCTTCTTTGCTCAGGTGGAACAGGTACGACTAGGTCTTCCTCCAGATACTCCGGTGGCGTGTCGACAATGGGACGGACTGATTGCTGTGGGCTATGCAGCTCGAGCTTCGGGAATCACGCGACATATGAGAGCTCCGGAGGCCCAGAAGCTTTGTCCTGATCTGGTTATGGCTCATGCTGCTTCCTTTAAGAGAGGAGAAGACATGTGGGAGTATCATGCCAACCCTTCAGCCGATGATCACAAGATTTCTCTGGATCCGTATCGACAGGCTGGAAAGAAGGTGCTCAATATTGTCAAACAGTACTCTTCTGTGGTGGAAAAGGCCAGTGTGGATGAGAGTTATCTGGATCTAGGACCTCGCATCTTCAATGAGATCATGATTGCATTTCCGCAATTACAGCTTCTTGATAACGATCTGGACAATTTCTTGCCTGCCCCTCCTCGTGCACATGAGCTGAAGATCAGAGGACACAATTGGGATGGTCTTGGAGTGCTGGAAATCGTCACTGACACTTCTCGATTTGATCCAGAGATCAGAGTCCATGATGATACCCTGGTGACGGACTGGGACGATCTGGTTCTCATGTTTGGCGCTCGAATTACCAAACAGATGCGAGAACGGGTCCATGAGGAGCTCAAGTACACTTGTTCGGCCGGTATTGCTCGTTGTAGAAGCGTTGCTAAGCTAGCAAGTGCTCAGAACAAGCCCAACAATCAAACAGTGGTCAGAGCCGGAGCTTTGTACAACTATCTCAAGAAGAAGAGCTTAACGGACATTGGAGGAATGGGAGGAAAGCTTGGAGACGAGGTTCTGGAGAAACTAGGACTGGATAAAGAGAGTAAGGATAACATTACTCATATTCAGGCCATGTCCAAACAACAATTACAACAAAAGCTACAGAATGCAGCTCTCACTGAAAAAGTGTACCTGTTGGCCCGAGGAAGTCTGTATAGAGGACTCAAGACGCGAATCGAGCTCAAGTCTATGCTTTCAGCCAAGAACTTTGCCCGAGTTCCCCTTAAGGACAGGAAGACGGCAGAAATGTGGCTGATTGTGTTTGCTGGAGAGCTGGCCATGCGAATCGTGGAGCACGAGAAGGAACTGGGCACTTGTCGGCGACCTAAGACCGTTTCTTTACAACACGCTAGATTTAAGCCTATGGTCAAACGATCTCGACAACAAGACTTACCCTTGGTGCACACCAATAAGCTGAAGGAGGAGCTGTTTGCCGCTGGAGTCAAGCTGCTCAAACAGATTGAAAACGAGCCTGAAAACGACGCCTACCCCATTTCCATGCTTTCACTGTCCGTGACTGGTTTTGTTGACCTTCCAGCCGGTGCTTCTATTGGTCATTTCTTCAAGACTATCACAACAGAAGCTCGAGAGAAGGCTGTGGAAGAGCGTGTCAAGACTCAGCAAGTCAACACGCTGTGGAACAAGCCCAAGGAGAAGAAGGAGAGTTCAGGCAAAGATATCACACAGTTCTTTGCCCGTAAGCCCAAGGAGAAGAAGGAGGGTGAGGATGATTCAACCAAGCCTCAGCAACAGTCAGAGGATCCCAAACCCGAGGTCAAGAGAAAGTCCTCGATGCCGGAAGCTGACGACTACAACTCGTCTTCTCTGTTTGTGTTCAGTGACGACGAGATGGACGAGTACATTGACACTTTTACGTGCGAAAAGTGCGACAAGAAGTATCCCATCGATGAGGAGATGGAACACAGTGACTGGCATGTGGCTGTGGAGTTGAGCAAGGCCAGTCGACCCGAGCCCAAACCTCTCAAGGTGGTGAAACCCAAGGGTAAAGGAAAAGGAGATCGTCAGGCTAGACTGGCGTTCTGAACAGTATTTATAATAGACATTTGCATATGAGCATTAGTGAGAGTACTGTAGCCAAGTGTAGAGGAGGGTTGTGGTTGCCAGCACAGAGTTAAAACTGTAGAAGCAGTCCATACTGGAAATACTCACTGTTATATCATCGTGTCTGTATCGTACTTGAACGTACCATATCGGCACATCCTGGACACATCCCACTATACCAAAGAAGGTGTAGAGTACAATGAGACCAATGGCTATGAAAAGAGGGGTGTCAAGAGACCTTGAGGCATACTGTAAAAACTACTGGTAATACATTGTTGTATCGTACACCCACTCGACTATAGTGGCTCAAAGTTGTGTTTTCACCTCTGCCTTGTCCGTCCACAGAACATCACAACAACGCGATCTAAAAGGTGAAGGGGGCATGTATGGCTACGAAAACTCACCGGGTACTTCTTAGGAACCGGTATAACACCCCCATAACGTCAAAACGGCCAAATTCGGCGAATTTTGCGCCAAACTTCACCATGACATGCCCACGTTTTCCGCAAAATCACGAAAAATCCGATATAGTGTAGGGGCTATCACATCACGCTCTCAAGTTGAGAACCGTGGAGACCGGGGTTCGATTCCCCGTATCGGAGTCCAGATCGTCTGATCTTTTTGACCTTTTTACGCCTCATTTGGCAGCTGCATTTTTGACCTGTCTGGTCACCACCGTTTGGAGGTTTTGAGGTGGGAGATGTTGCCGTATCATTTAAGCGCATTGAGATTGTGTGTGTGTGGACGATAACCTAAAATTGCTGCTGAACAATCAATCATTTCCGGTCGGTGAGGCATGCATGTGAAATGTGACCTCGTGACCATGCTCACGTGTGCCGTTGTGCCCCATGTTGTCCGCCATACTGCCCACTATGTGGCTGTTGCTTCCAATGTCGAAGACGACCATTGTATGAACTTCTGTTGTCGTGCTCTCTCTACACCCACCCTAATAACTCATCCAAAATTATAGCATGTTGCGGTAAGCTAATTTTTCACATTAGCGCCAACAGCGTTATGTGAATCCAAGCTAATGAGACACGACGCTATAGATGGAGGGGGGGAGGGTACGATTCAAGTACTTGTAGATGAACGTCTCCCTGGGCAGTTTTGACAAAAAAAAAAGTTATTTTCCAATCTATCACGTGACTACAATGAAAATACCACCACTTGCACCCCCTAATACCCCACTTGACTCCTATCCATCTCGTTTCAATGTCACGTTTTGGTTGCTCCCAAGCAGAACTCTATATCCCAGCTCTTATCATGCGCTATACATGCGGGAGTATTCACATGTTGTTAGAGTAGCCACAACACCGTACAACTCTGGTGACATTGGTAGGAACACCGTCAGGGGGAAACTAGAGTCTGGGGTTGTTCAGACGCGAACACAAACACGAATATTAGCTATCACCATAACCACAGCTACCACCACCACAACAACCATGTCACTATCTCTACCGCCAGAAATCATCACCATGGTGTGTTATCATCTCGACACAAAAAGTCTTCTTGCTCTGGAAGCCAGCTGTTCGGAAATCAGAGCGATAACCTCGTCTCGGTTTCTCGATGAGGCGTTATTTGCACATCGGTGTCGGAACTTGTGCCAATGGATCTCTCCTCAATATGGCCACGGGTCATGGAGAGGCACTCTACGACGTCTTCAACGAGTCGTGACACCCATGGACTACCACAACTTGCATTTCATGTACGAGCTGGCCGAGGGAGGCCGATTGCCGAGCCGGTTTCGAAGAGGAGATCTGGTGAAAAGAAGCCATCTCAACACAAAGATGGAAAGAGAGGGCAAGAAGACGGACCAGAACAAACGTCTGAGTGTCATTGCCTCAGATGTGGTCGCCCGCAACTTCCGCTGCAAAATCCTCCACAATCGCATCCAAATGCATCACAATGGAGTCATCATCACCCTCAACATGTCTGACCAGATCGGAGTGTGTGAAACTGCTCGTCCAGAGTTCTCCATCAAGGGAGATGGAGAAAAGGGATGGAGATACGAATACGAAACTCCACTTGGGCAGGTGGTACTTCCATTCGAAGCCTCCTTTATCGCTCAAACAGATGACCATCTCACTGTCAAGGCCATCTCTGGAGAAAACTACAAGGACAAGTTCTTCTTTGTGGACATGTCTACTCTTCCACATAGACAACCAATGGAGGTCCCCGCACACTCTGCTCTACACACTGTGGGATCTCTCGCTCTACTAACAGACGACTCACATTTGCATGTCGTGCATCCTACAGGAGTCTACTCTTTTGGAGAACAACATGGACGAAAGAAGTTCACAGTCTGTGGACCCTTTCTGGTGGTGCTGTACGACAATCTCGTGCTATCAGTTCTCTACCAGGACGACTCTTCAGTCTACCTTGTGGGTCACGTGGTTCTCCAAGGGTGGAACTTTGAAACTGCTAGACTGGTGGCCGACGTCACCCTGCATAAATTCGTCATGCTGTGCTCAGATAATTGCACTCTGCTGATGGATCTAGAATCCCTAGAAATGGACACCCTGCCTCCATCCCAAATCAACAGCATTGATTCGGAACTCAACGCATGGGCTTACTCTGAGCGATATCTCAAGGTGATCGCTTACAAGGCTGCTTGTATCAAGAAGGCCACGGAGGAGAGAATAGGCCGGGTGATTGAGGAACCGTTTGTCTTTGACTTCCGCTACGTTAACAATGTAGCCGAGGATGGTCTGATTCAAATGAGTACTCATTCCACTCTGGTTTGAGCATATAGAGAATGGAAGATACAAATACAGTATATACATTAATTCCTGATATTCAATAAATATGATGGGGACACCTCGCCGATTACAACATCTCCAAAATCACCAGTCCGGGTTCAAGACTCTCAAGACCGTCAATATGGTCCAATCCGAGATGGAACCGGGTCTTCCACACCTCCTTGTACCCGGGAAGATCCAGTTCCTTGAGTCCTGCCACAGGTGCAACCAGTAGTGGGTTAATCGGTGCCAGGGCAGCAATGACGTCGTTCACGTACTCCGGTGACGATCCCATGAGATCCAGAACCGTGACCATAGTCTTTTTCTGGCCGAGCTTGATGTTTTCAATCTCATCCTTGAGTTTTTGGAACAGGTTGTTTCCCAGGGGATGGTCTCGATCGAGAATCTCCAGTTCTCCCTCGGGGATACCGAGCAGCCACGTAGGAGGTTTGTATGTTCTCCAGTAGACCACTGTATGCGAGCCGGTGTCAATGTGTTTGGACAGGTAATGTTGGGCTGGAACAACTCCTCCTTGGTGGAGAGTGCCCATGAGGAAACCCATGACGATGTTGAACACGTAGGACACGAGGAAGACTGCGGAGGCGAATCTTCGGGGGATGGCGTTGACGTCGTAGCACGAGATCAGAAGAGGTACGGCCGGCATGAGGAATCGGGCCTCCTGATGGGGAAACAGAGAGAGAAAGAAGACTCCACTGACGGCGCTCTGGAACTGTAGAGATTTCCAGTAATGGGAAGGACTTCTCAGAAGAATGAGAAGAGGGCCGAGTAGAACAGGTAGGTTGCTCACGAGATGAGTGAGTCTGTTGTGGATACCATGTTCTGCCAGATTCTGGCCCTGGGAATTGTACATGAAGGAGTTGAGGGGAGTAATGGTCCAGTCGAGACCGTAGTGGACCGAATCGACGTGAATGACAAAGTAGGCCGAGAGAGCGACACTTCCGACGAGAAAGACCAGCGACAAAATGTTGCGCACCAAGTACTTTCTGAGATAGGTCAATCCGGGGACAATGAGCCAAAGAGGGAAGGTGACTCGGTTCCAGGTGCCCAGAACAGTCAGAAGACCCAACAGACCGGCGTCCATGAACTTGTGGACTCGTTGATGATGCATTGAGTGTCGTTGTTGGCTTTCCTTGATGATCACCAGACACCAAAGTACGAGCAGTGTTTCTGTAGAGTTGGAGAAAGTGTGACTCTGGAACGACCACGTGACGTACGAGCAGCCCACAAGATACAGGGTCTTTGTCTTGCTCTTTTTGCTGTCGCTCAATCGGTCCAGAGCCATGTCGCCCAGAATCCAGTATGCCAACGCGTGTCCTGCTCTGATGAACCAGTAGGCCTCTCTTGGAGACAATTGGCCCTTCCACAGGAAGTTGAGAACACTCAGCGGTGCCGTGTACAGAATCCACAGCGGCACAAAGCTTCGAATGGGACTGTCTCCTCGAAACTCCCACGTGGTCTCATGAGCCCAGCCAAACAGATTTCCTAGCGCGTACTCGGGGCCCTGAAAGTGCTCGTCTGGATGAATGTACGACGGCGAAATGGCGAGATGCAGACGCAGTAGCAGCGACAGCGCCAGAATCAGGCGATTGTTCCAAATCATGCCCATGGTGGTGCCAGAATACCGGGTGAACTGAAGAGCTGAATGTGGTGGTGTGGAGTCCTGGTAGATGCTCCTCAGACCAGGAGTACGTTCAAAGAATGCGTCTCAGCTGCAACCGGCTACAGAAGACGTGTCAGGGGGAATGTGGCCGTGAACGGACTAAAGAGGTGATACGTGGCGTGTAGCGTGTAAAGACGTGTTGTGGAGGTTTGGGGCGTGGAATGAGAGAGTCTGGTCAATGACAATGAACCGTCTTTTCTTCTGCGGGGAGCTCGATAAAGTGTGAAGGCTACCATTGTAAACCCTCAAAAAGTGAACCCCGAACGCAAAGTGGAAAGCCAGTCTAAAGCCAAATAATTAGCCCGATCTTGAAATCCGGTAAATCCACTAACAGCAATTGAACATAGACAAGGGAGTGTTTGGTGCTTACATAGACAGGAAATGGTGTCAGGGTTATCCCTACGCTATCTCAAATCCCCCTTCAAGCCTTCTCCAAGTGCTATATACGCTACACCATGACCTTAGGTCTCAATGAGACTCTATTTACTTACCCTTTAGTTAAAGAGAAAAGAGCTTCAGGGGTGCAAAATCGATGTTCCTGGAATGCTACAACAATGAAAAGGGTATCGCCGTGTAGCCAGATTCAGCATTATCAATATGAGCCTCTAAAAACACAATATTTCCCTAGCAGTATTCCATCAACCACATTCTTGTCCAAACTCCCACACCACATCTACTTAAGCTTCCAGTTAAACTTCACCACATTATTCTATGTCACCTGCTGACAATCGAAACACCTTTTTTAAGCACTCAATTGTCTCACAAATACGACCATTGTACGATAATTACAAAGACAACGACATCTACAACCACCCGGTTAATACATGTTAATATGTTAATATACTCATAAATTACCTGCCCGTGCATAATGTCACAATAAATAGAAAAGGGGTCTGATGTGAGAGAGGAGGGAGACTCTCGAGAGATGATGTGTAAAGCGGTGCCGTGCTGACACTAGCTTACTTATCGTCTGAGCCGAGAGGGAGAAAGACCAATTCGGTACCCGTCCTGAGTCTTGATGGGACTGTCCAGACGAATCCCCTCCTCAATAATCATTCTTCGAAAATCAATAGAATCCCAGCTACCGGACCCGGGAGAGTCGCCCTTGCCGCCGTCGGTGCCGCCGTTCTCAACGGCCCGTCGAACCACCTGGCACACATCCACGCCAAAGACGTCAACGTGGTCGCCAGAGTGCTCAAACAGTACAGAGTGGTCGAGGAACTGCTGCGATCGAGCAGCCCGCTTGCCGGGAGAACCGAAGCACGCTCGGGAAATGTGGTCGTCCTCGTCCAGCAAGGCCTGCACACGTCGCGACGAAGGCGAATGAGCCAAATCGTCCAACTCCCGAGAGGTCACAGGAGGACCCATCAGAGAGCCTCGAGGAGAGCCCGACAGAACAGACTTGTGCAGAGGAGACCGGAACCGAGGTGAGGTGAACGACGGAAGGTTCGACACGGGAGGGGCCAGTGTGGTAGCGGGGGTTAGAGGGGCCAAAGTGAGGCCTCCGTTACGAACTGGAGAAAGAGCGGCGGCTGTAGAGAGGGCAGCCGAGCCCACAGCGCTGAGAGCGTTGCTGCCACTGCCAGAGCCACCGCCTCGGACGGGCGAGTTGCCGTACCGTCCGAAAGAAAACTCGGTCATGGACGAGTAGCCAAAAGAGGTGCCTGACGACCACGAGGTGGGGGGCATCATAGACTGAGACTGAGCATCAAGCTTCAGTGTGCCCAGACTGACACCTCCACCAAGCATGTGGGCGGCCCGGCCGCTGTTGAGCATTCGTCGCTTGGCACTGTGGGTCATGGGATACATGTCCAGATCATCGAGCGAGTGCTTGCCACGTGTGGGAGAGTCCAGAGACAGCGAGGTGGTGGAGAAATGCTTGAGAGAGTCGAGACCCAGAGACTTTCGCACCGGGGTCGCAAACGGGTACGACTGCTCGCTCACAGATCGAGCCAGCGCCGTGGGCCGCAGATCACTGGCCCCGTCGCTTCCAGGGTGAGAGTCCGAGTCGCTGGAGCCCAGGTTGCCGGCTCCCCGTCGCTTGCCAGGAGTGCTCTTTTCGGGAGTTCGCAGCTGGTCAAGCACAGAGCCTCGCTGAGGCGTCTGAAGCAGAATGGCGTCAGTGGTAGGCTCGCCCATGCTGCTGGTGTTGCTGCTGCTGACACCTCGGCTCGACGTCTCCTCCTCCTCATCGTCAGTGCTGTCATCGGGCTTCTTGAGCCGCAGCGGCGACTGCAGGTTGGGGTTATGCATGGCTGCATGGAGCTCCAACCCGTGGGCCATTGCAGAGTGGGAGTGGGGGAACGACTGCGAAAAGTCGCTGTGGGTCATTCCCCCGTGCAAGGGCGCGCTCTGGCCCAGACCCTGGTGCTGTTGATGCTGCTGCTGCTGCTGATGATGATGATGCTGAGAGTGTTGCTGCGAGTGCTGTTGCGAGTGCTGCTGCGAATGCTGCTGTTGGTGATGCTGCTGTGTCCGCTGAGCCTGCTGCTGTGCCTGCTGCTGTCGCTGCTGTTGTTGGGTCTGCTGAGACTGCTGCTGCTGCTGCTGCTGCTGCATGGTGTGGCCAGTCGGCGTGGGCATCTGCATGGGAATCTGGCCCTGAACAGCGCCGTTCTGCATAGGGGTGGCCTTGAAAGGAGACATGACACCCATGAACTGGCTGGGAGGAGGACCATGTGAGTCGCTAAAGGAGCCTTGGGACATGGAGTCGCTACCAGAGCGTGACATGGCCTCTCGCGAGTATCGAGACTCCTGCTGAGGAGCGGGCTTCTTGTTGATACGCTCCTTGAGGAACTGCTGCTCCATGCCGGGCTCGATCAGCCAGTAGTTACCCTTACCGGGGTCGCTCTTGGGCCGCTCCTGCTTCTTGAACGCCTTGTTAAGAGACAGGTTGTGTCGGATGGAGTTTTGCCAGCCGCTCTTTTGCTGCGAGTACCACTTGAAGGTGGTGTTGATCCACTCGTAGATCTGTGACAGGGTGAGTTTCCGGTTGGGCGACCGCAGAATGGCCATGCCGATGAGCTGTGCGTATGAAAAGGGCGGCTTGGTGCCCTCGTCCACAATCTCGGGGAACTCGTTGGGCTCGGGGATCCGCAGCTTGGCGGGCGCGTCCACGGGAGAGGCGCTGGAGTCCTTGCTGTTGTCGACACAGAAGAAGGGCTGGGGCGGCTTAGTGGTGGCCTTGAGGTCCGGCGAGTACAGAGGCACGTTTTCCTTGTCGACCTTGTACCGCATGGACTGGGGCACCGTGGGCGTAAAGTAGGGCTGCTGTGAGTTGTGTTGCTGCTGCTTTTGGTTTGTGTTGACGAACCGCTGCTGCGACGACGGCGGCGTGAACATGACGTTTGTCATGGACAGGTTGACTTCGCCGAGGTGGGGCGAGAAGTCTGCCGCGCTCTGCTGTTGCTGCTGCTGCTGCTGTGCCTGTTGTCCCTGGCCCTGGTTGAATCGCTGCTGCTTACCCTGGCTGGACTCGGGCGTGTAGCAGTACATCTTTGAAGAGGATGTACGTGACGACATGGCGCGAGTGGAGGGTGGTGGCGGCAGGTGGACCGAGCTCAGCGACTTGAGCAGGTTGGAGTTGAGCGTTGGCAGCGCCGATGTGTTGTATTTGATGGGGGTGATACCTTCGTCCATTGTGACTGGAGTGGGTGTGTGAGATAGAGAGGGTGAGTGATTAGAATAGGAACACAAAGTCGTACCGGTTAATTAGTGAGCCGAGTACGTGAGAACTGAAAGAATGCCTGATGGGGGTGGGAGTGTGTGTGTCCAGTCTGTTACCTCGTTGTCGTCGTGTTCAGTTTGTGTGTCTGTCTGTGTCTGTGTCTGTGTGTCTGTGTCTGTGTGAGGCGTTATTAAGACAGTGACAGCAGGGGGAAGTGGAACGAATGTGAATGAGTGTGTGGGAGTGTAATGGCGAGTGTTGTGGGGAGTCTCGTCGAGTAATCGTCTGTGTCCGTCAAATATCGTCCCAGTGTCACAGTGTGTTCTTCGGTTCTGGAGACCTCACAATCAGTGTGTGTGCTGCGAGAGTGGAAGAGGAAGAATTTGGGACGTGTGAAGAAGTGGCAACGTCTAGAGTCGTCGGCAACGTCCTAAAAGTGTCTGGTGACCGTGTTTGGAGGGGGGTTTCGAAGCGAGTTGACCGGTCGTGTCGATGTCGTGTGTGTGAGAATGAGTATGTACTTGGATTGAAGAGTAGAGATGAGATGGTGAGATTAGACGTCAGTTTGAAAATCCGAATTCGGGCGCAGCCAACAAAGAGAAAGAGTTTTGGCTTGTACCGAAGCTCCCATTCCAACTACCGCGTCATGTGCATAGAGTTGTGCCGAAGGTTTGGCTTAAGGTTACGGTTCAGACAGAATCGCGAAAACCCACGCGTGAGGAGAAGCTTCGGTGGGCAAAAAAGCGAGCGGTCGGAGGTGGCCAGAAAAGAGGCAGACCAAGTAGCAATCGAGACGATTGCTTTGGTATGTGTGAGCGAACAGTGTATGGATCGATTACTGATTAAATTGATACTGTCTCCCAACTACCACCTCAGTGACATCCCCTACTTGTACATTCCAACCCCTACTGCAACGTAACACTGGTCCACCTTTGCTGCATTGTGATCCTCCAGGAGGTGCGAAAAAAAAGGTGGTTCATTGACGGTGACAGTGACACCACGCGGGGACTAAAGCTATAGTCAGGTTGAGTTTGAGAGGGGGATTGGAGATGTGGTCGGTGGGGTATGAGGGTGGCTATAGGATACTATGATAGGGTGGCATGTGGCTACTGGTACTTGTATCAATGCTGGTCTTGTACGTGGTTACGATACTATAGCACGTGAGACTGTCCTTCATGACTAACTTCTCCTCCGTAGTCTGGAGCTCACTTGATCTACATACCCACTCTGAGGATCACCCGGATGAGGCAAATGCAACGGTCAGACCAGCCGATCGTCAGTAGCAATTTCTGCCTTGGTGCGAGTACACTCGTAGCTCGTGCTATCTGTGAACAATGGACAACATCTGAGCAAGCCTCGTGAGGCAATCTGTGTGGCCTCTTCGGTGTGTCGTACAATACAAGTATCGTAGCCCCCTTGTATGCTCCCACCAAGCACCCCTACCAAGCACTCCTTACAATATCTACCAATCGTCCAATATCCACACACGCGCTCGGCCTCATCGGAGAGGACTCGGCCGGATGCGGATTTGGTACGTTCGACGGCCAGCGACCTATAGTTGTAGTCTACCACCCGTATACAAGTAGCTACTTGTATCTATAGCTACCTGGTAACTTCCTGAACTCCTCTCTTCACCTCCACCTGTCTGTACAGTTCAGTTATACCCACTTGCACGGGCCCTGGAGATCTATCGAGTTTAACGGAAACAGCCCGTCGGAGGCTTGTCCGTGATTGGCAACATATTCTGCTACAAGCACATAATAATCACCCACCATCTCCAGCATCGTAGCTAACCGTTCTTTCTACACCTTGGCTTGATGGCACTTATTATACAGAGTGCTAGAACGGCTTCCAACGTGATCAGCGCGTTTGCAAAGTAGGGATAGGGCGGCCAAAGCCGGATCTAAGTGGGCGCACTACAATCAGGCACGTTGGAGCCAGAGCCATTGTACAAATCGGCAGCGCCATTAGATGGTCTGGTTTCATACGTCCACGGTGACCGGTTTGGGCTGTACCCTAAACCTATGGAATGCAGAGTCGCGTCCCAGTCGCACCCAGTCGCAAGTCTCAACTTTGACTTTGCCCGAATAAGCTCGCTCCAGGCAGCACCCTAGCATAATCGCAACCGTACAATGCCAGACAATGCCAGCACCAGCCGATAAGCTGGAATGTGGGGAGTTGGCATCTCAGACCAAGACACGGCAGTGAATAATATTTGGGGGGTGGAAGAAGGCGTTAAAGAGACTGTAGATGTGTGGAGAGGCGTGAATTGGGTGCTGTTGCTGTAGCTACTTGTAGAGCCAGTATTGGTGCCACTGTTGCACCATCTCAGCTCTCACATCCACCTCCAAGCGAGCAATCATGCATACCTTCCATGCCATCTGCTCATACGCCGGAACCGAACCGTTCATAGTTTCTGCTCTTCGGACTGGGTGGCTCGTTTTAGACATTGAGATTGGCTTGGATAGAATTTGAGTGATAAATTTGAGTGTCAAGGATGAGAGATAATTGAGCGATTGAGGTGAGCACGTATTAATAGTGGATCACCAAGAAGGCACGTAAAAAGAAGACAAGCAAAAAGACACGTCAATGGTGGGTCCCGTGGTACAAGTAGGTACAATTTGCACTTGCCATTTGTACACAGACAATCCGCCAATCTTTTCTGGTCACACCCACTCTCGCTAATCCAACTTTACTTTTTTCTTCTTGCCTTACCCTCGCTTCCACTCTTCTTCTCCCTCTTCCCTGCCATCTCAATTACACCTTATTGGAGATGTCTCTTCTCATTCCACGCTACAACTTAGAAGCCAAACTTACGTCAAACCTTGCCCTGCTAACAATGGGCGATCACCTCGAGTGACAGGCTGGGACCTGGGGGGGGTACGAGTGCCCGTGTACAAGTATGTGAGAATCTCGTCTGTGGCGAAATCCATCCGGTTTTGACCTTCTTTGGGAGCTCTGAAGAACTTCCACACACCGAATATTCTAACCAATACCCTAACCAGTCACCCACCAACTCTGCCAACTCTGCCAACTCTGAAGATCCGGTTATGCACTCAAAGTGGGGACCTTATAGCCAGTGGCCACTGTCCATCATTACAAGTAGCTGTGCCGTTTGTACCTGTACAAGGAGCCCATTGTACGCTCCTTCATCCAGACACGTGTTCAGGTACCCATCCGTCAGATTATCCGCCAGACCGGTTTCCACGCTACAGGTAAAGTACGACGGATCCGGCAGTGGTACGAGTACCGGTACAAGGGTGACGTCAGTCTATAGCGATACAACGATACGGGCTAGCCCTACAAGGAGTGAGGTGGCATCCTACGATACAGTAGTGTACGACTCTGATCCTACTACTCGTACATACTTGTATTCAGATCAGATGGCTCAATATGTGTCAATGTTTCACCTGATTCCCACAACGTCCATACACTATGTCCTTGCTCCTACATCCCTTCCATACATACCGCGTTCCAATGCTCTATATATAGCCATTCTACGCACAGTCAGAAGCAACTATTTTCACAGGCAAGAGTGATATCTGGTATATTATAGCCATCCCACGCGCCTTCACGCGCCTTCACGCGCTTTCACGCGCTTTCACGCGCTTTCACGCGCACAACCCAAGTCTAGTCCATAATTATTTCGGCGGTGGTCCTGACATGCTGTCTCACTAATCAGCAGTTCTGGTTGCAGCTGTCTCAACTGTCTTACAAGACAACCATTCACCGTTTCATTTAGGCAGTCAAACAATGTGACTCTCAAGCATTGTCTCTCAGCATTTCTTTTTCACCTCGCGTAATGGTTGCAAATGAAGACAGACGAAACAGCAACCAACTGGCTCTCATCTTCCACTTGGTCAAGATCAGCGCCTGGTCATCAATTCTATTGGGTTGCTACTTAAGCTAGTTCCGCAGCATGGTAAGCCACTGTGCCGTCCCTAACCAACATTCTTTAAGCTTAAGTAATCCAGTGGAATGTAGCAACCAAAGGGGGTGAAGAGGATCCTGTCGGTCCGAGAGTCTGTAGTGATAGACAGGAAAGCTGAACTGAAGAATAAGTCTGTCTCAAAGGCGACGCGATAAATGATACATTCGCCAACACGAAACCCCTTTATAGAATGTATAACGGGTACGTTACGCTATGGTTTCTTTTTCTCTCCTACTAATAGAACACGACTAAGCAGCCAACCCAGCGGCCAAACGTGTAACGAAAGGAGTCATACGGGGCGGGTGGAGACGATCGATACGAGGCGCCAATAACTAAGGACGGTTGTCTGCTACAAGTACTCCTGCCTGACTATCCAAGCTATAAGTATGTACATACTCGTACGTGAATGCCTATAGTATGGGGCAGATAAACATTGACCAAGCCACCAATATGAGACAAACACATCTCAGGCAAGATGCAGGGTCTTCAGGTGTTGGTTTGTGATGCGCCAACATCTGATTTCGTCGCATCAAATGAACAGCCAGTGACAAAAGGGAACTACTGAACACCAGTATACATCTCTTCTGGTCGCAGTAGCTACTGTACAGGTAGCCGGCGGTTCTCGGTTCAGAGTGAATGTACGACGCTCAATCTCGTCAAGCAGAGAGGAAGAAAAACAAAACAGTTGTGGCCGTTGTAACTCACCACAGTACAGTACTGTACCTTGCTGGACCTTCCCCACTTCATCCCCTGTCAACAGGAGAGACGACAAACTACAACACCTGTCCAGGTTCCGGGAGAGGCCCAGGCAATGTACGAGTAGCTTTATCATACACAGTCTGAACATGGTGTAGTCAGATAGCACCAATGCTCGTCTATCTGGTCACACGGTACGACAAGCTCTTCATCGACCATCTATAGCTGTGTTGCCTAGCACACAGAATGCTCACAGCGAAACTAAGCCTCCTATCAGACGGAGACCTGCTCAATATCAGTCTCTCTACTACGAGTACACACCTCCTATTTGGTGCGTGTTCCCCCCTCTCAATACAACTCATCAGTCAGTAGTCTATTGGTCTATACACCATTGCAAGCGGACCAGCTCCACGTGGCCTGGTCATCTGGGTAGATAAATAAAAATGCAAGCAATGGGGAATGTCCTCTCTCAGCCAAGTGAGAACATGTTATAAGTTAAGTGTGTTTGTTTTAGGAAAGGGAAGTTGTCTCTTCCGGGAAAATGCTCTCTCAATCAACGCACAACCTTGCTAGGAGTGTCGTTGGAATTGAGCAGATAATCAACAATGGGCTCGTGGTCTCGCATTCGGTCCTCCATGGACTTTTCCAGGTCCGTCTTGTTGAGATCCACCTCCTCGGCCCGCCGTTTCTCCTCCTCCAGAAACTTGGTCTTGACTCGCCACAGATACAGGGTTCCCAGCAGCATGACTGCCACGGAAAAGATGAGAACCAGACCGTTTCGCATCAGCACCCATCGGAACTCTTCGATGACGGGCTTCATACGATGGTTGGCATCAACAACAATACTATTGTTGACCTCCTGGATTCGGATATCTGTGTGTTTCAAAACCTCATCGTTCTCGTTCTTTCGTTCACTCAGCAGAATGTCAATGTTGTTTCGCATATCGATCAGCAACGAGTTGACATCCTGCTCAAACTCCTCCATATCCTTCTGGAACGAGTCAATCTCCAGCTGCCGTTCGTTCACGTCGGCTTCTCTCATCTTTTGCACTTCTGTTCGCAGCTCTGAACAAGCAGCTTCAAACAGGTACGCCTCGTTGTCCGAGTCCAGCATGGGGAAGTAGTTTTCGAGAATGTCGCCAATCTTGTCCTTGACCATATCTCCAATGATTCCGACCATCTGATGGGCCTGCTCGTCATCAAACCCTCCTTCCTTGAGCTCATCAAACACCTGGTAAGTGTTGAAGTACTGGTAGTACCGCACATCTCGAGCCTCTTCCTCCTTGTACTTGTTGAGCTCCTTGTCCAGAGTGGTGTTGTCTGTGATTCCCGAGCAGTCCAGACCCACGGCTCCAAACAGCCCGGCATCAGGCACTTCTCTGGACGTATCGGCCGCGCCTCCGTTCTTCACTCCAGCGTTCTCAATAGGCATGGAGGTCCCTTCTGCTCGGGGAGCAGCCTGGTTCATGGCACTTCCAATCGCCACTTTGTCCTTGTCGTTCTTGTCTGCTGCTGCTGGCTTCTCTTTGATCTCCTTGGCCGGTAGCTCGATCACGGGGTCCACGTCGAGTCCTGCCTCCGATTTGAGCCGTCGTAAACGTAACAGATCGTCTCGTAGCTCGTACGGCGTTGGGCCGGGCATATGTGGAGCCTCGCATACGGGGCTTTCCTTGTAGAGCATGGGCTGGGTGCCGAACCGTCGTTTGGACGCCAGCGTTCTCAGGCCCGCCGAGAAGGAAATGTGTGACGACACCAGACCCAGCTTCTTGCCTCTCAGAAGCAGTTGTGGTAAGTAGATCATGGCGGCGGAGGTGTGAGGGGGGAGAGTGTGAAAGGAGAGGCCGAGGGTTTGTGTCGCTAGTGCAAGTGTTTGAGACAATGTTGAGACTGTCAATGTGGATTGTTACTCTGTCGGTGTCACTTGTGCCACTGCTACTTGTGGGGCTCCAGCTGATCTGACTGGAACTGTGTAGGAACCGAGAGCTGTTGAATCTCAGGCGGTGGCGGATTGTGGAGAGATGGAGATTGAGGGGGATGGAGTTGTTTGTGTCTTCTTCTTCTTTGTCGTTGCCACTTGGCTCTTGTGTGTGATGTGTTTGTGTGTGTGTTTTAGTTGTGTGACTGTGGAAGAAATCAGGTCCAAAGTATTAGAGGTGCCTGAACCAGTTTAGCTACACACACACAATTAACTTCCTTCCACACAGAGGCTTATATCACACGTCCCCCTTCGCAGAAGTCCTGCACCCTAAGTTTATCGCCTACTCTTGCTTCAAACAGACACACTTGTACCAAGCACATGCCACTGTGGAATGGAGGGTAGGGGCATGGGCGGTGTGTGCCAGCGCAGCTATTTCTCGCGCACTCGGCTTCTGTCCCTCTACGGCAGGGTCCACTATTTTTTCCGCTTGCTCGGTACCTGTATTATTTGTGCCACACCAACATCACTGCAACTTTTATTATCACCTCCATCCTTCAGCCCATACTACAGCCAATACAAACACTGTATAGTTTTATACGAGCTCCAAAGAGTAGCGTTGATACACGTCGATTTAGACACAGCCCGACTTTGCAGACTTGGATCACGTGACATACGCCCGTGGCACCTTCTTGGGCGCTTAAAATCTCCAAAAACCAACCCGCGCTGTATCAGCATGTCCTGATTCGCTGGCCGCAAATTACACTCGTATTAAACGGCGCTATCAGGTGTCCCGTTGGGGTTAGGGTGGCGAAACTGATTCGGGAGCTCCGCCCAAAGTGGACGTCAAGTGGTATGCTCAAAGGCTGAGCAAATTAGCCGAGGTTGGAACAGGTGGCAGATCACGTGATGCCACGTAATCAGAGGGCGCAGACTTATTGGAGTTGTGTTAATCAGCCTCAAGGTGTTCGTACTCACACCGGTCCCGTGAGCTCGGCTCGTGTATTATCAACTACGACACATGACTCTTGGCCGAGTCCAGCTACCCGAAATTAATCCAGCCTAAAACAGCCACTTTGGTTTCCCTTTTGGGCTTGGGAGAGAAAGAGGGAAGGAGGGAGAAAGAGAGACGTGGAGTTATGGTGGCTAAAGAGGAGGTTGATAGAGAAAGCTGTGTTGATGACTAATCGAGATTGTGAGTGATTGAAGGGGTTTATAAAGGACGGCCCGAGACACTGATTCGGCCCTTGCACGGCTTACTGTCGTACCACCGAAATTATATCGTACGATATATCGTGCTCGGTGCCCATACCTTGAGCAGTTATGGAGCTGAGTAAGAGGACCCACTTGTAGACAAATCTACTGTGATAAGTAGGGGCAAAAAAATAAAAAAAATGATACCATTGAACGTGAAATTCCGCGGCGATTCGGCCAGTACCTCGGAGCTGAGTTTTTGGGCCATGAACCGTCTGATGGTGTGTACTTCTGGCAGTATTAGGAAAATGTACTTGTAGGTTGTTCAAGGTATAACATGGAATCATACCCCTTATGGTATAACTAGAACACACCCAGAGCTTGTGGAACTGGTAACTACAGTCAAAGAGGTTCCATTCCTAACTCATTGAATCGATAGACTGTCAGTTGAGTTGTCATCAGTGTATGGTGAAGAGACGCTTTCAACCCCAGAAGTCTCCAACCCCAGAAGTCTCCAACCCAGGAAGTCACCATAAAGCTTCCTGAACTTCCAGAGAGATTGTCAGAAAACACTACTCCCTCCACCCCCCTTCCGATTAATCAATAAATATCATTCACTACTAATTTTGGTGTCCAATGTCTAGCATTGTAGAGTTCACTTGGCCTCGACCTTCTTGACGGCAGCAAGCTCCTCAAAGACAGGAGAGCCGTCATGCATGGGCAGAGACTGGGCCAGAGCTCCCAGACCGGAGGCAGAGCCAGTATCGATGATGAGCTGAGAGTTGAGATGCTCTCGTGCAAAAGTAGAGGGACAGTCCGAAGAGACCTCAGCCAGGAGAGTCTTCTTGACGGCCTCGGCCTTGGCAAAGCCAAAGGCAAGAATGATGACTTCGTGGGCAGCCAGGACGGTCGACACGCCCACAGAAAGAGCAGATCGGGGCACCTGAGAGGGATCCTCAAAGAATCGAGAGTTCACTCGGATGGTGCTCTCGTCCAAAAAGACCTGTCGGGTTCGAGACTCTCGTGTAGAGCCCTTCTCATTGAAGGCAATGTGTCCCTCGACTCCCACGCCTGCCAGGAAGAGGTTGATTCCGCCGAAAGATGCAATGGTGGCCTCGTAGTTGGCGCATTCCTGCTCAAAGTTATCCGACTGGCCGTTGAGGATGTGAATGTTTTTCTCGGGAATGTCCACGTGGGAGAAGAAGTGGTGGTACATGAAGTAATGGTAAGACTGGTCGTTAGTGGGAGCCAGGCCGCAGTACTCGTCCATGTTAAAGGTGACCACGTTTCGGAAGGAAAGACCGTTCTTGTGGGCCTCCACCAGACGTCGGTAAACGCCCTCGGGAGAAGAGCCAGTGGGGAGACCGAGCACAAAGGGTCGCTCTTCGGTAGGGTTGAAGGCGACGATTCGGTCAATCACCAGCTGGGCAACATAGGCACAGCCCTGGTCGGAGGAAGGAAACAGTTGAGGGATCATGGCTGAAGTTTTTGTGGTTGTGTGGTGTGGGTTGTGTGCTGTGAGATGCGCAAACTGGCGAGTGCAATGACGGACGGCTTTGGCAGCTTGATATATACCCGCTCCTCCAAAACTATGGTAACATCTGGGGGTTAGTGTCGTAGTCACACTCCAATGCAACAGTAGCACCACGCACGCGACAAAGACTATGGTTGGGAGAGAAACCTATGGCGCGTCAACTAACTTTATTGGATCAAAGTTGAACATTCGATTGTATGGCCAGGGTGGATGGGGGGTTGTTGTGGGGTAGTGAGAGGAGTAGACAAGGTGTCATATGATCTAGGTATACGTTTCGAGTAGATCCACAGCTTCTTCTGGCCACATTTTACCCAAACACTCACGTTACACCCTCTAATCTCCCCCCCAACCTCAAACCTAATGCTCATCTCTCTCTGCCTTGTCTAACTATTTCTACTTGAACTTCTTATCAAGGTTCGCGGTCCACCTGTATGGGGTAGGTAGAGTTTCATTTTTCACCAGCGTTGTATTCCCAATGTGACGTTACAGGAAAACATGTTACATCCAGCTTAGTCCAAAGAGTGTCGGACGTGTGGAGAGACAGGCGGAACAGTCTTCTAGAAGGCATACTTCCCCAGCTTTTGATCACATGACCCAGATCTATGCTCGTCAACACGTGGCCCCGGATCCAACGGCCATAATATAACTGTATGGGGCCCGGCCTCAAACCACACATCTGGCCATGTTGTATGGTAAGCGGTTAAAGGGGCTGAAACAGGACGTGCATATACCCCTAATTTGTGCAGCCAGAGTAGGTGGTCTTTTGCAAGTGAGGAACAGGTTGATAGTGTTGGCGAAAGAAGCAGCATTATGAAGCAACTGAGTAGTTGTAGCTACCTCCCTACGAGTACCCCCATCATCCTCACACTCCGTACCTCTACCACAACTGCCCACAAATAAACGTTTCTCAATTGTACATGCCTCATGTACCTCAAGTTAGGGGGCTGATCCGATTGGAGTGCCTGTTGTATGTTGCCTGTAGAAAACGGTGAGATCCGATTCGCGAACCGATGTCGTCATAGTGCGACAGAACACGTGTCCAATCCGATGAGCGCAAGAAGCGAAAGTGCCAAAGTGTTGGGGGCTCGAACCGGCTCTGCAACGTGCGGGGTCTCGTGCAGAAATACGACCAAGGACGATCACGAGCCCAGGTGGTCTATACGGCTATACGCGATCATAGAAGACAGTTATAGATGTGAAGTGGTTGGAGCAAGAAGAGGATTATTTAGCCGGTGGTGCGAGAGGTGTGAATATGGCAGGCTTGCAGGTGGTGCGGATACATGCTGTTATTTCAGTATAGGGAGAGCTCATGTGGACTGTCACTGTCTAACACGGTAATTATGAGCTGTGTGCAAAGCAAGTTTAGACGGGTCCTAGTTTAGACACCCCTGGTACTCGTACTCGTACTATCAGCTAGAACAGAGACCACCTTACTAGGCCATCTCCATTCTCTCTCTCCTAGCCTCACAGAGTGAGTCTCCACACATCGTGACTCTCACGTCACAAAAGCACTTCTCACAATCCCCATATATTCAGACATGGCATCCACAGCAACAAATCTAGACACACCACTTGATCAACTAAACTAAACTATTGTTACCAACCCATCTCGTCCTCTCCACTATCACAATTAAGGTTACTGAGGCAACATGCTTACAAATTACAGATGCGTTTGTGTTGTTTGGGCTTGTTGTGACCTTACACCTTACCTTACCTCGCCTTCCACCTAATTCCCCCCTGCAACTTTTACAACCACCCTCTGCTTCTATACTCGCCACACTAGATACCCCTCTGAGAGATACCATCAGATATCCCCTTGATTAGAGCTTCTACCAAGAGATACCAAGGTATGTGTCACCACTGGTTCCCCCCAGCTTGTTTGCTTGTGATCACACCCCCTACATGGCCCATGTTTGCGATACCACCACACCACCCTTTACCCTACTAACACAGATGCCTCGAAGGGCTACTATGCGGTCAATGTACTCGGAGAGTAGTCACAGCGTGGCGTCCTACGACAACCGCAGCTCCGACTTCTCCGAAGACTACACAACAGAGGGCCACATCACCGAAAACGCCGCCACCGATGGCCACTACACCACCACCGATGACGACTCGTACGACTCCTACTACGACGACGGCGACAATGCCTCCACCATGCGCATGGCTCCGGGAACGTCCTCTCTGGCAGCGGTCGAGTCTTCCGTAGACTGGATCCGCGAGAAGGACGAGGCCATCGTCAACCCAGGAGTGGCACCAGATCTCCAGGGCGACGGAGGACTCCACAGCATCCCTCCCGACCACCAAAAGTACGAACATGGAGCCCCGGCCTTCACCACAGGAAAGATGTCTGCGCCCTACAACCAGAAATCTGCTCCCTACGGCCAGGAAATGTCAGGCTTCGTATCTCCACAGGTAAGGTACAGAATGGCTCTGTTCCCTGAGGAGATCGGGTCTGGCAACGTCCCTCTCGAGTACAAGGACGAACACCAGAGACACCTGTTCGAGACGTACTTCGACTGGGTCCCCCACCCGCAGATTGTCATCCCCATCAACCTCTACGAGGTTGTGGAGGTGTTTGATCTGCTCCAGGTCAAGTTTGGCTTCCAGGTGCAGAGTATGAGAAACATGCGTGACCACTTCATGTGTCTTCTGGACTCCCGGTCGTCCCGAATGTCCTACAATGATGCTCTGCTCACCCTACACGCAGACTACATTGGTGGAGAGCACTCTAACTACCGGAAGTGGTACTTTGCTTCCCAGATGGACATCACAGACAAGATCGGAGGCAAAAACGTCGACTACTCCGGCAAGTTGACCAAGGCCGGTCGCCGCATGGTCGCTTCCGATACCGTCTGGAACGAAGACAATGCAAACTTCTCGTACGAGCACAGCAATCGTAACTGGAAGAACCACATGGCGACAATGACCCCCAAGAACCAGATGATGGACATTGCTCTGTACCTGCTTATCTGGGGCGAAGCAAACCAGGTGAGATTTATGCCTGAATGTCTCTGTTTCCTGTACAACTGTGCACGGGACTTTTGCTACTCCACAGGCTTTGCGACTGCCCCCGACTTGGAGGACGGTGTCTTCCTAGACACTATCATCACACCCCTCTACTCGTTCTATCGAAACCAGCGGTACGAGAATTTCGAGGGCAAGTTCATCGACCGTGAGCGCGATCACAAGGACGTGATTGGTTACGACGATATCAACCAGCTGTTTTGGTACCGACAGGGTCTCTTCCGGATCAGGCTGAAGAACGGAGGGGCCCGCATTTTGGAGTTGCCGGCCACAGAGAGATACAGCGCTCTACCCACTGTTGATTGGACCACATGCTTCTACAAGACTTACCACGAGTCTCGGTCGTGGATGCATCTGGCCGTCAACTTTCACCGCATCTGGATCATCCACTTTTGCGTCTTTTGGTTCTACACGGCATTCAACACGCCGTCTCTCTACACTGAGAATTACTCTCAGGAGCTGGACAATTTGCCCCCAGCTCACGTGAGAATCTCTGTGGTTGGATTGGGAGGAGTGCTAGCACCATTGATTTGTCTGGTTGCTGTTATGGGGGAGGCTGTGTTTGTGCCCATGAGGTGGCCAGGGCGGGAAAGAGTGGCATATCGACTATTCTGTTTGTTTCTGGTGACCATCCTGAATGCTGCCCCTCCCGTGTTCGTGCTGTATTGGTACTCACGGACAGAGGAGGATGGCCAAGCGCTGATGATATCCATTATCCAACTGGTCATTGCCTTTGTCACGGTGCTCTACTTTGCCTTCACACCACTCAAGAGCTTGTTCTCGTTCTTCCCCAAGGACAAGTTCAACCGTCGCCAACTCCCCACGAAATTCTTTGCCTCGTCGTTTCCTCCCCTCAAGGGAAATGACAGGTGGATGTCGTATGGCCTGTGGGTATGCGTCTTTGTCGCCAAGTACATTGAGTCTTACTTCTTCATGATTCTCTCTCTGAAGGACCCTACCCGAGAGCTGAGGCTTGTTGAGTATGACAATTGTGTTGGTGCTGAGTACGTTGGCAAGATTCTTTGCAAGTACCAGCCTCTGTTTGTGCTTGGTTGCATGTTTGTGACGGAGTTGACTCTCTTCTTCCTCGACACCTATCTCTGGTACATCATCTTCAACACCACTTTCTCCGTTATTCGATCCGTCTATCTCGGTGGCACTCTCTGGACTCCTTGGCGCAACACCTTCTCGCGGCTGCCTAAGCGGATCTACTCCAAGATCCTCTCTACCTCCCACCTACCCTCTAACAGATACAAGAAGAGTTACTTGGTGTCCCAAGTCTGGAACTCCATCATAACCTCTCTGTATCGTGAGCATATCATCTCTCAAGAGCATGCTCACAGGCTGGCCTATCAGCAAGAGATTGACGGGCAAGGCATGTGTGTGCTGTCGGAGCCCAAGTACTTTGCTTCTCAGGAGGACCAGTCTTTTCACAACTCAGTCTTTGACTCTCAAACTGAGGGCGAGCGTCGCCTTTCGTTCTTTGCTCAGTCGCTGGCTACCCCCATCCCAGACAACTATGTCATTGACGAGATGCCCACCTTCACTGTTCTTGTTCCCCACTACAACGAGAAGATCCTGCTGTCGCTGAAGGAGATTATCAAGGAGGACGGTGAGAACTCGCGTGTCACGTTGCTGGAGTACCTCAAACAGCTACACGCCAATGAGTGGGACAACTTCGTGTGCGACTCGAAGTTGATGCACGACTTCATGCACAACAACGGAGGTGAAGAGCCTCAGGGCAGCTACCAGGAGAAGAAGGATGGAGGGGAGGATGGACTTCTTAACGTCCCAGAGGTCATTCACAAGCGGGACCAGAAGAGTGGCAAGTACGACAATCTGCCCTACTACTGCGTCGGTTTCAAGTTTTCATCTCCCGAGAACCAGATGCGAACTCGAATCTGGGCTTCGCTGAGATGTCAAACTCTCTACCGTACTGTGTGTGGATTCATGAACTACTCCAGGGCCATCAAGCTCCTATACAACGTGGAGAACCCCGAGCTACTTCATCATTGTCAGAACGATACCCGGGTCTTCAACCAGCACCTTGATATGATCTCTCGTCGGAAGTTCAGACTGCTTGTCTCTATGCAGCGGCTGAGCAAGTTTGATGTTCAGGAGACCGAGAACCTGGAGTACCTTCTCAAGATGCATCCCGAGCTGCAGGTGGCCTATCTGGATGAGGACCCTAGTCAGGGTGGACGTGAGCCTATCGTCTACGCCTCTCTCATCGACGGCGACAGTGATATTCTCGACAACGGCAGACGAAAGCCTCGGTACCGAATTCGACTCTCCGGCAACCCCATCCTTGGTGACGGAAAGAGTGACAACCAAAACGTGGCGCTCATTTTCCATCGAGGAGAATACATTCAACTTGTGGATGCCAACCAGGACAGCTACATCGAGGAGTGCTTGAAGATTCGAAGCATTCTTGCTGAGTTCGAGGAGTTCCCAGCCGGAAACGTGCCTGCTTCCCCCTACGCCAGTCCCAAGGCCAACGAGAAAAACTCCAACACTCTCGCCAACCCTGTGGCTTTCATTGGTTCCCGTGAGTACATTTTCTCTGAGAACATTGGTGTGCTCGGAGACATTGCTGCTGGCAAAGAGCAGACCTTTGGCACTCTATTTGCCCGTACGCTGTCGAAGATTGGTGGCAAGCTGCACTACGGTCACCCTGACTATCTCAACGCTACATTCATGGTGACTCGAGGTGGTGTTTCCAAGGCGCAGAAGGGTTTGCATCTCAACGAGGACATCTATGCCGGTATGAACGCACTAATGAGAGGTGGTCGGATCAAACACTCTGAGTACGTTCAGTGCGGAAAGGGTCGTGATCTTGGGTTTGGATCCATTCTCAACTTTTCCACCAAGATTGGCGCTGGCATGGGTGAGCAGATGCTGAGTCGAGAGTACTATTACCTCGGCACCCATCTACCCCTGGATCGGTTCTTGTCGTTCTACTACGCCCATCCCGGGTTCCACATCAACAACATGTTCATCATCATGTCAGTCGAGTTTTTCCTCATTGTCGGAATCAACATTGCTGCTCTCTACAGCTCCTCTGTCATCTGTGAGTACGACAGGTCTGCACCCATCACTGCTGCTCGAGTCCCTGAGGGCTGCACCAATGTGATTCCCATCATCGAGTGGCTGGAGCGGTGTATCTTGTCCATTTTCGTTGTCTTCTTCATGTCCTTCGTGCCTCTCTTCATCCAGGAGTTTAGCGAAAGAGGATTCTTGAGGGCCGCCACAAGGCTTGCCAAACATCTGGCATGCTTGTCGCCGCTGTTTGAGGTCTTCTGTTGCCAGATTTACGCAAAGGCACTGTTACAGGACTTGACGATTGGTGGTGCTCGATACATTTCCACCGGACGAGGCTTCGCAACATCTCGGATACCGTTTGTGACGCTCTACTCGCGATTTGCCACTGCCTCCATCTACTTTGGTGCCATCTCACTGCTCATCATGATCGTGATTAGTACCACCATGTGGAGAGTCGCCCTACTGTGGTTCTGGGTGACTGCTGTGGCCTTGTGCATCTCCCCGTTCTTGTTCAACCCCCACCAGTTCGCCTGGGTTGACTACTTTGTGGACTATCGAAACTTCATTCGATGGCTGAATCGAGGTAACACAAAGTGGCACAAGTCCTCCTGGATTGGGTACACTCGTCTGATTCGAACCCGGATCACTGGATACAAGAAGAAGACCCTCAACGAGATTTCTGAGACTGACAGTCGTGGAGTGATGAAGCCCAGTCTGGTCAACGTCTTTCTCTCTGAGGTTGTGGGTACCCTTCTTTCTGCCTGTTGCGTTACTCTTCCCTATCTGTTCATGAACTATCAGAATGAACAGATCAACGGAACGCCGAGTAATCCTCTTCTGCGACTGGCAATCTGCACCCTGTTCCCAATCGTCATGAACATCGTTATGGAGCTGGTCATCTTCGCAGTGTCTTGCCTTGTGGGCCCCATCTTCTCTGTTTGCTGCAAGGCTGCCCCTGGCACATTTGCTGCTGTTGTCCACACCTTTGCTGTTTTGAACCATCTGATTGCTTTTGAGCTCATGTGGTTCTTCCAGCGATGGAACGTCCCCGTGACGCTCCTTGGCTTCATTTCGTGCACTCTGATCCAGGATTTCATCTTCAAGACCATCATCACGTTGTTTCTAAGTCGGGAGTTGAAGCACGACCACACAAACCGTGCCTGGTGGTCTGGCAAGTGGTTCACGGCTGGTCTAGGATGGAGGATCCTCACCCAGCCCTGGAGAGAGATGCTGTGCAAGAAGATCGAGAGCAGTCTGTATGCTCTGGACTACATTCTTGGACATGCTCTCTTCTTTGTTCAGTTTCCACTCATTTTGATTCCCTTTGTTGACAGGTGGCACTCCATGATGTTGTTTTGGCTGCGGCCCAGTCGACAGATTCGGTCGCCTGTCTTCTCAACTCGACAAAAGCGTGTTCGACGACGAATCGTGACGCGATATGCGATTCTGTTCGCTCTGAACCTGCTGGCCATGACCGCCTTGTTCGTGTTACCCATTGTGTTTAAAGATACCCTTGATATCGAGCTGGACGACTATGTGCCTTGGTTTCTTCGGGGGCTGCAGCAGCCATTGCCTGACACTCGGCTGCCGTTGGGGAAGCTGCCGGAGAAGGAGATTGATGTTTAGAGATTGCTTTAGCTATATTGATTTAATGTATGGTATTATTATGTACTCAATAATTTAGTCCTGTGCCTGCCTACAGGTTGTTGTCGCCACAGATTTCGTTCACTTGGGTCTTGAGGTCCTTGGGGACAAAGGTGTTTGCGATATTGAACCGCTCGCACTTTTTCATGCTCTTGACAATGTCCTTTGGTCTTGTGGAGCCATCAGAGTTCTCAATGATAGCCTTGAGCATTTCATCGATGAAGTCAGCGTCGATTCCTCCTCTGCCGAAAATGTGGGGCCATTGGGTCAGGTCGTAGTTGTACAGGTACGTTCGGACCTCTTTCATCTGGTTCTGGGGCGATTTGAGCAGCTGTGCCAGGGTGTAAGCGTTAAGACAGTCTGGCAGCATGAGAGGCAGCTGGGTAGGGAATGCATGGTGGTGAATGGGGGATGTTGTGGTTAGTTTTGGTGACTCCAGAAGGTCTGTGGTTTCGGGAGTATTGTAGATTGACATTAGATCGATTGGTAGAGATTCGACCACTTTGATTGGAATGGGTTGGATTGTTGGCGATGCTTCAGGGGTGGGAATTGTGGGTTGGGTCGTCTGGGGTTGGATCGGGATAGGCTGAGGAGCAAATGCCTTCTCTTTCATGTCTCTCTTTTCCTTCTTTCCTACCCATTGCAGTTTCTTGAGCTGTGCAGTGAGCGATTCGTTGCTCGGGTACGTCTTGAGACCCGAATTGCACACGTAGATGGCGGCGGCGTAGTTGTGTTGATCTTCCAGAGCCTGCGACCATCGGAAGAAGAGTTTGATTGGCGTGTCAGATTTCAGCTCGGGCACGTTTGGTTGCGGTTTCTGGAACTCGGGCACGTGATCCAAGCCGGCCTTGCAGTCGGCGGCGGCCTTGTCGTACTCTCCGAGCTTCAGGTAACACGCTGCTCTGTTGGAGTAGTAGACGGGGTGTGGTAGAGCATCGATGGCGAGCGTGTATTGTTGAGCTGCTGGGGCGTAGTCCTGCGCCTTGAAGAGCGCGTTGCCTGTGTTAGCGGGATTGGTTGAGCCGGTTTGTCGCTGGCTGGTACTCACCCTTTTCTTTGAACTGTTCAGACATGTGGTTTGGTGATATTTCACTTGCCAAGAGGTGTTCTGATATTAGTGCCTGGGACAATTATTCTGGCGTGCTTGGAATATGCATGGGCGTCGGAAGTGGGAACTTTCAACCAGAAGGCCTTATAACTTCAATATGGGAAAAAGCAATACTACAATGAACTCAAGGCTTGTGTTATACATGCCACACGCTGTCTCAGATCTCACAATGGTCTCTCTATACCCGCTGTGCATTACCACACAGCCAATAACCACAACTTCTACCCCCTTCCATTCTCCACCTTTTAGTGTGGTTATTAGCGGTTACTCTACAGGTGGGCAGCGATATCGCTCTTTGCTCTCTCTCGCCAATCATACAATACATTACCCAAATAAATAACCTAAGTGAAGCCATAGTCAAGCTGTCTCCACAGCCCAGTGTTGACCTGGGCGTTAGCCGTGCCGTTTTCAAACACCTCAATCTCGTTGGTCTGCCGAGCCCATGAACTGATATCCTGAACCACATTCTGCATATCGTCGTCGTAGTAGTAAAAGTCCGTGTTCGGGATGTTCGGAAGAGGAGGTCGGTCGTTGATGTTGTTCATAAAGTAATCAACAACCGGCGCAGGCTCCTCTAGAACAGCTGCCGTAACAGCAGGTTTAGGAGACGGAACCACCTGCTCTCGCTTCACACGCACATCGTAGCTGGGATGAAGCTCCGAGTACTGTCCTACAGGAGAGGTTGCCGTCGCTGGAGCAGTAGTAGCAGCAGCCTCACCTTCACCACATCCTTGTTCATCACACTTGAGGGTTCTCTCATTTATGCAACCACTGGCTCCATTAGAAATGAGGAAGTTCAAGGTGCTCTTCGTCATGTTCTCAAATGTGTCTCTGAAGCCTCGAGCCAGCTTAGTTCGTGCGCTCATGATAGCCAGAGTCACTGAACAGTCTCGAATACCGTCGAGAATGTGAATAGGAAAGTGATGCTTGGACAACCACAGGGAGTAGAGCAGAGTGAGACCACAGACGAAGATGGTGTGGATAGACGAGATGGTGAAACCCCGATGCGAGTTCCAAAAGTACTCCTTAAAGATCTTGATCATGTCTTCCGTGGCAGTCACGCATTTGCGGAACAGATCCGACGAGGGGTCCAGACGGCCTAAAAAGGGCTGCAGAAGCATTCGCATGACGCGCGAGTAATGCAGATGATGCAGATCCTTGTCCATGCCTCCGATCTGGATGATCTCCAGCTTGCATTCCTCCAGTTTGTCCAGAAACGGCTGTACCTTGAGAATCTGCTCGTCCAGCGGCTTGTCGTCGAGGTAAATGTGTTCTCTGATTTCGGATTCGATTCTGCGCAGCTTGAGGATCCGTTTCAAAACCAGAGAGCCGTTGATTCGGGCCACAGGATCGTCCTTGAGAGCAGGAGTGCTGGTTCCCGAGCCTCCATGTTCAGAGCCATCATTCTCAACCTGTTTAGGCACATATGGCGGCTCCAGATCGAAATCAATGTCTGTGGTAATATCCCCTTCCAGGTGTCGGTACTGTTTTCGACCCAGGCCACTGTGAACTATTCGTTCAATGTTGTAAGTGGCCCAGAAACAGATTTTCAGACGGTTACTGTCGATGCGCGACAGACCATCGTACGTCTCCTTCTTGTGCAGCTGAGCCTGTGACGACAGCATGGTGGCAATGTCCAGGAACTTTTTGTACAGCTCGACCTCGTTGTCACATCGCACAAGCACGTGGATGGCGTATAAGCAGGCCTCCATTTGCAGGCAGGGATCGTCCACCTTGGCACACTGGCCGTATCTCATGGCCATGTAAAAGTAGCCCATGTAATCGGGTCCTTCATACTGATCGGCCATATCGAGAATCATGGCAGCAGCAGCGTAGGCAATGTACAGTCGGAAGCAGCGAACTCGATACTGCGTGTATGCCGCCGAGTTGAACGCTCCCACGGGCTTATCGAACCGCAGTCTGTACATTTGTTGGTACTCGTGTCTGGGAACCATAGGTAGACGAGTATGGACCTTGAGAAAGAACGTTTCCAGCAGTTTGTCGGCCAGTTCGCTGCTGGGCTGTTCCACGGGATCTCCCTTGTATGGTGAGAAGTCAAACTGTGGTGGGATGAGAAATCCTTCGGAAGAAGGGTCCACGGGTATGTTTGTTTCTGTTGCGAGATGACTATCCCATAACGAGTCCTGTAGACGTTGTGAGACGACCGAGAAGGACTGTGGTGCCGACGAGTTACTGTTTGGATCGACGTTGAGAATCGAAACTGTTCTGTTAAGTGGTTCCGATGGTGTAGGCGGAGCATTAGGTGAAGATGTGGGTCCTACTCCTGGCTGTTGTAGAGGAAGAGGAATACCCGGCGAAAGAATATGGCCATGGCCCAGCGATCCGTGGGAGTGACGATGGACATGTTGTTGTTGTTGCGACTCTTTGACGCCACTACACGCATCTGCCACTCTTGGCTGGCCCTGTTGTCGGGCTATCAGGTCTTCGAGCATGGCCACCTTCTTTTCCAGGTGCAGCACATAGTCGTCCTTTTCGGGGGCCTTTGTGGCGTACTTTTCGGGCTGCACACAGTTGACCCCGGCCTTGAGGCAGTTTGTGCACGTTGGCAGCATATGGTCGCATTTTTGTTTCCGTCTCTGGCATCGTTCGCACGACGTTGTCCTCGACTTTTTGGCTCCCGGGCCCGAGGGAGATATCGACCTTTTCATGGGTGTTTTTGTGGATTTAACGGGGGCAAGTGAATGTGTCTGTGTCGCGGGTGCTACCGGTTCTTGCGAGCTATCGTGTGTCGTTGTAGTTGTGCCGTGTGCCGGCCGTTGTGTCGTGTGTGTCGTCTACTGGTAGCCTACTGATGGTGGATTTCATATACGGCTGTGGAGTGCCGCGCATATTAAAGTGTATGAAAATAGAGTCTTGTCAAGAGAGTTTCCGGGTGCATACAAAGTCACAGTCGATGAAAGAGAGGGAGTCACCGAGTCTTGAGACTTGTAAACAAAGACTCGGGAGAGAGTCATGCTGAAATACGATAAGAGAAGGTGGGAATATTACCGATACGTCGTCGTATTACAAACAACGTGGCCTTTAGGGTGTTTGCTGTTTAGGGGGTTGTGAAAGCTGTGTATAGTGACAGGTCTCTTCACTGTTATCTACTCGGGTGTACTTCTACACTCATATTGGACTCGCTTACGTGCACTTCTGCCCGACAGCACAGCCTCAACTCAACGTGCAAGAAAGACAGAGGGTGCGGATGGAAGCGGTTGGAGACGCGAGAGAGGCGTGGAATGAGACATACGAAACGAGACCCGTGCAGTTTCTTGTCTTTACCCGAGAGACCCTGGCTTTCCAGGTAAGCGTTGCCAAGGCATGCATACGACGACTCATTCTAACCGATCGTGGTGGGTCCAGTGCATGCATGTGTTAGCGGGAGAAGGGGATAGAGGAAATAGTAAGATATGGGTTGCGGAGTGAGGAGGGGGTTCTAGAACATTCCTTGGTTGTCGTCACTACAGAGATGTAAACTGATTCTCTTGGGTCACACGTTCTACTCTTCCAACAAGTGTCTTGGTTCACACGATCCAGACTCGAAAAAGAAAGATGAGCTATAGATATAGAGTCGGGGCTGAGCATGGAGTGCTAGTTGAGATGGACGTAGATGTGAGTGGTTGAGTGGTTGGTTGGCAAACTGGCTGTACAGGTACAATACCCTTCAGACAGTGTCCTTGGAGGCCATCCCCCTGTCGCCCTTGTCTGTACCGTACCACCCTTACATCTGTCACACCTCCCACCATTAGCGTGCTTGGCTGTTGACAGGATAACACAACCTGCAAGATCGATGACAGGAGAAGTTTAGCGGGCTGTGCCCAATAGAGCCAAACTAGTTTGAGAAGGCAGAACCAGGACTGATGAGCCGTGTAGTATTGAATGGAGAGTCCACAGATCACCTGATCAAATGGCGACATCTCACACTGTACTATACTGAATACTTACACAGTCCTACAGTACTGACCACCGCTCATGTATCCTCTGCTCACGCCCTTACCTAGATCCATGCACTAACCACACTACCAAAAACTACCGCTGAAACGGTTCTAGAACGCGAGCCGCTCTGTCTTACAAGTGCAGCTGAAACCGTTAGCGCGGGAGTGTAGACATTGTTTGGGATCCACTTGTGAGGCGGTTAAGTGGGTGGAGGGAAGGCTAGAACGGAGGGGGGTGGGTGCAAGATACAGTAGGGATTCTGTCAGAGTGAGCCTGGCATTGTGCTGAGTTACTTGAGAAGTTGAGTACTTAATAAGGTAATTACTTATCAGAGGCTGGAATGTCAACAACCTGCATGAGTATAACAAGAGTATTACGCGGACCATCAAGTATTTATTAGTAATACCATTGTATCCACCCCACGCCAAGATCATATAATGCAACAAGCCACACCAGTTGACGTCTATGACCAGCCTGTTCTACCCTCTATTGACACACTACCAGGTACCATGGCAACAACCCTCATCACTTCTCACCTCACCTCACCTCCTCTTCCTCCCACCCTAACCTCAGACATGCAGAGTGTGCAGCTGCAACTGCAAGAGGTGAAGCTGGTGATACGACTCTCATGATTAGTGCAAAGATCGGTGCTAAAAGCGCAAATTCGGCAACAACCACTTGAAATACACTCGTCACAGCCACCATGTCGTTAGAAGAAGAGGTCGAGACCATCGACGCCATTTTCCCGGACTCTCTCAAGGAGATAGGGCCTCGCAGATACACCCTTTCGATTCCAGATCGAAGAGCTCTGATACAGCTGAGTTTCCCGTCAGCGTATCCCGATGTGATCCCGGAGATTCAATCGACCGAGCACGTGGACAAGGGTCTGGTGGAGGACATTTTGGCGCAGGTTTACATGGAGGGAGAGGTTGTGCTGTTCTCATTGATCCAAGAGGTTCAAGAAGTGACGGAGGAGATCTCTGAGGAAACAGAGGAGCCGGAAACGCATCAGCAGGATCACGACGAGACCAACGCAGAAGCCAGAGAGGCCATTTTTGCTGGCTGGACGTTATCTGATCCCGTGGTGGATCGAAAGTCCATTTTCGTGGCTCATGCATTCACAGTCCATTCAGCAGCCGAAGCCGAAGCCAAGATCAACCATCTGAAAGAGGACAAGAAGATTGCCCGGGCTACACACAATATCACAGCTTACCGCATTCTGAGAGACGCAGAAAAGGGCATTTATGCACAGGACTGCGATGACGATGGAGAAGATGCAGCTGGAGGTCGTCTATTGCATTTGCTGTCTCTCACAGGTGTCGAGAACGTGGTTGTGGTGGTTGCTCGATGGTACGGAGGTATCAAACTTGGCCCTGATCGATTCAAGCATATTAATGGTGCTGCTCGTGACGCTCTTGAAAAGGGTGGTTATTTGAAGAAATAGAACAGTAAATTGTACACACGGACACGCTACAGTCCATTCCCCACTCATACACTGGTAAAAAATGCTTATATATATGTTACATGTTCTTCTGAGCCGCTCCCCGTCTAGCTAATACTTCATCTTCTTCTTTCCTCCGTTATCTCCGCCCTCAGAAGGTCGTTTCTTGGCCTTGGATCCAGACCCAGAAACACCCTGGTTCTTGGCAGCAGCACGTAACAACTCGTGCTCCTCCTTTTCAATCTCAGCAGCCGATCGAGTGTCCACCTTGGGTTTCTTGGCGTCTTCCAAATCGTTGAATCCTCCCCATGAAAGTCGCCCCTTGGTATCGTCAGCGAGAGCAATGTCCGAGTAGCCCACAGAGACGATATTGCGCGACTTTTTCCGGATTCGCGGCGCCTTGACGCCCTTGACCGTCCATTTCGATGCGTCGTCAATCTTCTTTTGTGCCTTTTCCTCCTCCTTCTTGGTTTCCTGATCAGAGGATCTTTGCATGAACTGTGTTAGTGGTGCTGTAGATGAGATGGAGGGCTTGAATGATGAGAGGAAATAGTCTGGGAGCTTGTAAGCGTCGTTGGAGGACTATTTGTATCGTTCTCGAAGTTCTGGTGGCAATCTCATCTCTCCAGACACTTGCTGATGCCCTCAGAATGTCCATCATCCTTCCTAAAAGCCGTCTTTTCGCACATCACGTGATACTCACCTTCATGTTGTTCAGTTTACTACTGAGATGCGTTTTGCTCGCCGTAGGAGGCGCCTTTTTCATGTTGCTGTTCATGGTGGTTGTGTGGTTGGTGATGGATGAAATTGTATCATGCATGTCGAAGGATATATTTTCTGCATTTCCGAGCCGCACGGGATGATGGCAAAACGATAGAAGTCGATAGGAGGTGGATAACAACTATTCAAATGAGGGGATGGATACAAATCAAAACGTTACGAACATAGCAGTTTCAGAGAGGTACGATGTAAACGCCACTTCATACCTCAGCTACCAATGTCTTTGCAATCCGTACACCTACAAGTGAACACTACTTATAACAAGTTGAATAGCAGATCAACAACAACGGCGGTTGTTGATTGGTTTTAATTAATGCACCCTATCCTAAACCAAAGCCTCCACATCAATGGGCTGGTGATTCTTATCGAGAATCTTGCTAAAGAAGTCTCGAGAAATCTTTCCATCCTTACCCTCGGTCAAAACCACACCATTCTCAGACAGGAAGAACTCGATGCCTGCCTCCAGAGCCTTGGGAACATCCACGTAGATGAACACTTCTCTGTTGAGTCGCTTTCCGGCCACAGAACCTCCTTCGGTGACCAGATCGGTGGCCAGATGAATATGTTGTCTCTTCATCTTGGACAGTCCCTCCTTGAGCACAATGGGAAGCACCTGTTTCGAGGTGGCGTGGAAAATGTCGAGAGTGGGGAAATCCTCCGGGGTCTTGAGAGCCTTCATCTCCACCTTTGTATCAATGGTATGTCCCTGGTTGGCTCTGATCCAGTATCCTGTGCAATCATTAGGATCTGTGGGTTCTTCCGGCTGTTTTTCCGTAGGCTCAAAGATGAGTTTGTATCTCTGTTTGTCATTGTCCCTCACCACTCGCTTTGTGTCTTCCAGATTCCATTTCCCTTTGATTCCAGCTCGGTTGAGTAGAACTGCCACAGACAGGTATCCGTCTTCTCGAATGGGCAGTTTTTCCTTTGTGGCTCCGTGGCGCAGAATGTACGACAGTTTGCGCGAGTACTCCTCGTCGGGCGTCATTTCTCGTCGTGGTCGGGGCATTCTGGGGTTCTGTGGGTGTTGCAAGTTTTTGATCTGGATGTTGAGGGAGGTTTCAATTTATCTGCAGATGATAAATGATATGCTTCATGCATGTATGACGGTTGAGAATGTGAGGGAGAGATACCACGATTGTACTAGTACGAGTACAGAGATTGGTTGACAAGAAGAGTCACGTGAGTGGAGGTGGACAGGTTATGAATCACGTGAGTGTCGTGGAAAGGTTGATGGTGATTCCTCTAACGTCCTGATCTTCAACACACTCCATGAGTAGTCCTACTATCGTAGTATGACATCATCTGGCACTGTAAGACGAACCTGAGTACTCGTACTCGTACTGTAGTGTCAACCGCATCACTAATGGACCAATCGACACGACTCAACCCATCCAATCAACCACAATCAATCTACTCTGTAACACCTGCTTGTTCACCACCCCCCTCACAAACTCTATGGTCCCAAAGCAGAATCGAACTGGCGCAGTCCATACCAGACCGCGTAAAACGTGGTCCGAAAGAGCACGGTGGGAGCGGATTAGACTTTGGTCGACGCTCACACACTTTCACCCACTGCTGTCGAGCGAAACTATCAAGCGTGTAGAACCGTGAGTTATTCGACGAAAAAAAGCGAATCTCCAACGGCACACGCACACCCCCGCACAGACTAGACGAATGGATCTCGAAAACGGGCATTCGCCGGCACCCAATGGCGCGGCTCTCAACGGCTCCGCCAAACACCCGCCTCTCTTTTCCATTCCCACTCCCGAGAGCGTGGAGCAGGCCCAGTTGTTGTTTTTGGTGAGTATCGAGAGATGGAGGTGGTGAGGTTGAACGAGGGGAGAGACTCAGAACGGCAAACAGGACAATCCACGTGACGCCATGACCGTAACGCCGTGACCGTAACGCCGTGACCGTAACGCCATGACCGCAACGTGTCACGGTTTGTTTGTTGGTGACGGCACAGACGTAATTGACACGGCGACACGGCGACATCCATCGACACGCACCACATCCCACATGGCACACATATTCCACCCCACCACGAAACGTGATTAATATCAACGTGTCTCAACGTCACGTCACGTCTCGCCCCACAACACACACACACTAACACAGCGATTTAATGCTCTCAACCAAAGTGAGCATCCCGTGACGCCGGAGCTCGAGGGCATCGTCACCCGACTGCACACCATGGGCCAGGAGCAGCAGCTGTACACCAAGCGGCTGGCGGAGGTCAACAGCGCCCGAAAGGCCGCCCACAACAAAATCGACCTCGACCTGCTGCGAACCCAGGTCAACGCGTTCAGATACATGACCCGCGGTCTGGACATGCCCACCGACGTGCAGGAGCGGCTGATGGAGACGGTGGGAATCGAAAGCGACATCACGGAGGAGGAGGCCGACGCGGCGCTTGAAAAGTCGCTCACTCCCTACCAGCGACGTCTCAAGGACTCGGGAGTGCCGCCCCGAGGAGGATTTGTCGACAACGGCCGGGGCGTGGGTGGACGACACGAGTTCATCATCACCAACCGAATCTCGCAGCGAATTCTCGAGCTCGAAAGTCTGCCGTCCAACCTGGGCGTTCTGGACGCCTCCCAGGAAGATCTGGGCAAGGCCGAGGGTACCGACGCTCTCAAGGTGCGAGCGGTGGCCGAACTCAAGGCGCTGCGGCTGCTGACCAAGCAAAAGAGCCTGCGACAACATCTGGTCTTCTGCAAGGCCCAGACCAGCCAGGTGACGGACTCGGTCATCAACCGGGCGCTCAACCGACGCGCCAAGGTCCAGACGGCCCACGAGATGCGGCTGACGGAGCAGCTGGAGCGACAGCAGCGAATGGAGCGGGAGCGCAAGCAGCGCGAGGAAATCATGGCCTACGTCAACTCGGTGTGCCACCAGTCGGACCGGATTCGAGAAGAGGCCCATCGACGTCGAACCAAGCAGTACGCCGTGGCCAAGGGCATTCAGCAGTTCCATTCTTATGTTGAACGAGAAGAGAGTCGACGGGCCGAGAGAACCGCCAAACAGCGTCTGCAAGCCCTCAAGTCCAACGATGAAGAGGCCTACCTCAAACTGCTGGACCAGACCAAGGATACGCGTATCACGCATCTGCTGCGACAGACCAACTCGTTTCTGGACTCTTTGTCGTCTGCCGTGCGTGCTCAGCAAGGAGAGGCGGGCCAGATGCCTGCTCCTCCGGCCCAGCCCCAGGAGGAAGAGGAAGAGGAGGCCGAAGATGAAGAGGACCGGGAGAAGATTGACTACTACAACATTGCCCATCGAGTCAAGGAGACGGTCACCAAGCAGCCCTCGATTCTGGTGGGAGGTACTCTCAAGGAGTACCAGATCAAGGGTCTTCAATGGATGGTGTCTCTTTACAACAACTCTCTGAACGGTATTCTTGCCGACGAAATGGGTCTGGGTAAGACCATTCAGTCCATTTCGCTCATTACCTATCTGATTGAGGTCAAGCGACAGACCCGTCCCTACCTGGTCATTGTCCCCCTTTCTACACTCACCAACTGGACCAACGAGTTTGAAAAGTGGGCTCCTGGTGTCAAGAAGATTGTCTTCAAGGGCTCGCCCAACCAGCGAAAGGAGCTGTCCAATCAGGTGCGAGCTGGAGACTTTCAGGTTCTGCTCACCACCTACGAGTACATCATCAAGGACAAGGCGCTTCTGGGCCGAATCCGATGGGTGCACATGATCATTGATGAAGGTCATCGAATGAAGAACACCCAGTCTAAGCTCGCCCAAACCCTTACCCAGTTCTACTACTCGCGATACCGACTCATTCTGACCGGTACTCCTCTGCAGAACAACCTGCCCGAGCTGTGGGCCCTGCTCAATTTCGTGCTGCCCAAGATTTTCAACTCGGTCAAAACCTTTGATGAGTGGTTCAACACACCCTTTGCCAACAGTGGCGCTCAGGACAAGATGGAGCTCACGGAAGAAGAGACGCTGCTGGTGATCCGACGTCTGCATAAGGTGCTGCGTCCGTTCCTGCTGCGACGTCTCAAGAAGGATGTGGAGAAGGATCTGCCCGACAAGGTGGAGACGGTCATCAAGTGCAAGATGAGTGCTCTGCAGCTCAAAATGTACCAGCAGATGCTCAAGTACAACGCTCTGTACGTTGGAGACGAGTCTGGCGCCTCTGGAGTCAACAAGAGTGGAGTCAAGGGTCTCAACAACAAGATTATGCAGCTGCGTAAGATTTGTAACCATCCTTACGTCTACGAGGAGGTTGAGACTCTTCTGAACCCTTCGCACGGCAACAACGACCTGCTTTGGCGATCTGCCGGTAAGTTTGAGCTTCTGGACCGAATTCTGCCCAAATTCAAGGCCAGAGACCATCGAGTGCTCATGTTCTTCCAAATGACCCAGATTATGGACATTATGGAGGATTACCTGCGTCTTCGAGGCTTGCAGTACCTTCGTTTGGATGGTAACACCAAGGCTGATGATCGATCTGAGATGTTGAAGCTTTTCAACGCCCCCAACTCGCCCTACTTTGTTTCCTGCTGTCCACTCGAGCCGGAGGTCTGGGTCTCAATTGCAGACGGCCGACACGGTTATCATTACGATACCGATTGGAACCCCCATCAGGATCTGCAGGCCCAGGATCGAGCCCATCGAATCGGTCAGACCAAGGAGGTGCGAATCTTGCGTCTTATCACCGAGGATTCCGTTGAGGAGGTGATTCTGCAGCGAGCTCACGCCAAGCTTGAAATCGACGGAAAGGTCATTCAGGCCGGTAAGTTCGATAACAAGTCGACTGCCGAGGAGCAGGAGGCGTTCCTGCGAGGTCTGCTTGAGCAGGAAGAGACCAAACGTGGATCTCGAGAGGCCGAGGACGAAGATCTCGACGATGAAGAGCTCAACGATCTGCTGGCTCGAAACGAGGAGGAGCGAGGGTTCTACGCTCAGATGGACGCAGAGCGAAACGCCACCAGTGACTATGGAAAGGGCTCTGGACGGCCCGATCGGCTGCTTTCCGAGTCTGAGCTGCCTGACCAGTTCACTCAGGATGTCTCTGAGCATTTCCGTGAGGACGATATGATCGATTCGGACAAGTACGGCCGAGGAGCTCGAGAGCGAAAGGAGGTGTACTACGACGACGGTCTTACGGAGGAACAGTGGCTCAACATTGTCGACAATGATGAGGATCTGGACGCCGCTATCAAGAAGCGACGACGAAGCCGACGATCTCGAGCTCCTACTGATCTTGATGACGGTCTTGATGCTGATGATATCATTGACGACGCTGATGGAGACGACCAGTTTGTCGATGATGAGGCGTCTCCTCCTCCCAAGAAGAAGAACAAGAACAAGATCCCCAAGGTCCGGGAGACATTGTCTGTTGCTGACCGGGAGGAGCTCAACGAGTCGTGCCAGCTGGCTCTCAACGAGTGTTTTGCTCTGACGGAGCCCTGGGACCCCGAGGACGAGTCTGCGGGACTGCGACACGTGTGCGATCTGTTCCGGTCCATCCCCTCGAAAAAACTGTATCCTGACTACTTCAAGCTCATCAAGAACCCCATTGCGCTTGACGTGATCCAGAAGAAGGTGAAGCAGAATGTGTATCAGAACCGGTACGATTTTGTGGCCGACTTTGAGCTCATGAACCAGAACGCTCGAACCTACAACGAGGAAAACTCTCCCGTTGTCACCGACGCCGACCGTCTCCTGGATATTGCCCGGGGCTAGAATGAAGAAGAAGAAGAAGAAGAAGAAGAAGATATATAATAGGTGTAAAAGCCAACTTGCTGTATAATATGATGTGTTTGTTTATGAGGGGGTATGTAGGGTAAGAGCGGGAGGATGTATATTCATAGGCCTTGCTGTCAGTTCGAGTCTGTTGAGCGGTGTGGCTCGGGAGGACATATACAGATACTTATTCGTACACGCGATGAAGCTCTCTATTATTCCTCGAAACGATATCGTAAGAGCTGAGTCAGCAAGGCATGATCTACAAGTAAGAATGATACAGCATCAGCCAGGACATGATCGACACAGTGCCATACAAGTAACTACAGATTGTGTGAGACGACAACAGCTGAATTGCAGACCACTCGAACCACCTCAACTGAAGGAACAGATTGATATGCTTCCCTTAAATACTTGCCATAATATTACAAGTACAAGTATCGTGAGCAAGATGTCTTGTGCTGTTGAGGTGAGGGTTGGGAGAGGTCTACTTGTATTGAGACAACATGAAACGGTGGACTTTAGGACTGACTTGTGAGCATGGAAACATTGACACAAGTATTGTACTTGTATCTCAGGACATTCAACTGTTGATGAATTTCATACATTGTAGCTACAGCAATCAATCTACCTGTACAATATAGATCGACAGCTTCTACTGTAGAGCTCCACACCAAAATGTATACCCTCACTGAACTTTCATCTTTGAAACTGGAGCTCCGGCTCAGCGAGATGGGTGAAAAACAAACGCCTGAAACATGCTCTTCACCAGACCTCCACTTGCTCTCAATAACTCACCCTGTCCAACCCCATGGTGTTCCTGTACCTCGTTTCCAACCCGAGCTCCAAACTGTAGACGCGGTAATGTACCTGCTGGACTGTACCTGTTCGTCTATACGAGAGCCCCAAACAAAGTCGTGTTCTGGAGGGCAATTTCCGAGGCACCTTCTCCACCAGATCTAGCATGCAATTACATGAAACAATGGGCGAGGAATGCAACCGTGACAGATGGTAGAAAGGGCTGTAGATTGACGTCCCAAAAAAGCCCTTTCTGGACTGCAACCGAGAATGCGGCAGAATATTATGTCTACGGGCTTGACTAAGCTAGCAGCGCATGAGACACGCTTCTCGGGTCGAAAATATGTGCTCTGAAGCACAGCGACAATGGATCGCGGGCGGGCTATGCGGTTACAGAGTTCGATAATATTTTTGCGTCAAACAAGAGGACAACAACAAGACTCTGTAAGAGGCAGAATGCACTTTTGCCAAGCCTTGATGGAGAGTATGAGTTTGGGGTTGTTTGGGGTTGGAGGGTGAAGGGTGACGGGTGGGTCGGTCATCTTAAAAACTGTTATACGTGATCGTCAGCCGAGACTATACGAGGGGGTTGGTCGATCCGGCGTCCCCTTTCCTCCACTCCTAGTCCGCCCTTGAATAAGCCCAATACCATCCCTCCTTCGCTTCATATCACCACGCACCAATCCCAATAAAGAAGAGCACCGCGACAATTGGTCTTTGTGTCGGGCTCTGAGTAGGTACGTGTCGCGTCTCGTCTCGTGTAGGGTTCCCAGGTCCTACAGTGTCGGTATTATTTACGTCTCAGATAATACTGGTAGTTTTCGGGGACCGACTAGAGGGGTCTTCTACAGTTCTATGTTTAGCCACAAGGTCTCCAGCGTGTGTGTGTGTGTGTGTGTGTGTGTGTTTAGACTGACTAATTTTGATCCACTTTAATTTTGCCTCCAACGGTTTCAACTATACCACACGATAACGTTGAACGTTGAAGAAAAAGGTTGAACACCTCGAGAAGGGCTACTTGTAGTCTGAAAAAAGAGTACAAACAAGTCAAACACACCTATACGTGCACAGCTCAACCCCACGCCCCTCTCGCGCCCAGCCTTTACTTGCTCCGTATCAGCTACATACGCCGCGTACATACACGCAGTGTGCCGGAGGTTCGGTTTAATTACGTCAAAGTGCTCGGATGCAGGGGGACCAACGGCACCCACAGTTTTGCCTATAGTTTTAGCATGCCGAAAAAGGCACGGTTTGCGAGAAACAAGAGGCTCGACAAAAGAGGGACAAGAGAGGCTCGAAGCTCAAGAGGAACAAGAAGAGCGGAAATTAATAGTGGCCATTGTTAGGCACTCTTTTGCACTATGACGACATTGCATTACAGAGCCACATGGACTGGAGGGGAACACATGAAAATATCGCTCTACTGATTGGCGATAGATAGCCGAGGAGTGTTGAGTTGGAAAAAGCTAGAGAGTTGGAAAAAGCAGAGAGTTGGATACGAGTTGAAACAAGCAAGACAAACAGAACTCGAGGCCATGTAACAGGTGAGCACAAAGACTCTCACCAGGCGTATGCAATTACCCGTAACGTATTGAGCCGGTTCCTGTAATTAATCATCTTGTGGGGTTTGTGAGCTCGGATCAAACGAGCCAATGGGAGGGTGGTGCTCTTGGTACGAGTACTGTACTGTGGTTTTAACCGGAAACCGATAATGGTAACTAAATAGTTAGGCTACTGGAGGTTACTTAGTTGGGATATAGACGGACCAAACGAGAGCCGCAGTCAACACCTTCAAGTCTACCCCAACGGGGTATTGCGACATCTCCGTATGTACCACCGATACAACCCCCAACTACAACCGCTCCTCACTCCAACTCGCTACCCCACACGAAGCGAGTTTCACGTCAATAATTTCAGCTCGTACTTCCCCTCTCTGCCGCACCCCACAGTTTTCCTTTCATCTCGCTCGTCTAGCTAATCTAACTCATCTTGCTCATCTCTCTCTCTCCAGTCGAGTCACATGACTCCGCATAACCTGGGGGAACGCCTCGAACCTTAAGCAATCGTACCATCATCGAAACCTGCATCTTATCCAAACCAACACTAAAACAAGCAAACCAAATCACCCTTCAACACACACAATGGAAACTAAAGAATACCCTCTCCAGGTGGCTGCCCGAGACGGCGATCTCGCGACCGTGCAGGAGATTCTGTCACGTGACCCCAAGCAGGTGAACCAGGTCGACTCCGATGGAAGAAGTGCTCTTCTGTGGGCTGTGTCTATGGGCCACAAGAACATTGTCGAATGGATTCTCAACAACCACAAACCAGCCGATATTGATCAGACCGACGCCAGTGGATGGACTGTTGTTCACATTGCTTCTTCAACTGGGAATATTGACATGTTGCAATTGGTTCTGCCTCTGGATCCCGATGTGAACGAAAAGGCCAACGGAGGACAGACTCCCTTGCATCTGGCTGTTGGAAAGAACCGAATCGACGCCGTCAGACTGCTGCTGGAACATGGAGCCAAGCCGTCCGTTCGAATCAAGGATGGTCAGGGCCAGATTCCTCTCATTCGAGCCGCTGCCAACGGATCAATGGTCATGGTCAAGACTCTGCTGGAGAACGGCTCGCCTCTGTCCACCACCGACGTTAACGGTTGGACCGCCTTGCATCACGCCATGGCCGAGGGCCAGGGAGATATCGCTGTCTATCTCATTCAACAGGGAGCTTCCACCGAGGCTGTGGACAGTGATAACAAGACTCCCTTCGATGTGGCTGTCGACGCCAAGGTTCTGGAATACGTCAAGTCTCAGCTGGCATAGGCTGGACGACTGGACGGCTGGATTGAGCTCGATGTACAGTCCAAATGTCGCGAGAGTCGTAAAGAGCTCCTCCTCGGCTAAGAAGCTACTGCACTGTACAAGCTGCTGTTTGTCTTGGCAGTGTTCGGATCCACACCCTACATAGTTATAACGAAATGCATACGAATAGCCGATGTGGCAGTTGCTTTTGCGGTGGTACACAGCCATTGAGCTGTATAGATACAATTGGTGTGGTGTATGCGCTGCACCATAGATACATTATCTATGGCAACAAAAGCTCGGCGGTATGTACGAAAGAAGAACAAAGGTGATGGAGAGTTGAGATGGTTGCAAAGAGAGTTGAGATCTAAACGCGGTAAAAGGTGTTGGTAGGTTTTACCACGTCCATGAAGCAGGAGTACGCGGCTGGTTTGGTTTAGCAGGAGTTTATGGGAGTGAAGGGGTGGTGGGTGAGGCCTGGTTTGGTTGCTGTAGGGCAGAGTGATGCTGTGTCTAACTGTCAACTAATGGGTTCAACAACGGTTCAACTATACAAGTAACCACCGCCCTTATCTCTACCATCTGTACAAGTCTGTCTAAGGTGTCCGTCAAATCCCTACATTAGTGAAACACTCCTTGGCAAGGCTGACAAGGGTATTGTCCACGTACAGCAACATTTGAGGCCCTTGCCAAAACCAAGACTCAAAGCCAAGATTCATTATTTTCTCCACATCTGAATCCCAAGGGTCCCGGATCTACTGTGTGCTTTTACATACAGCTGTGACGGTCTCTTTTCACCGGCTTGAAATCAAGGTTGAAACGGCCCAATACGGATGGCTGAGCCTATTTATCAGATGTGAGTTCCGCTGTGAGTTTGTGCACGGGTTTTTGCACGGTTTTTGCACGGTATTTCGTCCTTTTTTCGTGTGGATAATTTCGGAGAGAAAATTGAGTGAAAATTCAGAGTGAAAAATATTCCACATCGGATAGAGACATAGATACGAGTACGACGCGTTTGTAGAGAAGGTAAGAGGATGGATGGTTGTCACGTGACCAGAGCTATTCACCGGTTTACTCGCTCTCCCTCACTCCCCCCTCAGCCGCGCGTCGGCGATACTGACTGCTTTGGCCACCCCACGTCTTGTCTTGGAAAAAGCAAGGGGATGCACGAGCCGAAACATGCAGCACTCCACAGCGACTTGGGGCCGTGGACGAGGCCAAAAAAGACAATTGGCAGTTGCCTTTTAGCAGCAGCAATTTACAAGGCTAAGACAAGAGATTGGTACGGCCGGAAAGCAGGTTTTCGTCAGGGGAGGGGTCCACAGAACAATGTAAACAATGTCGATAATATTTCGCCAATCGGTATTGTGTGGTAAGTAGATTGACATATCTGTCAGAGGTGTCAGAGGAGTCAGATGGTCACAGGTCGTGTACAACCTCGTATTGTACAAGTAGTGCACGTCCGCGGATAATTAGTCATAGATAATCTGCTTGTGGATAATCTGCTTGTGGATAATCTGCTTGTGGATAATATCGGACTGTTCAATGGAGATTGATAATGAGGATTCGGTGGCACTGATAGCAACACCTTCCTGGCTGTTCTATCTACAGATACAGTATGTACATTTGTCAAGGTGTGTAAGCGCGACAAAAAGCAAAATCAATAGAGACTCCAACACTGTTGCAAAAAGCAACGACGGCAACCAAAGGGCCTGGGACAGGAAATTTCACACGGTGCACACTCGCAGTAGAAATGTGCATGGAAGGAGTTTGCACGGTCTCAGAGGCCCCAGGGTGCGTCCCACACGTCTGTAGTATTGACCTGGAATATTGGTGAGCAACAATGTGGAGTTTTCGGTAGCTCTTGTATGCACTTCTCGGGCCGAAGTATCAGGTGAAGTGATGGACTTTTGTAGATCGACTTTGGGGAGGTACCGGTAGCTACAATAAGATAAAGCGTAAGAAGGTAGATATGGACCTTCCTTCCAGCTATGATTACAATTGTACAAGTACATCCAGTGCACAGCCTGCTCGTACTGAGACTTGCACCCATCCTTGCCCTGTATTATGTCTCTGAGCTGCGAGACTCACAGGATGCAGACCAAAGGTCTAGAAGCATGGACAATGTAGGAGTGTGCAAGAAGGCAAGGAGAAGAAGAGGATTTGTATCCTTGTGCTCGAAGGAGAGTCGGAGGTTGTCGGAGAGCTTTGAGGTTTCCGCGGGACTTGTCCGAGTCGGACTATTCTACGTGTAGCACCAGTGTGACCGGTCGGTGTATCAACCCCAGTGGATCCTGCCAATACGACAAATGTGGAGCTCGCGTATACTGGACTTCCAAAACAGGTCGTCTGACGTACTTGTACATCTGCTGCTTCACCAGAACCCCAATGGAAGCCGAGTACTCCCTGTTGTAGACACGTTCAGGTCTTGACGTGAGTGTTCCGCAGCACACATTCTTTCTCCATGACAGACAGCGGCATGTGCCATATATGCCAGAGTCGTGGGGCGCATCTTTTTTTTTCGTACCTGGCAAATAATAATGGGTGTACACAAACAGAGGTCGTCCCCTTGCCCCTCCTTTAGACAAGCAGACCAAGAACCAGCGTCCTTCTGCTGCTTCTCGTTTTAGTCTCGTCTTGGCCATAATACGAGTGCAACCTGATTGACGGTAGGGAGAGAGATATGAGGTGCAGACCAAGGTGGAGAAGAGAAGGGCCTGGCGGAAATTGCACTCTGTTGAAACTGCATGGAACAGAAGAGAGACAAGGGAAGAGCTGGAAAACCCCGCCAGGTTAACCCGCTGGCGGCCGCGGAGCTCCTCTCTCCTCTCTCCTCATTGCAATCTCCAGACTACGGTAGCAACTTTTGTTGTTCTTCTTCTGAGACTCCAGACTCTCATATCTGACACTAAATTATACAACCACGCTAAGGTGTGCGGACCATTGTTGCAGGGTATGGCGGTGACAGTTGTGTGTGTATTGTGTGTGTGTGGAAGAGTGTGTGGGTGTGGCAGTATTAGCTGTCAGCTTATTATGGGCCTGACTCATTCCGTAGCCCGTAGCGAAGACACGCGACGAGGTAATAGATTGCAAAGGAGTTCTCTGATGAGCTTTGTACCTGGTACCCTGATAGCAAGTTTTACCTGCTCCAGATACACCGGGCACGAAGAATTGTATCTACGACAAACCTGCTTCTCCTAACTCCTCCTAACTCCACCTCGATAGACTTCAATTAGCACCTGGGGCTTGGAGAACACAAAGACAAGCAGTTCACTTGTAGTCAGGGCAGCAGCATGGAACCTTTGGAGGGTTGCAATGGCTGTTGCCATCGGTGTCTGCACACTTTGAAAAACCGGTACACGGACACTGACAGGTGAAACTGGAAGTGACAAAAGGAGGCTGATTTGCGCCCGGCAAAAGTCGATCTGGGTGCCTCGTTTGCCACCTCAATCTACCAGGAACTACGCATACGCGATATTAGTGGCCGATTCGCGTTTTGTGCTTTGCCCTGTTATTTTGCCAGCCTCTAAAGCTCGACTGTAGAGGTGTGAGTGTTGACTTTTTGTTTTCGCGTGCTTGGGTCTATTTTGCACTCTCTCTCACTTTTGCGTTTTAGGCGTCCATCTCTCTGAGCCACGAGCTCCGGCATAAGAGCCTATATTAAGCGAGAAGTCGAGCTCAAGGGGCTCACACAAAAGAACACAAAAGGGGAGTGCACACGTACTGTACAGCAGCAGTGGCAATATAGGGGTGTGCAGGTGAGGAGAGTGGGGGTTGTTGAGAGGCTGGTCCGGCCTTGGTTGACATCAGTGGCAGTAGTGTAGTCTTGTAAGGAGCGGTGTACGTACCTTATACTATGGTACACCTTCTCCTCCTCCCCCGTTAGCTCATTTGACAATTGGCAAGGTTTGGAAAAGGTGGAAAAGTTATTGTAGAGTTTGAGACCTGTCTGTCTGTCGGCCTTTGTGCATGGCAAGAAAAAAAGGCACCCTCTACAGACTGTCTCTCCTCCAACAGTGGCCGTCGACTTTTCGTTTGGACCCTCTTTGTCCCCTGACAGAGAGGTAGCAGCGGCTGTATGCACATGCAATAGGCAGCAGAGAGGGCTGCCAAGGGTCACCAAACCAAGAGGTTCACACATTATATAGAGACTTGGGGGTCCTATTGAAGGGCTCCATAATCAACCGACCAACCCACCACATCATCATGACTACTCTCGACGACGCCATTGCCCTGGCCTACGTGTCTGGAGGCATGTCACAGCTAGACAAGGACCAGGCCGCTCGAAAGGCCGACCGAATGGCCCAAGCAAAACGACAGTGGGCTTCCCAGGCCGGTTCTACCTCCATGTACACCGGCACTCCTCCCGCCTCAGCTCCTTCTGAACTCACTCCCAAGTCGCTCAATGCATCTCAGAACGAGCGTCTCAAGGCTCTGCGACAACGGCATCTTCAACAAGGCCGATCTGCCCAGCAGCAAGCCCAGGGTCCTTACTGTCCGTGGAACACTTCTTCTTCTTCTTTTCACTCTTCTTCTTACTCTTCTTCTTCTTCTTCTCACAACCGGGCTGCTTCGGCTATCAGCGAACGAAGCTCCTCTTCTACACACTCGGGCCTGTCCATGGCCTCGCCTGATAGCGCGGTCTCCGCCACCTTTGATGGTGTGGACTTTAGCGAGGACGAGGCTCTGGAAAACAAGTACCGATCTCTGCAGCAAGATCTGGACGAGCTCAGCTGGGTGGACGAGCCCAAGCCCATCCAGCCTCCTCTTCGAGTCTCGTCGCGGCGGTCAAACTACGATCACCACCACCTGTCGGCCTCGGAGGGCCATTCCGACAACCTGGTGCGATTCACAGCCAAGGGCATCATGTGGATCGGACCCGAGACGGACGAGCTGGAGCCCACCGGATCTGCTCAGTCTCACAGAGGAACCCCTTCCATCAGCTCGGCAGCATCCACGGCCTCCACCCAGTCCGTCAACAGTCTCTACACCGTCCAGGACGTGAGCTACATGTATGCCGAGGAGCGAGTCCAGATTCGCCGTGAGGAAAACGAGTTTGAGTGGGTGGATCTGCTCCAGGGAGGCTTCTGCGGCCAAAAGGCCGGCCGACCCGTCATGAAACGCATGGTGTGGTAATTTCATACACACACAAAAACACAAACACACACACACACACACACACACACACACACATCCGCATTCACACACACACACGTCCTCCCTCTCTCACATACACTTATTTATTATATTTATTCTAATGGTCAGACGATGCTTCTTTTAGATCTGTGCAGACTAGTAGGCAAGGTAGCTAACCATACTGCGGATAGTCACTGCGGCTCGTGGGCTAGTTCGGCGCGTACGTGGTGGACTATTGGTAGTCTGGGGCTACGGGTACAGGCAGGTGGTACGGAGTACGGAGTAGTAGTCTAGATCGGTTTTAACGACCACAAGCAATGCTGAACAGGCTTACATGAGATACAGTATTGCAAGTACTGTATGTAAACAGTGAAGCTGTAGCTAGCCAGTCTCTATCACCAAGGCCACATCCCGTCCCGTCCCTGAGCCCTCTCCGGGTAACTTTTGTCATCCAGATATTATTACACCTTGCTAGACCAGAGTCAATGGAGATGTTTGGTGGGTTGATATACATACCAGGGGGTTAGAAAGTCGGAATGAAGAGCGGAGATTAGATACCAGTACAGCACCAGTACCTATAGACAACCCCTGTCGACAAGTACGAGTACGAGCAGTTATCGACCTTGGTACCCATGCTATGATAAACCGCTCCTATTACGATCCGCTCAACCGCCGCCACACGTGTTAGCGTCAACACTAACGCCCATAATATCCCACGCGCTACTGTACAACTTCCACACACGCACACATCGGGGGTTAGCACCGTGTTAGTGCGTCTTCCCCTCCCGTGGGATGTGAAACGGTGCCAGTGAGAGACGGGGGTACACAAGGGGAAACGGTGAATGGAGAGTAGGGAGTTCTCTCTCCATTGTTATCACTTCAATAATGTATATCGACCGTTCTGTAGATTAGATTTGCGGTCGACAGGGGGGGTGGTATGGACCAAGAGATGAGATGAAGGATCGGTCGTATAGATCTAAAGAGATCTGGAAGGTGGAGGGAGGTGGGGGAGAAAGATGGGGGTGGAATTTGGGGCTGTATGACGACTTCTCCACCAATCACGTGACGAAAAAAGAACCCCTTACAACGAACACAGCCTTCCTCAAGTCACATGACGTTACCCTCAAGTCAATGGCTGCCAACTGGCCCTGCCATGGCCGATGTATAAACGGTGCATACATCGTCTCGCCTAATGAGTCTAAAGTTGCTTCTAGACTTTTATGACGATCCTTGGAAGTTTAATGGTGGGCTTGATGGAGGAGAGGGCTTCAAAAAGGAGCTAGTGCGTAGAGACAGGACTGTACGGGTAATACATGGTCTGTTATGGGGGTGTTATAGAGGTGGGCCACGAAGGATCTTATATACCCCAGTTATGGAGAAAATCACGCCACTACACAAATGGAGTCAGACCCTTGCTGCTCATCTCTTCAAATAAGCGAAGCAAGGGTCAAAACTCTGAAACGTAGATCTAAACAGTCCCATGTACGTGCTCTGGTGGACAAGAGAGACAAGTGAACCAGACAATAGAGAGAGAATGGAAGGGAACGATACCTCGTTTGAAGCAGCCCAAGAAACTCTGAGGAAAAGGAGCAAGGTTGTCAGCGTGATTGAACATTGTGTGGTGGGGGGGGGGGGGGGGGGGTTGTACCGTACGATCAATCTGTAGAGAACTGTCAATGGTGGGAGAACCATTCTGGACACGTTCACGGACCCCACAGTTATGAGCTCGTTTCATGCCCCCTCCAGCCGCCGACACTTGTGAATACTTGAAGCAACACAAACAGCAACAAAACGTAGATCCCAAACGTACCAAACGTACAAACGTACAAACGTACACACACCCAAATGACCCTCCAATGTATATACGTACAACTATGCGCCCACGGACATGTGATGTGAGTGTTTCCGTTTCCGCCGTCTATTATTAGAGAGGAGACAATTTATCAAGGAGTAACAAAAGTGGTCTGATTCTCATTACCTCTCCCGGATCTAACCACTTCTACTACGCCCACAAAAACCTCCAGCAATAGTTGTAGAAACCGCCTACCAAATACTCCACAAATGGGCAAGCTCAAACTCAAGCCTTCAAAGCAACCACAGCGGTTAAAGAGCTTTTAGGTCTTGTAAAAAGCGCGTGGGTACACGAGGGATGCAAAATGACACTCTTTCCCGCATCTCTCTGAACAGCAGTGTTTAGACGGGCCACTTGAGAGAAGCACTTGGTGGAGGTAGGGTGTGCAAGCGTAGACTCTTTCCTTCTTAAACACCGAAAGGAAAGTGAGACCGAACACCGGATGAAAAGTCCGGGGCAAGTTCCACGGTGAACTCCACGGTGGAAGAGGTTGGCTTTGAGGCTGTGCTTAGTCAGAAGGGGAGACTTAGGCCCATACATCAGGGTCATACATCTCACGGTCTAAGAGCTCTGGAGGAATTGAAACAACCACCTCCCCTCAACCATCGGTGTGCCTGATGTACCTCCCCTATACTTGATCGTACCTGGAATATCACTACAATCGGTTCTGTGCAGATGTCGATCGAAAAGGATGTTCATCGATCAGCAGCGCAAAAAGGTGTAATGCCGAAACGCAGGAAATTCACGTGTGCTCATGAGAATACAATGTGAGTCTCACTGGACCCCGGAAATACAACACCATTGTCAAATTTCTCTCGTAGCACATGTTCTTTGCATCAATGTACGACCTGCCATGGGTTCACCTGGATGATGCAGGAACATGGAGCGAAAATGGTGAGACATGGCCTGACGTTTTTGTCCGCTGGATAAACCACGGATTCTGACACAAGGATCTTCATTGAGGGGCAGAAGTGGGTTATCGCAGGGACGGCCTTAGGGGGTGGTTGTGGACTTCAGGAGTTCAGGAAAGGGCTTCTACAGGCTAATACTGAAAGATGTACTCCGTACTGTACCTCACAATACCTCTCAAGCGTCCGGATCAGATGCTTCCTCCATACTTGACTATTACCAAGTAAACTTGGCAGGGTGAAACAGTCTCAACCAGCCAAGTCCAGGTCTCAGACACAAACTGCACGTTTCGAATGCAGGGCTTGGACCAAGACCCAGTGCCTCAGGTTCAGTGTATTCTTGCCATGTCTTGTGGGAGGAGCTGAGACTCGAGTTTTGATTCATCCTTACAAGTCCTCCTGTCTCTCTTTATAGCTGCTACCTGGACTTGGGACAGTCTCTAACCAAGTGAAACGATTGATGGACAGTAGTGGCGTTAGACACGTGACGTTAGACACGTGACTGCTAAAGCCGGAAACCGCAATCAGCTCCAAAGGTGGGCGTGCCGAAGATCAAGGCTGGCGATTGCAGTAGCACTCCCGAGATGCCGAGATGCTATCCGATCCGCCAAAAGCAAATACAGGCACGAAAAAGACGGGAAAAAGGGCCAACGCGAGCTCCGTTGAAGATTTGCGGTTGACCAGGATCCATTTGATCCAGTTCTGATTTGAAATACGACTTTTGGTCAGTTCAGAAACGCTAGCGTCCCTGTTCCTACAAGTAGTCTTGCACAGCACCGTGCGACATGTAAAGCGGTGACATATTGACTGCTTCCAGGTACGCTCTATGGGCTCGCCAAAAGCTCCAAATTTGTGCTGGAAGCTCCAATAAAGCGTGGAAGATATTATTCACCTCTGAAACGTATCCTTAGAGACAGCCGCCATATGGCTGCCACGCACGAGGAAAAAGAAACCATGATGGTTTTCCCAGCAAAAAGCAACGAGGATAAGGGGGGGCACGATAATAAGGGGAAATTGAAAGAAGCAACGAGCTTCCATTGGAAAATATCTGGCAGAAGAAGAAATCAATAGACAAATGCGGCCCCGTTGTATTGTCCCTTATATCCAGCCCCCCCCTGATTTATACAGTCATTAAACGCTACTATACACTGTGTACGGTGTGGCTGCTCAATATGTCTAATGTAGATCTGGGCGGCTAGCTGGATCGATCTCATACGGTCTAAATGAACCAGATAAATGTTCAAGAATTGCCGGACAGCTGCAATTAACAGACGCGACAGATCCAAATCGAGATATTTCAAACAGGTGTCACCAGTTCCTGAGACTTGCCCAGAATGGACTCCTACATGTTTCTCTGCGCCGCAGCCAGACTTCAACACACCTATACGCTTCAAACAAGACATGTCTGTGGACTGTAGCCAGAGATACATGAACAAACAATGTGTGAGACCACTGTAAGAGTGTACCTGGTACTCGGCACCCTGCCAAGAATCGCGTATCTGTGCTGTATCTGAGTCTGTGTCTTTTTCCCTTGTACAGCTCCTGTAGTTGTTTGTGTAACTAACTGCGCTGCACTTTCCTTTTTGCAGATGGTAAGAACAATGCTGTGAATCCAGGGAAAGTAAAGACGAGAGTGCGTCCGTGATACTTTCAGGGCATTCTACGAGTAGCTAATGTACCGGTACTGCACGTTTAGTAAGGGATCTGAAACGGTTACCAGTATGTACTGTACGACTTATGGTCGGTTGTCACCTTACAAACAATACTGTCAAAACTGACACTCGAAAAGCACGAACACAAGTCGGTTGGTAAAAACACTGCCTCAACCGCCAATTCAATGTATAATTGAACTTCTATCAAGTCTCACCCTGAGAAAAAAGCAGTGTCTCACTGATCCGGACCGATTTGAGACCTCTGTACAGCCTTTTGTGTCTAATGAACGAATAGACGATAGGGACTCAATTAGTCTGTGATATCGATCCTGGGCTGGCTATACGCTGTTAGGACTTGGAATACGCTATCAGATTCACCCCGTATTGACATCTTGTATCGTACGATTCTGCACTGTACCCCAGATACTGAGGAACGTTAGTGCACATGCTGCGTTCTTAGTTCGGGACCACCAATGCATATGAATCTGTAGCTAACGGTAGTTGGACTTTAGGTGATCAATTGGTTAGACCCCGTCTTAACCAGGGGGTTTGTGGGTGGTTTCTTGGCTACCGCAATCGGATCATACTTGGTTCTCCTTACGCACTACTACAAAGGGAGGCATACAACCGGGCTGGTCAGATGTCCAGCCACCAGAAGGTCTACTACCCTGAGAGATAAGGAGACTTCAAAGGCCGATTAAATGGCCGCTCTAGACTCCTGTAAAACCACACGTTCCCGTATAGATCTACTGCGTATCGGTACCATCACTAGTCTTACTGCGGGCCGACAGGCACGTTAGCAGTACGAGTACTGTAGCCATTGCAGATCACTAAACCAGATCTACTCCGTATACGCCTTTTGGGCGGGATATTTTGCAGGATGAATAATATCAACTCGGGCTTCGGCTCGACGTCGGTCCGGCCATTCTCGTGACCCGGCTCAATTTGCTCGTGCTTCGTCTCTGCAAAATACACTGCGCAGAAAGTAGGCATATCAACGCGACAAGACGACAACGCGAGAACGCGAAACATCCCGTGGCTATTATATAATAGAGGGAATAAAATACAAACGCGCAAAGCTGACTACTGCGGGTAGAACAAGGGCTAAAATATCCCGCTACTGGACGCACAGCGAGATAGCTTCGATTTCTTAGCTGCACCCATACATGGAGCTACAGCTATTGCTAAGACTACGGCAAGTTATAGCGGATCACGTTGGTAGCTAGTAGCAGTATGTACAACAGGCCTGTAATAAATTACTCTAGCTGGATCTGACCAATCAGTGGGATGCACTAAGCTGGAGCAGCCGTTAGTTGAGAGCTGCTTAACGGTCTGGACTAAGACACGGTACTTTGGTCCTGAGTAACTAGAAGAGGTTTAGACTACATTTTGTACAGCATACCTGGCTAACTAACTAGTGCCCAAGGAGTAGTCTTGCTGTACTCGTACAGTAGTCCAGTCGCACTCTCGCCAACCGTTGAATAATATCGTCACGACAAGCAAAGATGTAACATTCCACACATCCTTACTTGACTCTCACACCACCACACCACCAACAGCTCACATACAGTCAGGGATGAACTCGCAGGCACCAGGCACTTCTCATCATGCAGGGGTCTCGATCGACTCATGCACCAGCCAAAAGTACCAGCCAAGAGTACCAGCCAAAAGTACACACGCTGGAAGGTGTACAGGGATGAGAATATTTGTATACAAAAAGTAGACTGTTGGCGTGGCAACGGGCGTGGGGGTACGCAATAGGTAGTCAACTGATCATTGGGTATGTGCCATGGTTGGTGCTGAGCTATATCTTGCAGTTTTTGGCACCCACTGAAAAGTTGCCTTCTGATTGAGTGACAACCTTTCTACTTGTACAGTCATTGACTCCTTTCTACGATACGATACTCGTACTCTGGTCACTCGTCTTCCACCCTCCACCTCAATCTCAAATCTCAATGCTTATGCTATGCTAATCCTATATGCTATATTTACTCCACTCCTTTTTCAATCATGCTCTTCATCTCGTGTCATCATCCTGAGGCCTTGCGTCCAACCAACTCTCGCTCTCCAACACCAGGGGAGTCATGGGAGCATCAAACTTGGGGCTTTTGACGGGCTGCAGATCCGGCGAGTCCGGAACCTCTCCATCATCGTCCTCTTCCACCTCCTCATGCACATCGGGCACCGCATGGGTGCTGTAGACCAGGCCGGAGGCCTTGGGCACCGTCAGCAGCGACGGACGGCTCTTCTTGCGCTTCTTGACCCCTCCGGAAGAAGCGGAGCTGGCCAGAGCTCCCGCCAGACTCATGGCGTGTTCTCCTTGCATGGCCTTGTCGAAACTAGACGACAGGAACAGCACCGTGGGACTGCCACAAAGCGAAATGGGGTCCAGACCGGGAGAGTCCGGCGGAGAGGCCACGGAGGCGGCCTTGGAATGCGGTCTACTGGGCGTCGTGGCTCTGTAGTGCTGGTGGCGTCGCTGGTTGTAATGTTGCTGGAGCGAGTTTCTTCTGGAGGCAGGAGCACTGGGTGTGTTACTGCTGCTGGCACCGCCGCCGTAGTTTGTGTCTCCAAACGACTCCTTGGAGAACTCGAACGTCAGTCCGTCGTCATCTGTGGTGTTGTGGTGGTCAAACTCGTTCAGGGACAAGGAGAGCAGCGAAATGGCCGAGGTGCTGGGCAAGATGCGGGAAGCTCCAGGCGACTTTGTGTTGGGTGACAGAGTGGATGCCAGCGACTGGTAGTACGGGTACCTCAGGCCTGGAGAAATGGGTATCAGCATGGGTGAGGCGTGAGGGGACAGTCCAGGGGATAATCCGGGACTTATTCCGGGCGATATACTGGGCGATGTTGTTGTCATAGTGTGTGTAAGAGAAAGGGTGTGTGTCTCGGTAGGGCACTGATGTCTTATAAGTACTCGTACCAGTTGGCTCCCTTCTTCTTTCTTAGTCTTTGGTGGGTCTGAGTGAAGTGAAGGCTAACCTGTTGTGTTGGTTGTGTTGGGTGGTCAAATATGTGGGCTGGAATATGGGCGGTATAAGCTGCCTATGTGGTGTAGTCTGTCTTTGCTCTTTGCCCTTTCCGTATTCTGCGTATTCTGTTTCCGTTGATCTGACACCTGACAGTATATGTATCTTGTCGCAGGTTGCTGTTGAAGGTGTGGTTGCTGTGTGTGTGTGTGGGTGTTGTGTCGTGTGAGGAGTTGAATGTGTCGTGTGAGTTGAGGTCGTGTGCGTTTGAAAAAAAATCTGCTCGTGTGACTGCTCGTGTGAAGAGAGTGTATAATGTAGACAGGGTTCTTGTGCTTGTGTGAGAGTCTTGTCTTTCGGCCCTTTATTGCCTCCTTTTTCTCGCTCGACTAATTACTACAAGAGGAAGAGTTGCTGGAAACTCGGCAAAGCTGTTATCTGGCAACAGCTCCCATGCACTGCTATCCCTATAGAGTTGCTCTCTGGTGATGTTAGGTGGTTGAGCTAAAACCGTTCCAGACGAGAAATTTTCTCTCTGGACAACCACACTGCAGTTCAGAGGCAAGATACTGGTTGTGGATGCACAAACGACCAACAGACGACTCACTTTCTAAGCATTCGCCACCCTCTTTCTTTTCATCCTGCCAAAGCCTAACCATGGTCTGGAATAACCACCCTCTACACCCTTGAGACTTCTATCTTTAGGTGTAACTACAACCCTATAAGTTTCTCTCTATAGCTAACCTCTTCTCTCTCTTCCTTCCGAAGCGTCCCCGCAAAAGTGAAAATCTATTTCAGGCATGCATGAAAAACGGTGAGAACGGATTTACTGATACGGCCGCCACAAGCACGACTGTGAGGTGCCACAAATGTCACAAGTGCCACACCATCGTGAAGCCGACGGGCTTTGTGGCCGTCAGGAGAGCTATCTAGATCTGTAACTGTAACAGCACACCGATCTATAGCAACATCTATGGCTGTATGTTACAGCTTGAGCGATCACACATCCCGTCTATCCGGAAAAACGTTTACTTATTGTAGCCCTGGTCTCGGACCTGCGAACATATCAGTCCACCTGCGAACATTTCAGTACAAGCTAATTTTCACCAAGAGGTTACCGTCCTATAACCAGCTAAAGAACCTCTCTTGCCACCTCCCCAGCAGCCATACTTTCGGCACAAACAACCCGCCGCTGTTTCTGTACAGATCCACAGCTTCTCTCGAGGAGCCTCGGTATGTGTACAAGTGGCCACACGACGAATACGGAAGGTGCCAAGAAGACCAGACAAGTGGAAGAAAGGGAGGTCACGTGATGGGAAGAGAAAAAGGGTGAGAGTGATTAGTCAGCCGGTAGGGGGTGGGAGGGGCGTGATCACCACTGCTACTATTATCACTGCTTACACTGCTGTCTACCACTCACCAGCTTCGATGATCAACTACGATGTCATCTCCCCCTCTTACTAATCAACCTAAATGGTCCCATCTCAACTCGCGTCTCTCCACACCACCCCTAATACAAGAGAGAGAGGCTAATGCTATCAACCCATCAAGGTTACTTTACTTGTCCAAGGTAGTGATCAGCATAACAGCCAGTCAGCCCAGCTCAGCTCAGCTTGAAGAGAAAGTGGTGATATCGAAAAACGACCATGGTGACGACGGAGCATGGAATCGCTCAGACACAAATGACCACTACAGAGCAAACCCAACACCCACCAAACCCCTTTGCTCATCTCATAAAGACTTGTCCAGACCCGCAGTGCATGCAACAGGCCTATGAACGACATCGAAGGACCCGCAACAAGGACAAATCGGCCGAGCTTCGAAACCGCCAAATCGCCGTCAAACCGGACGCCATTCTCTCGGGGCTTCTTAACGGTGAACCTCCGGAATTCGATCCCCGAAACTGCATCACTTTATGGGGTAGACCAACCTCCAACGTGATTGAATGTATCAGAGACGTCCAGCAACAACTGAATGAAATCACCAAGGCTCTCTGGTGTATGCCTCCAGAGTGTCTTCATCTGTCGATTCTGGAAGTGGCCCATTCCGTGACTGAAGACACGGTTCGTCAGCTTTTGCAGAACCTCAAACCGTCGATTTCTGATCTTAAAAACGTGCCCCAGGACGTGGTGCTCGTCAAGCCGCTGGTATGTTTCGATAACTCGGCCGTGGCTCTCACCCTGGTGCCCGACGACCATTCAGTCTTCACATACACCCACTATAGAGCATGGCTGCACAAGGCAGTGTCAGATACAGGAGTTCAGGTGGAGTCGCGATACCAGGTTCCCTCGGCCCACATTACCATTGGACGGTTTACAGATACAGTGAGCGAGGAGACGGTGGACGCGTTTGTTGCTGCCATTGACAGAATCAACGAAAAGCTGGAGGGAAATGCCCTAGAATGGCATATTGGAGAGGAGAGAGAGGTGGAGGTGAGATGTGGAAGGATTTGGTATGGAGGTGGATGGAGTGAGGTGAGTGGCGAACAGAGTGAGTCACTCACGAACGGCAAAGACAAGGAGTCGGTGCCTATCTCCAATGGAAAAGAAAATGTCGCGCCCACTTTGAACGGCAAGACCAAAGTTAGGGAGTAAAGCTCACATCAACCGATAAGGAAGATATCAGGGAGGAACGACCATAACGAGAGGTACTACTACCGTGAAAATCTCCTGGAGCAGAAAACGCCCTCACTAGGCCACATGGAACGGTGCATGTTTCAGCCGTAGACTGAAAAGGATAGGTATATTTATGTTTAGATCAATGCAATCACAATGACCTGTGTCGAGATGGCGATGGTTGAAGAGCAGGAGTAAGTGCGGGCACGTACTGGAGAAGTCAATGGAATATATAGCGGTGTGCAAAGGATGTATTGTTGCTTAGCAAGTGAAGCTATGAAGGCAAGGGTTCACAGGACAAACCTCACAGGCCGTTTAACAAGATGTGAGAGACTGAAGTCAGCAAACACACTCACCTTGATGAAGCTCTGAAGTCTGCTGATCAGGTACACGAGGATACATCACCTGGAGCCGCCTGTACAAGTCTCATCTACGAGTAGCTGATACTGGGAACCGTTCCCTTATCTTATATGGTGTATACGTGTACTCGTACTTGTACATACTGTACACAAGGACGCTTCTACTCTATTGGAGTATGTACAATACAGTATGGTAGCTAGAGTCAGCCACTGATTTACTGGAATACAGAAGGTGGAAAGCTCATCAGAAAACAGAGGTTCGTTACATCTTTTCTCCATATACACCCTCACCATGGAAGATCTCGGACATGACGACTGGGGACACAAAACACAAACAACCCCGGCGGAGTTTGAAGCGTACATTGACACGCGCCAGATCTACTCTCAGTGCAAGATAAGTTGTAACGAAACGGCATACTTTGTGTTTGGCGAACCCAGTGAACGCGACCCGCAGCATTACGAGATCAATGCCATCTCGTACTGCAATCGGTCAAAGGTGATGAGAAAGTCCAGGCTGCTTTTGTTCTACGCCCCTACCACCGAGACAGCACAGTGTGTATCTACGTCACCCTTCTGCTTCGTTTTCACCAACAGTGACAACGACACTTTCGGAGTGAATATGCTTCCCACGAATGGGGAGTTCCGCGTCTTCGACATCGGGGGAAAAAAAACAGATCTACTGGTGTTTCTCTCGAGCCAAACTGCCATCAAAGAAACAGGGTTGGCCCGCATCAGAAGAAGCCAACCAACCGACTTCACCATCCAATGTTCAGACGGATCTCTGGGAGCCCACAAACTCGTGCTGATGTCACTATGGCCATTCTTCGAATCCATGATCGACTCGGGACTCAGAGAAGCGTCTGAAAACGTGCTTGAACTGGACCAGCCAAAATCAACAGTCGCAGTCATCCTGCGATACCTCCACGGAGAGGATCTCGACCTGGAATTCGAGGACGCAGCCAATCTCGTCGTCGTGGCCCAAGCGTACCTGCTTCCAGAACTACTGCAACTCGTGGAAGAGTGGTTGAAGCTCAGAAACATGGACTTCAAGCAGGCCCTGTTACTGTGGAGGAAGAGCTGCGAGGTAGACAACGACACACTCAAAGCTTTGGCAGCTTCCGAAATTGAGAAACAGCTGCCGGGCCTGGGCAATCTCGCAGAACAGGTGAAAGACCTCTCTCAGGAAGAATTCACTCAGCTCATGCAAGACGTGTGCGTATCAATGGGCCAGAACAAGAGACGTAAAGTCGAGGAAACTCGTCACTACATTAGCTAACAAGTAACCAGCTCAAGTAGCTTAACACTTTATCTCATATGCATTCTAAATTATATATATTAAACATGGTTAGCAAATGGTGGTTACAGCTCGACGTACTTGCTGACCTCAACAAGACCCCGGCCCTGGTTGCTCCAGATGGACCAAGCCGGCGAGAAATCGTTGAGCTCATTGAACGCAGGAATCTTGTCCATAATACGCGGACGACCGTGCTCGTCCACAATGGTGGAGGGATGCAGGTACTCGGACCAGCTGCACGTGACCGTGACACCCAGCCGGTTCTTGAGCCCGTCCTTACCCTCGTCCTCGGGATCGCCCACCTCGTACCACCGAGGTATCCAGCTCAACTGGATGTCGTACTCGGGGTCCTCCCAGTCCAGCTTATGCAACGTCACGTCGTCGACACCATGCATAAATGACCGGAACTCATCCTTGCCCGTCTTGGGGTCTCTGGTCCATCCAAACGTGGAGAATCGGCCTCCAGAACCGGTGGTAACACCCGTCTTACCCACCCGGTTGTGTCGAAGAGTCACCATCTTTACGGGAGACACGCCTGTCTCGACGTTGCCGGACCGGAACCGGGTAGTGTTAAACCGCAGAACACAGCCTCGGTTGTTTAGCGCCGCGATTCTAAATCGGCCGTCAAACCGATCAAATGGACCAGACGAAGTCTCGTTCACAGGAACAACCTTCACCTCCAGAAGATTGGAAGGAAGCTCAGCGGAATCTCCATCAGAAGACACCTTCTCACCGTCAATCAACCAAGGACGAGGAGCAATGTAGTTGCAAGTCTCCACACCGTCACCTCGAGAGGTGCAGTTGGGCTTGTACGTGTCTGTAGACGGGATGTACTCCAGGACCTCCTGTAGAACTCCCTGTCGACCCACAACATTGGCGAAACTTGTACCCTCGTCCAGGTTGATGTTCTGGACAAACCGCATCTTGGCAGGAGCATCGCTGTTGAAGGGAGGGCTCAAAACATGCACAAAGCTGGCGGTGACAGCCACTCCAAGCACCACAATGGGCACAAAGACCTGCAGCTTGTGTACAAACGGCAAAAAGGTGATTCCAATCAGCACGGACATGGCTGTGATAGTTGTGTAGACAAAGTCAGCCGACTTTTCAGACTCCAGAGGGGTCTGATGTAGACCGTCAAGCAAAGAAGCAGCCAGACCAAAAGTCACGAAGAAAGTGATGGGCACAACCAGCAGAAACTGAATACTCCAGTCATAGCCCATGGAAACAGCAATCTTCTGAAGAGTCTTGTCCTCCTGTTGCTGGTTCTCTGGATCAATGGCACCGTGGGCACTGGGCTCACCACTGTCAGGGTTGGTTTCGGGCAAGAGAGGGGAAGTCTCAGTAGCCTCGGACGTATCCACAGTGTCCTCCTCGTCTTCAGGACCCTCGACAGCGGTAGTGGTGTCAGTGGAGGTCACCAGGTGACCAAACAGTCCCAGAATCGATGCTGTGGCCACTACAATGTACAGAATGAGGAAATGATACTCACCGGTGGCCTTGTGGGTTGCCTCATGGATGACAGACATGAGAAGAAGGGCCCAAAGCACCACAGACAGCTCGAGCAGGATGATCAGCTTCTGGTCGCACACGGGTCGCACAAAGTGGAAGAAGCCCAGCAGCACGTAGTTGACGAAAATGAAGGTGCCTAGGCCGGCAAACAGAGGGGTGTAAAAGGATCGAACAATGTACAGCTCGTTGCCGAGGTGCAGTGTTTCAACCACAAAGTAGGTGGCAGTGGCACCCACGATCACAGACACGATCGATCGAAGCCATCCACCAAGAATGGTCTCCGAAACACCGGCGTTGATCTGTTTTCGCAGCACTAGCAGGAACAGGAATCCGACGAAGATGGGGCCAACAGCCAGGGTAAGGCAAGAGATGACAAAGACGTACTGCAGCGGCAAGATGATGAACAGGTAGCCTCCAAGGTCAGAGAACACGGCGGGCTGGTCAGCGTGGTCAAACGCGTCAGCTTCAGTCATGGACTTGGTCACATCGATGGTGTTGACCAGCATGTGGTTGAGCGCCTGCTTGGTGGTCTCAGCAATGTTGTCTCGTTTGGTGTGGTAGAGAGCTCGAGGCTTGTAGAAGGCAATGTCGAGACCTCGCAGACCTCCCTCGGTGTAGACCTTGTAATCGGTCTGAGAGTGGATGAAGCCATTGGAGAATCCCTCCTGGTAGACCGACGAGGCGAAGGGCATTTCTGCGGCAGAGTAATGGGATGCCACGCCGTAGTCGGAGGCTCGGAACAGAATGGCCTTTCCTCCAGCACCGGTTCCTTCCAAGTTGATGAAGGCAGAGACGTTCTTTGCCCAGGGGTGGTGCATGAATGCCTCGGCTCCAAGCAGACCAAACTCCTCGTTGTTGTTGAAGTTGAAGATGATGTCTCGTTTGGGTCCCTCGTTCTGCGCCAGGGTGTGTTTGAGGACAGCCAGCATAGTGGCGATACCGGCTCCGTCATCTGTGACACCAAAGGAGGAGGGCACAGAGTCAAAGTGTGCAGAGAGCAGAATAGCTCCCAGGCTCTTGTCCGAGTCCTTTGAGGACAATCTGACGACAACATTGTTTCCCTCAAAGTAGGTGAGTTTCCCTGGTGGCGCCGTCTTGTCGAACACGTCTTCTTTTTGAATGAAGATGTCTGTCTGTGAGTCGTCGACCTCAATCTGTGCTCCTTCAAAGTGTTCGCTGCCTGCGAGGGCGTACACCTCCTTGAGAATGTGTTGTCTGACACGGTCGTTGTCGTGGGAGAAGTAAGGGTGCGGGTATCTGGAGATTTCGCCCAATTGTGTCCATGCGTAGTTGAGCAGCGGTTTTTGTGCGTCGGTGACATCAGGCGGTGTCACCGAAGTGGACACGTAGACCAGCAGGCCCAACAGCACGGTTGTGATGGTGACCAGAGTTGTGAGAGGCACCGAGTTGAAACCAAAGGTCGACCTCACAAAAGACCCAATTGTCGTTTTGTGGCCCTTTTTGAGGGAGCCGTTTTCGTTGGAGGCGTCCATGGCTCTGAGGGTCGTTCGAAGCGACTGTCGGTCCATTTGTAGCCCTTGAAAAGAGAGGTTGTTGTGAGAGAGAAAGAGTTGGTGTGGGTCTGTGTGTGTTAGATTAGAGACACAACAAGATGAGCAAAAGGAGACCCAAAGTCTATTTCCCTGAACGGCACTAGATAACCTAATTGGGAGTCGGAGAGAGTCATTTGGTGGGGGAGAACGGAGTGTGTAGAATGGTGAGGGGAGGAGGTGAGAGTGAAAGGAGTTGACGGATGGGGTATTTGAGACCCTATTAACAGATTAACAGCTTGATTAGTCAGCTACAATTACTATGGCAGCTACTAAATGCACTGTTTGGTAATATCTTCTCGACATAAAGTTCAAGTCTAGGCGTACATCAGATAGTCAAACGTGCCTCAAAGTGCATGTCCAAAGGGTTATGAAATTAGACTGTGAGGCTGAGCTATAGTGTTTGGACGAGAGGGGCTCCAGTGATGGTAATACAGGAGGTATTGATATGAGAGTTGAATCATAAGGTCCTGGGGCTGCTAAGAGAACGCAGTGTGAATTTGGTGGTGTTATGAGTTCTCCCAGACGTGTTGGTGCATGGACTGTATTGGTGCAGTGTGCAGTGAAGGAGTGAACGCATCTAGACAATATTAATGGCTTGCAAAATACGTGATAAACGGCTGAAATGCGGACCGAAGTTTTTGCAGTTGTACGATTGGTTGGTGGGTAATAATTCAATCAGATCAATACTCCTTCAGACGTCGACAGCTTCGAGTACGATACTGCAGGTACTCGTAGTATCTGTTCAGAGCACACATCATGATGTATCTCACACACACCATCCAAACACGATATATCAGATCCATGAGTCTGAGTGGGTCCCATTGCTGTTGAAGAAGGAGTGTGGAATGTAGAAGTACTCGTACTGATGAGTCAATAGCTCGTTTGTGCTTTTCACATTACAGTACGATTAGGTGAGTGTTTTGCCATCTTGGGAGGTCAAAGCACCTCAATAAGTAATACCGTACTTGACACTAGCAGAGAATTAGTTGAACGGAATGGTGACTTGGGGGTACCTATTTCAATGTTCCAGGGACTGAAACACTCCACCAATAGCATCAACCTGTAGGTCCACCCTATGTCCTAAACTAATCTATAGAGAGACGTTACACTCACCATTCAAATATATGGTGTTTTGGGCACCATCGTTGTTGTCCACGAAGTAATGTTTGTTCGGACATTTGTTGAAACTTCGCTTACTGTCAGCACTTGAGGTCTGGCCCTTCAGAACATGATGACTAAGTAAGCGAATATCGGCATTGAGGGGGTAAATCGACGAAAGCACCTGATCACGTGATCCAAACCACAGTACACGTGGGCTGACTAAGCAAAACACCACAATTTGGGTCGACATACCCATCCCTCCACATGCACCCCCACTATAGACACCCCCACAGTAAGCCATTACCAACAAGGTTTGAGATGCATGAGCTGAATCATGACTGTTTAGATCAGATCATCTTTCACACAACACATTAAAACCACCACTGAAACCACCACTGAAATGTTCACTGGAATCGTCGAGCACATTGGAACTGTTTCCGAGTTCAAGGAGCTGGATTCGAGCGAGTCTGGCGGAAATGGCGCCTCTCTCACCATCTCCAACGTCGGACCTATTCTGGATGATGTCAATATGGGAGACTCCATTGCTGTCAACGGAGTGTGTCTTACTGTGACCGAGTACGACGATGGCAAGACCTTTTTCAAGGCCGGACTTGCTCCCGAAACTCTGCGACGAACCAACCTCGGCCAGCTCAAGTCTGACTCTCCTGTCAACCTGGAACGAGCCATTTCTGGACATGTTCGATTTGGAGGCCATTTCGTCCAGGGTCACGTGGATGGAACTGCCGAGATTGTGGAGAAGAAGCCCGATGGAAACTCCATTGCTTTCACTTTCAAGCCCAAGGATCAGTCGCTTATGACCTACATTGTGGAGAAGGGCTTTATTGCTGTTGATGGAACTTCTCTGACTGTCACTGCAGTTACCGAGGACACCTTTTCGATCATGATGGTGGCCTACACTCAGGAAAAGGTGGTTATGGCCAAGAAGGAGGTTGGTGATCTGGTCAACGTCGAGGTCGACTTTATGGGCAAGTTGCTGGAGAAGCAGATTGATGGAGCTGTGAACCGGAAGCTTGGAGGACTGGAGGCGATGATTGAGAAGATTGTCGAGAAGAAGATGAAGCAGTAGGCGAACAGGAGAGCCAAGTGTCGAGCGAAGCGAGCACTGCTCGACTGTGAGCGAAACTGAGTGAGTGGCAATGTGGGTGAGCGGCAATATGTGAGTGAATGGCAATATGTGAGCGAAACTGGCAAACATGTTCGCCACGCTCACGTGTTCGTTGCCCAAGGATACTGGAAAGAAGAGAAAAGCTGGTCAATTGCAGCAGATGCTAGCGGCTGCTTTTTGAGCGCCCTCAGTTCGCAAACTCACAGAAGAATTATATATACGAGTGATGAATGAATGACAAAGCGAGATGTGATATTGAAAGGAAGATTAGACAATATGGAGCCATTACAAGAACAGTCAAGCTCTGCAGTGTTTGACAGGCTCACTTGTAGAAAGTGTTCTGAGGTGCTCTTTTTGGGTGACTTTTATTCTACAGTAAGATGTAGTTAAGCCCACTTCACCAACGTTAACTAAAGATGCACCCAAAATATAACATCCTTCTATCTCGTCTCACAGAAGTCGCACGGAAAATTCTAAAAGTGCATTCTGCTCCAAATGTCTCAACTAACCCGTCTACACCAATTTCAAAGCGATTTATTACCCACGCCGGCTCTGCAAAATCTCCGACATCAATAGCCGTTATATGTAACTCTGATTCCACGGATAACATGACCCGGAACCTTGTTTTGCCTGCTTCCCCACAAAACTCTGTCCCCTCTCTTTCTCTTGTTCCCCCCCTTCGTGAGCCCTGTAGCGGCCCGCTCAACTCCGTCGCAAACTATGCATGCAACCAATCGGACGATCTGTAGACGGTCACAAGATGGTTCTGTGCCAGTTGTTGGGCCACAGCAGCCATACCCCGCTCCGCCTCGCGCAAAAGGGTCTCAAAGAAGTCGTTGGGGGTGACCTGGCTGTTGTCGCTGGAGCCGCCACCGACGAACAAATCGTCAAAGTACTTTTTGTGGTTGTCGTGGAGATTCGAAATCGCAATGTACTCGCCCTCGGGGGTTTGTACGACATGAGCACGTACGTCTCGACACAGACGTGGTTCTCCAGCCAGAATCTCGTAGTTGATTTCCGAGCAGATCTTGGTCAAGAGGTCTGTGTAGGTGCTGGACTGGGGGATGGTGAAGGAGACATAGTCGAGCTTTCCTCCTGGTCGAGGAATGTATTGAGGGGGTGCTGTAGCAACCACAGTCGTGGTGGTGGTGGTGGTTGATGTGATGGTTGTTGTGGTCATGGTGTGTGTGGAGTAAGTGACTAAGTATGGTATTTGGTTCTTGTACTTGTACTGTCACTGGTACTACTGATGTTGAGTTCCACTGCCTTTTGGTATGCGTTTTGGTATCGTAGCTGCATGAGTTTAGGCTAGACTGGAGGTTCATAATAACACTATGGAACATGGAGGAGCGGGTGTGTTGTGTCACAGGCAGGCTGAGTGGTGGTACGGAATTGTCGTCGTTAAAGTCGCCAATGGTTGGGTTACTCACTATTGTGTCTGACTGAGAATGGAGCATGGCGTTCTGGAGAGTTGACGATGTTGGGGAAACTGGACCAAGAATGTCAACAATTGAGCTGATGACACTTCAGATGACACTTAACGAGTTACTTGACATGGTATCGGCATGGGTTGAAGAGCAATGTACTTGTACTAGTACAGTAGCCAGTCAACCCTCTAATACATGTGCCTCATCCAATACAGCTGAGTGGACCTCTGGATTATTATTGCACTAGCACCATGTCTCAAGCTAACATTTCATGTCAACGAGCGACAGCTTCACCATCCTAACCACCCAGCTATGACACTTGAGAAACACACAACCAGAGGCCCTGTCGGTTCAGTCGAGAAGGAAGAGTTTGGAGAGACCCTCTCGGTCACACTGAAGAACGGCTTCAACTTCACTTTCAGGTACGTCGATGATGTTGTCGACATCGACACCCATCCAGGTGGGGCAAAGGAAAAGAATCCTGACCAGCTCGGCACCCACCATACGATTGCTTCTCTAAACGCCAGACCTCTTTCTTACTCTTACTTTGTCACTTTTGACGAAACCTATGTTTTAGTCAAGGTACACACCAGTGGGAACAAGAACCAGTGCTACGAGGTATCCATTCCCGACATCACCTGGTCGAGGCCCCGGAACGAAGAGTTCTATGAAACAGAAAAGTGGTGGCGTCAATTGATCTTCGAGACGTATCCTGAAGGATATAACAAGCTGGGAAGACCCTTAAATTGGAAGGCTCCTGTCGTCAGAGACGAATACCACAAAGAGTATTATGTCGTAGTGACCGACATGCACGGCTCAAGGACCTCGGTTGACAGGGAGGCGTTTGTCTTGTGTTTTCCCGAATGCCATATATACTCACGCGAAACGAGGATATGGTACCCTCATGCTGTCATCCGAAACCTTTCTTGGTACCTTGATGGACACGAGACTTTCTACAAAGATGAGGGTCTCCGTTCATATGGAGATCTCATTCTTCTTTCGGAGTCTTACAAAAGCCCATACCTCAAACACTGGTGTATTCGAACTATTCTTTCGACAATGTGGTATGCAATTTCACCAGCCGAAGCATCGTGGCTTCATGAGAATCTGTGCAAGTCCGAATCCGAGGAGATGAAAGAACTTGAGCCGCTTTTGTCCAAACTTGCGCAACGGAAAAAGGCGACTATGAAAGAAGGTAGATATTACTATTAGCTGGGAAAGGCGCTATTGTGCTATCAGTACTTAATTGATGAGACGAACCAGGTCTGAGCTACTACTTAGTGGTGCTGAACAATGGTTAGATCAATTGTCCGTAGCCGTGTCTTGCATCGTACACGCGTCAGAATGCAGGAGATTGTGCAAAGTCCCGAATCAGTAACTCACATTCTCAACTACAGTACTCCTTTCAACACTCCAGCCTCAATAAAAAAAAATCAAATAAAACCCGCGTAGAATCCATTAAAAGTCACCTCCTTTCTCTCAACCACCCACCAGCCTCAAGACACCAACTCACCATGTCAACTCACAAGCACAAGTACCACCCTCCCTCTCAGGTCTTCTTTGGGGACGAGCTAGACTTTACGCCTGAACGATTTCAAAATTGGCTGTCTTTGTGGCACCACAAGAAATGCCATCTCAAGGACTGGGGATATTTCTACTTCACCTTTGAAAAAGATGATCCAGAGAACCCGAACCAAAAAGAGGTCTACCTCAGCTTCTACAATGAGAAGAAGCAGAGATTGCACTCAAGTCCGTTTCCAGTTTTCAGCTCACCCGAAAATGCTAAATGGAGAGTCTCGGCCTTTGATTATTGCACTTTTGTCATTACTGATTACTGGAAGGGAAGCACTTTTCTGATTATGGACAACAGATGGGTAACCTCGAAAACGGTGGGAGCCACGCAGGCACGATACGGACTCATGAAAGCATTGTATAGTCAGTCAGGAGGACCCAATGCTCATAGCCTTGTTCCGTGCCGTTACGCCTTTCCTGGAGATATCTTTCTCATTTCAAACGATGGATACTCAGTCTACGTTCATTCACACATTGTGGATCAATACAGGAAACTTCTTGCTGACGCTCTGAAATCGCACGTGCTGAAAAGACTTCCCAGAAACAGGTCTTTACAACTAGACTGTTCGGCAGAAGTTCTCGAAGCCCTGGTTCGCTTCCTCTACGAGGAAAAACTAAACTTGAGCGTAGAGACTGCCTACAAACTGATTACTAGCCCTCTTCAAAAAGTCTTCATCCCCAAAGAACTTCAACTGATGGCCGTCAGGGAACTCATGAAGCATGGCAAGACTTTCGAAGGGAGTCTTCATGGCTGGAAGAAGAACAAGAAGGCCGGGAAAGACAGGCTTCGAAAGAACTGCGCTAGAGAACTGACGCAGAAAATCTCTAATCTAGCTGTACTCAAGGGGAAACTTGATCGGATGTCAAAGGAAGACCTCGTGACACTTATCATTGACATTTTGAGCTCTTTCAAGGACGCCTCCGAGGCTAAGATCTACGAGTACAATCACACACAGTAGGCCCGTGTGAGTCGTACTGTATAACAGTCCAAAAACGCAAACTGCAAAGTTTTGTAAGTGAGGGGGACGCTCAACCGTGCTGGCCCTCAGTAGTCTCAACAAAAGTAGTTAGAGTTCAAAAAACTTGTCAACAAATTGGGATGTAACCCAACGAAAAACGCTTGTGGACCGGAACGGTTGAGGGTCCCCCCCACTTAATTCGTGCAGTGACCGAAATAAATGCACTTCCGTAACCCCCCAATTAACTGTTTGTGCAGAGTAAGGCCGATGTACTCTCGACTGCTGGTGAAGAAGTTGTCTTATACGTTCTGCTCTGCACTGGTCCAGGTTGTCTACTTGTAGAGGGGAGACCTCTTTATCCGAGCAAACTACTCTTGGCGTGTAACTTGTGAAATACGTGCACCACGGCGCAACTCTCGCTGTGGTCACGCCACTGAACAGTGAGTGGTACCATTCTACTCCCCTGATCCAGGGCTACGCAATGGTACCTCCCACGAGCTGATCCAATAAATAACCATGGATATCAAATCAACTTCTGCAAGGTCATACATCACACTGGGACATGTGATACTTATCTGACTGCTCAAATCCGACTGGTCATGTTTCCTCTTTGGGAAGCAGGGGAAATACTCATTCTTCAGTACTGCCACCATGGTCACGTGACCGGTACCGTTGGAATGCCACAAGTCAGGGGAGTGCAGCAGTACTACTCTCATGTCAGTAGCATTACTGGATCATGATGGAGCTGTCAGTATGACTCCAGTAACTGCTTCAACTTCTGCTGTAGAGAGAATACAGCGATGAAAGTAGTACCATTCAAAAGATGACGTTTGGGCGAGCCAGAGGAATACAGGAGTGGCGTTTTATTGGCCACAGTGGGTATTCTTGTACCTCCTTTGGGTCCAGTTCAAATTGCATTATCTCTACGGTGGACTCAACAAATGTCAACTGTCCCATGGCAAATACTTGGCTTTATTCTTGGATACAATTAGACTTCCAAGTAATTGGTTGCATTCTGGGTGCACTACAAGTAGGTGTTCTTCCAAGTCAATCTACATACCCATAACTCATCATAAAATCATAATCATTAATTGTAAACGTCCATTGATTGTCATGTCTTATCATCACTTTCGACCCTTGGCCACTAGACTCTCTGTGGCCAATGTCTGTTGCAGTCTCTCCTTCTGTTTTATTCGTCGATGCACAAAGTCCAGCTCGCCTCGCATTCTCAAAATGCACAGAATAATGTCCTCGTTCTGGGGCGCCTCTCGTTTGGCGTTTCTGATACGCTCTTTTTGCTTACGCATGACCGTTCGGTTTCTGTGGGCCATAACAGTGTTCTTACGCTTGATGAGCTCAGGTAGACCCACATAGGTCTTGTCCTGAAGACTCTTGAATGTGGAAGAAGACAGCTTCTCACACTCGTCCTTGAGCTCCTCATTGGACAGATCGTAATAGACAGGAACTCGCATCAGCTCCTGGTACTGCTGAGAATGCAGAACTTCCAAACTAGGTCCTGCTCCATCATGATGGAAAAAGTCTCGGAGAGAAGAAAGCCACGTGAAGACAATCTCCACCTCTTTGGCCGACAACTGGGTCTTGGAAGTACGTTTGTAGGACAAGCGAGGCATCAGCAGAGAAGTCAGAGTCGTCAGAACAACCTTCCAGGTTCGAGTCATGACCTTGAGACGAATCTCATCGGTTAGACCAACAGCCAAAGTAGCAAAGGACTCGTTGAGGTAGTCAAACAAAGGAGTGATGGCATCTTCGATCATTGTAGGCGTGAGGGGAACGTTGGAGATGCTAGTACTGCTCAGCCAACTGGAAACACTCTCCATGTTGAACTCCTTGAGCTTCCCTCGACCAGGACTACTAAGACTCTTCATAGTTTCTCTGGAAAGAGAGTACTGAATGAAAGCTGTCAGTTTATCCACCATGACCTTGATCATATCGTTTTCACATCGAACCAGAGTTCTCAGAGCCTTACCAAAGTAAAACCGTACATCATCTCGTTCACTCTCCATTGTAATGTTCACCAACAGTTTTCCCTGAGTATCCAAATCCAGCCAGTAATCCTGAGCCACAAAATCTCCAAAGGCAGCAGGATCAAGACGCAAAAACGCACGTCCACAGAGATCATGTGATCCCAGCTGGTCCTCATCCCAAACCGTGGCTGTCAACCAAGAAGGTCCTCCTGTAGCAATCTCAAATGTCTCGTCCCAAACGGGGTTCAGGTCCTCAAAGATGGTACGGGTCTTACCAATCTGTTTACGAGTAGCCTGATCAACAAGAGTCACATAAGGATCGGAAAGACCGTTCATATCGCAAGATTTGAGGTTCTCGGCCTGAACAATGCGAATAGTGAACAGATACGCTCTCTTCTTGTTGGTAGTCTCCTTGGCAACAATCTTGCCGGGTCCAGCATTGGTGTTAACACCCTCCAACACCTTGGCGAGCTTCTCCGAGTCCAGCTGAGCCTCAATCTCATCCAACTTGGCCTGGGCAGTCTCGATATCGTTCAGTTTAATGCAGGTGGTCTTTTTGAACTGATAAGGAGTAAGAGGAACACTGCCTGCCATTGCACTCTTGGCCATAGCCATCCATTTCTCCTGCCGACTCTTGTACTTGACCTTTTTGTCGTCTTCAAGTTCTAGCTCCTCACTGAACAGCTGGAACACTCTAGAGGCGTATTTGCACACTGCCACGGATACTCCATTCATCAGAGTGGTGTAGAACTGTGCCACATGTACAGGATTGTCCCAATGAAGCTCGGAGATGATCGCCAGAGCTGTGCCCAGAGAAGTGAACATGTCTGCAACTGAGGAAGAGTACATGATGCCCACAGATTCGTCCATAGGTTCCCATTTGTCAGCATCAATAGCTGGATCGACCCAGGAAGTAGCCAGAGTCGCGGACTGTTCCACATGTCGTCTAATGTACTTGACAAAGGCGTTTTCAAGATCAAAGGGGAATTTTCCAGGCAAAACCTGCACATACAGTTCTCTAATCTCACACAACTTCTTGTACAAGAGTGTCATGTCGTCGTAAGAGGGCTCCTCATGTCGAGCAGTCATGTGACTCATCAAATGGGTGAACATTGACTGAGAATCGACAGAAAACAGCGAGAAATGAGTTTTGGCAGCAATCAGAGCAATGGGCACATGTTCCAAAAGAGGCCGTTTGTACCGTTTCTGCAGCTTTTCAGCTGAAGAGATGATTCGGTCGGCCAACTCGATGATATGCAGAGGATCCAGAGTATGATCTCGTGGAATGGCGTCGATAAACTCATCGTATTTATGTTCGGCCACGGTTTTGACCACCAGACTGAGATTGTCAAACACCTTGGGCATATCCACAATGCCCTCCACTCTGTCCCATTCTGTCGAGCAAAAGACACACTCGCCCAGAATCTGCAGATAGGGACCTATCGACGGAGGTTTTTGTTCGTAGATGGACTTTATGCATCCTGAAATCAAGTCAATCACAAAGACAAGCACCTCCTTGAGTCCCAAAACGTACACTTCTCTGTCACACACGGGCCACAGAGTCGTGTCCCATTCTCGTTTGCCGTTTTCACGTCCCACATGCGAAATAAAAGACACAGAGTCTTCAATGAGAGAGATGGGAAGCTCCTTCAGCTTTAGTAGTTCCTGACAAACGTCCATGACAAGCGCAGCTCGCGTACTGGACGGGATTTGCCACAGATTGAACGACTCTGTGAGAATAGCAATGGAGTTTTTGCTCAAAAGAGTATCACTTTTCTGCTTGAGATCGTGCGAAAGACAGATTTTGACCAGCATTCGGCCGTAGGCACGTGGATCTTCGGGAATGTAGTAGTAGGTGGTACTCTGAGTAGCAGACTGGTTTCCGTATCCTGCTAGCTGTGTTTGAACAGCATCAATAGCTCTGCTTTTGTAATCCTGATAAGCCTCGTCTGAGCCGAAATACTGTCGTTGGTAGTATGGGAATCTGTCCTGTTTGAGTTGATCGAGCGCCAGTCGTAGATCTGCCTCGGCTACCTCTTCTGTGGCGGTATCTTTGATCTCCGTAATACCCTTTTGAATAAGACTGTCACTCATGAGAAAGTACGGCCCCAGTGATTTGGCGAGATGAATGTCTGCCACGTCGAATGTAGGCGTAAGACCTGCTGAGTAGGGTGCACTTCCGTTGGATTCTCCCAGGTTGCCGGTATCATTAACCAGTTTTGATTCGTAGCTGTAAAGTTGTCGAATGAGCGAAGCACAGGACGATTCGAAGCCTGCTTCTCGTAGAGTTGCAATCAGAAACTTGACAAAGGTGGCGGTGAAGTAATTGACCAGTCGTTTGGTTTCCTGAGGTTGTGAGCCACTTTTGGCCAGTTCCTTAGTCGAAGAAGAAATGAAGAACATGACTACATCTTCAGCACGTCGGTTTTCTTTGATTCGTCGCGAAAAGTCCGGGTCCAATAGTAGAGCGTAAAAGGCGAGAAAACACCGTCGTACCAGCGGGTCTGTGATATCGCTAGACCCCTGGTTAAGAGCCAGTTTGTTGAGTTTCTGTTGTAACAATTTGGGGGCCTCTTTGGGCAGTTTCTGGTCACCGAAAGAAGGAGTGGGATCGGAGACCGTCAGAGACGCCAAATCACGTGACTGTCTTTTCCCTCCACCTCTGAATCGCGGTTCACATCGATATGACAGCACACACACCTTGAGGACCTGGTCAAACAGCGACTTTTCCGTGACCCGAGAAATGCCGGATTTGACGCGCGAGTGTCGCCGGGTCGTGGTCATCGGGTCTCCCACGGGCTTGCGGCGTATAGCTGACATGCTGGATGTTGTGGGGGAGTTGTATAGTGTGAGTTGAGGTTAGGTTGTGGGATGAGGGTTGTGGTTTTTGGTGATGATGTTGATACGGAGAGTGCATGCATGAATGTGGAAGTTTAAGGGGTGGGTTATAGTGGTGGTGCAGGGTGGAGAAGAAGGTGATCAGTCATGGTTGTAGGGGGTGAGTAGGGGTAGTCACGTGACCAATGTGGTAGTCACGTGATCTGGTCTTTTTATTTCACCCTCCATATCTCGTCACGTGAATCGGTTTACCCATACCCCCCTCTTACCAACGGTTACGTCATTTCCTTGCTCAATCAATAATAAGCTCTTCTCGTCTAATTATAGGTGGACCGAATCAAGGGGTTGTTCCTGAGAGAAGCAAAGACTGTGCCTGGAAGTTCCAAGACAGTAGTGCGGGTTGGTCTCAGGTTATGATTCAGGTTATGACCTTGGTTGACCCTCAGATCAAGACACACCGTCTCTCCCCAACCCCACGCACGTGACAGAGTGTTGCAGGAATGCAGATCTGTTTATCTGTTTCTAGTTTCTAGAAGAGACCGAGGATCCCTTGGACCGTCCATTGCTGACACGTGCACAAGTGCAGAAGCGTCTTGCGATGCGGGTCGGGCTTAGTGTCTCGATTTGGTGACCATTAGTGCGGTTCTAGGTGTCTTGGTGTCTTAGTGTCTTAGCGTGCTTGTCGCGTGCTTAGTCAGTTTAGACTGTGTGAGATGACATGGGATTATAGCGTGTTAGGAGTGAGAGAGGGCCATTGGGAAGTGAGGGGTAGTTGAGGTCTAGCTGTTGGTGGCAGTTGATGGTCACGTGGGTTACCGTTGCCTTCATAGTTAAGATATAATCCAGCCAAGCACTCTCTATAGATATGTCTGTTAGGAGATAACTGCGAATACTCGGAATATCGTCAAATGGACACCTCCTGTGGATTCGCCGTAGTCGTTTTAGTAGAGTCACGTGTTTTAAATGCGGCCACATGGCCTCAGATATCGTATTGAGTCCTTGAGCAATGTTCAGACAGCCAGAATCGTATACTCCCCCTCTTAACTATTCCTAACTAAGCATAATTAACTAAAATCGTCTAGATGGAACAGTCCTGAATAACAGGCACTTTTCAAGATACAGGCTTGTGGATGATTAAATCAGCTTAGCAGCCTGAAATAAATACAGTGCATCTTTGCAAATCCCCACAAACCCCAGATATTGCCTCTTTCTGACGTCCTCTTCCATTATAGGTGATATTCATACACTGTGGATGTAGAGCTTGGGTGTACGACTACTCCGTACTGTAAAGCAACTGGAACCTCATTCAGTGCTTGATTACGTAAACAGGACGAACATCCGATCATACATATTTACACATCTTCCACTCCGTTCATCGCCACCTCCCCACCACTGCTTACTAATCCAAACCTCGGCTCAAAATGTGGGGAAAGTTCACATGCATAATTCGGACCTGATCTTGATCAAACATCACATCTTCACTACCACCACCATGAGCGATAAAGCAAGCGACAAACCGACAATCAAAAAGCCGCCGGGACCTAAACCGATCCGGACGGAACGTCTGCCGTATGCTGGAGCCGCCGAGATCATTCGAGCCAACCAGAAGGACCATTACTTTGAATCGGTGCTGGAACAACATCTGGTGACCTTTCTACAGAAATGGAAGGGCGTGCGATTCATCCACCAGTACAAGGAGGAGCTGGAGACGGCGTCCAAGTTTGCATATCTCGGTTTGTGCACTCTTGTGGGCTCCAAGACTCTGGGTGAAGAGTACACCAATCTCATGTACACCATCAAGGATCGCACGGCGTTACCAGGGGTGGTGAGACGGTTTGGCTACGTGCTTTCCAACACTCTGTTTCCGTACCTGTTTGTGCGATACATGGGAAAGTTGAGAGCAAAGCTGATGAGAGAGTATCCTCATTTGGTGGAGTATGATGAGGACGAACCTGTACCTAACCCTGATACATGGAAGGAGCGGGTTATTAAGACGTTTGTGAACAAGTTTGACAAGTTTACGGCGTTGGAGGGATTCACAGCCATTCATCTGGCAATCTTCTACGTTTACGGCTCTTATTACCAGCTGAGTAAGCGAATCTGGGGTATGCGTTATGTGTTTGGACATCGATTGGACAAGAATGAGCCCCGGATTGGCTATGAGATGCTGGGTCTGTTGATTTTTGCACGGTTTGCCACTTCGTTCGTTCAGACTGGACGAGAGTACCTGGGAGCATTGCTGGAGAAGAGTGTGGAAGAAAAGGGAGGAGAAAAGGAAGGAGGAGAAGGAGAAGAAGGAGGTGAGAAGGAAGCGACTGTGCAGAAGAAGAAAAAGTCGACGATTCCGTTCATTGAAGATACCGAAGGAGAGACGGAAGAGACGGTCAATCTGGAGGATCCTCGACAGCTCAAATTCATTCCAGAGGCGTCCAGAGCTTGCACCTTGTGTCTGTCGTACATTAATGCTCCAGCATGTACTCCTTGTGGCCATTTCTTTTGCTGGGACTGCATTTCCGAGTGGGTTAGAGAGAAGCCTGAATGTCCTCTGTGTCGACAGGGTGTGAGAGAGCAGAATCTGTTGCCGATCAGATAACACACGGGAACGACACACGGGAACGACAGGCCGAAGGTCTGGAGGGGACAGCAACAAGTGAAACGACAGGCCGGAGGTCTGGAGTGGACAACAGCAAGGACAGCCACATGGTTGCTTCAGCAAATTCCAGAACGACTGAAAACCCCTTGCGAAGGTGTGCAGCTCTCTGGTGAAAACGACTGTCTAATAAACTCCAACAAACTCGTTATGAGTACACATCAGCAGAGGAGGTCTATCACGACTACATAGACGGACAGCAATACATTATAGCATTGGAGAATGGGAGGTGTTCACACTACTGTAAAATTATGTACCAATTAGTTGATAGTACAGTGACTTGTAGACTGAACCGGGGCATCTATCGGATTTCAAGTTTCAGCCAGTTCTCAACTGTCAGTACATACTGCATGGAATATTTATGACTTCATTTGTACGGACCCTCCTTTCTACAGCTGATACTGTAGCCACAAGTACCGGTAGCTTTAGACTGTTAGAGGTGTCTCAGATAAGGGCTTCGATTGAGGCAGTCTTATTCTACAAGTACAAGTACATACAAATCCAACTATGAGGAGTGCCAGTGATAAAAGCTCACCTGATGATCTCCCGGCTTCTCGTTTTGTTCAATCTCACAAGTCACCGTTTTTTTTCAGTGCAGTTCATTGACCATGATTGCATGCAGTTCTGATCTTGTACAAGTACTTGTACAAGTACATCTTAAAGAGAGGCCATATATGGAGTCAAGAATGAAACTCGTGATATCAACAGAAACGAGCCCAGAATGTTCCCAGTCACGTGACCACTTCTATGACCCACAAACACAACTGACAGATTCAGTACATATAAGTACTTGTAATCGTCTCTTCGTATAGGTCCTTCTACTGTGCCACCAGTACCCTCTGCTACACCTTCCCGAATAGGAAATGTCAAACATCCAGCCGAGGCTGTTCCTGCATGAGAACAGACCATCACAATTAGCCATAACCAGTACCCACACAGCCGGGCCCACGGAATCGACAAGCTCCCACCTAAACCTGGTCACGTGACAGTCTAGTTTTGAAAATGTCGCTGTGCAGTGTGATTGTTAGTCTTGCTGATGCCTGTGAAATGCATCTATGACGGGGTAGTGGAGTCGAGTATAGAGTGTAAAGGAGTCGTCCGATCTGAAATCTGAATGTTGGAATCAACTCGCGTGAACGAGCTGATTCGAATAGTACCACTCTTATATCTCCACCTCCCCCACACCCCCAGATCAACACACCCTCCTTCTTCTCCAGCTTTCTCCCATCTAACTCTAACTGCCACCTCCAAAAAATCATCACCAACTTTTTGTGATCTCAAAAATTTAGACCTCTTCTACCACACGACACAAGATGCGAGTTGAGACCGGAAAACTGGAGTCCAAGCCCAAGCCCACGGGCGTCTCGTCGGCTCTACAGCCCGGCAAAAAGCGAGGCAACAGAGGCGGCAAATCACGACCTAGACGAGAAAGAGAAAAGGGAGACGACAAGCCCAATGAAGAGAAGCAAGAAGGAGATGAGGAGGACGATGAGGAGGAGACCAAGGCAGAGGAGGAGGAGGAAGATGATGATGCCGACATTTGCCACATCTGTGCTGAAAAAGTCAAGTACTACGCCATCACACAGTGCAACAACGTCATGTGTCACAAATGTCCTCTGAGACGAGAGGCGTTGTTTGGAAGCCGAAAGTGCGAGTTCTGCCGAAGTGAACACGACTATGTGGTTATTGCAAACACCGCCGACAAGCGGTTCGAGGAGTACAGTCTGTTGGATCTCAAGGCTAGCTCAGATGAGTTCCATATGAAGTTTGAGAGTGAGCCGATCAAGAACGACTCGTTGCTGCTGCTCAAACACAAGTGTCTCATCTGTAAGACGCTGCTCAACAACCAACAGCACTTCAAGGATCACGTGAGAGACTCTCATCACAAGCAGGTTTGTCATTTGTGTTTTGTCCACAAGAAACAGTTCCCCATTGAACGACGGCTCTACAGCACCAAGCAGCTCACAGACCATATGCAACGGGGTCTGGCTCAGGAGATTGGTTTCACCGGACATCCCGAGTGCAAGTTCTGCCATGAACGGTTCTACGACGGAGATCATCTGTTCAAACATATGCGAGACAAGCACGAAAAGTGCCACATGTGCGAGAAGCTGAACCGAGGCAACCCCGACTTCCAGCCGCGGTACTTCCGAAACTACGACCATCTGTTTGAGCATTTCAAGGGTGAACATTACGTGTGTACGGTGCAATCGTGTCTGGACGCCAAGTTTGTGGCCTTTGACAACGACATTGATCTCAAGGCACATCAGATCGAGCAGCATCCCAACCTGTATGCCGGCAAGGCGTCGCGAAACATTGACGTGGCCTTTGAGCCTGTTCGAGGCGGAAACAACCGAAGACGAGGTTTTGGAGGAGAACTGAGTACCATTTCTCAACAGGCTCCCCAACAGCAACAGCAGCGAAACCAGCAGCAGCAACAGCAGCAACAACCAACTGTGGTTGAACGAACAGGTCCCGCCTTTTCTGCTACAGACTTCCCTGCTCTTGGAGGAAGCAGTTCTGGAGCTGGCAGCAGTCGGTCTGGAAGCTCCACTCCTTCAGCCCCCGCAGCCCCCACTTCTCAGCAGCTCCAGACCCGGCGTCTGAACGAGCGGGCCCGAAACTACCTTGGCTACAACATGTCCAAGTTTGAGGAGTTTGAAGAGATGACCCACAAGTTCCTCAAGTACCAGATTGACGGCAAAAAGCTGGTGTTTGGCTACGTGACTCTCTTCTCGGGAGTGTCCACCACCGATCTGGGACTCCTTATCGAGGAAGTGGCCGGTCTGGTGCAAAACTCAGGTGTCAAGCACAAGTTGCGAATTGCATGGGAGGAGCACAAGAAGAGCAAGACCGCGCCCACACTGCGATTAGTGCCCAAAAACAAACCCATGATCAACTCGGCATGGTCTGCATCTTCAGCTGGATCTTCTTCCGGCACCCGAGCGTCTGGTAGAATCGATACCCGAAGCGAGTCTGCCTTCCCTGCTCTTGGAGGAGGAGGAGGAGGAGGTGGATCTTCTGCCTCATCGTCTCGAACCGGAAGCGCCTCGTCGTCACGAGCATCGTCATCTACTAACCTTGCAGGCCGAATGAACGGACTGTCGATTTCGTCGCCAGCTGCATCGTCATCTTCGTCTGCCTCTTGGGGCGCTCCTGCTCCCAAGACCTCCAAGAAGATTGTGCGTAACGAGGCCGACTTCCCGGCTCTTCCCAAGGCTGCTCCCAAGAAGTACGGACGAGTCAACCCCGTTGTTCCTCCTGGTCAGTGGGGAGCCTCTTCTCTGCATTCGCCCTACGAGGAGCCCGAGAACCCCAACACTCTCAAGACCACCAAGAAGGGCAAGAAGATTGTTCTGGATCTGGGGCTGTAGAGTTGGAGGCATGAGCTAACCGAGTGTAATTGTACTGTAGACGTAATGCATTTAGAGATACGTGATGGGCTTGAGTAGGTCTTAGAGAGAAGTAACTAAACTCCCAACGAATTTAAGCTTTTTTGAACTGTGGATACTTGAGTCAAGAGAGCCCACCTTAATTTTTATAAGAGCTACAAGTCCGTCAATATCAACGCCACAGCGTCGAAACCACCACCACTAAAACCGCACCATCTCCAGCATCATTTCGGTACCAATATTTTCTTAGTGGCGACGGATCGCTCATAATCTGTCCGTCCCACCTCGAAAGCTTAAGACAAACCCTAAAATATTTTTATTTGCATGCAGATAGCGACACCTGCAATTTGCACAACATCTACAACCCCAGCACACCATGGTGAAATCATACAACCGATTCGAGGCCGAGGCTGTCTTTGGCGTCGTGTCGTCGAGCAACGCCTTATGGCTCAAGAATTCAAATTCCAGCACTGGACGAGCCGTGACAGGAGCTTTGGAGACTGTTTTGGCATGGGACATCAAGGCTGGAAATTGTGTGCAAAAGCTGTCTGACAGTGATCTGACGGTCGGTACCGGTGCCACGGTGGCCACAGCATCTCCTCCCGTTGTTTCCGTGCTTGCAAACTACTTTTCGGAGCTGTTAGCCGCCGGATACACCGACGGAAGCATCCGGGTGTTTGACTATCGATCTGGCCAGGTGATGACCACCTTCAAGGGCCACAAGTCTTCAATCACATGTCTGGAGTTTGACGCAAGTGGCACGCGGCTTGTTTCGGGCTCACGTGACTCCAACGTGATTCTGTGGGATCTGGTTGAAGAGGTGGGAGTTTCGCGGCTGCGATCCCATCGAGATCAGGTGACGGGAGTCAAGTTTCTGGACGAGAAAAAACTCATCACGTGCGCCAAGGATGGACTGGTGAAGGTCTGGGATCTGGAGTCACGTGACTGCATCGAGACCCGGGTCGGTGGATCCGAGGTCTGGGCCATGGATGTTTACAGCGACACAGTTATGACTGTGGGTCGAGAAAAGGAGGTCAAGGTGTGGAAGGTGGATACTGAGGCCAAGGACGGCGAGATGCTGAGTCAGCAGGGTTCTCTGGAGCGGGTTTCCAACGACCGAGGTATTGACATTGAGTTTTCCAAGGATGGAGGTCATGTTGTCTTTTCTGGCAATGATAAGACTGTTGAGCTTTGGCGACGACGATCTTCGGCCGAGATCAAAAAGGGTATTGCCAAGAAGATTAAGCGTCGAATCAAAAAGGGAGATACTGTTGATGAGGATGAGTACGATGAGAACAGCGTTAATGAGATCTGGGTCCAGCTGGTCAACTTTAAGACTTCTGCCAAGATTCGAAATGTCACGTGGACGGGGTCTGAAAGTGTTTCTGGAGGTAACAAGGATACTGCCGGTTTGCTTGTGGCTCTCACTAACAACTCTCTGGAGTACTACACTCTTGAACTGGAAGATGCCAAGTTTAGCCGGGATCACGTGATTGATTTGTGTGGTCATCGGGCTGATATTCGAGCTCTTTCTTTGTCTTCTGATGATAAGATGGTTGCTTCTACTTCCAATGGTCAGTTGAAAATCTGGAACTTGCGTACTACAAACTGCATTCGATCTATGGATTGTGGATATGCTCTGTGTGTCAAATTTTTACCTGGAGACGCTCTGGTGATTGTTGGAACCAAATCTGGACAGATCCAGCTGTTTGATGTCGCCTCTTCTTCTCTTATCGACACTGTGGATGCTCATGAGGGTTCTCTATGGTCTTGTGATGTCTCCAGTGACGGTAAAACCGTTGTTACTGGAGGTTCCGACAAACGAGTGTGTTTCTGGGAACTTGCTGTTTCTTCTGAGACTGTCCCCGGAACTGGAGAGACTACCCAGAAGCTCAAGTTGAAGCAGACTCGAGTTCTGGAGCTGTCTGATGACGTTCTGTGCGTTACTCTGTCTTCCGATAACAAGTACATTGCCTGTTCTCTGCTGGATTCCACCGTCAAGGTCTTTTTTGTCGACTCTCTCAAGTTCTATCTCAACCTGTACGGCCATAAGCTGCCTGTTTTGGCCATGGACATTTCCAGTGACTCCAACATCATTGTCACCTGTTCTGCCGATAAGAACATCAAGCTGTGGGGTCTGGATTTTGGAGACTGTCGAAAGTCGCTGTTTGGACACGCCGACTCTGTTATGAGCGTCAAATTCGTCCCTGGCTCACACAACTTCTTTTCTGCTGGAAAAGATAGACTGGTCAAGTACTGGGACGGAGACAAGTTTGACTGCATCCAGCGGCTGGTTGGCCACGTTGGCGAGGTCTGGGCTCTCTGTGTGTCTTCTTCCGGTGACTTTGTCGTCTCTGGATCACATGATAAGAGTATCCGAGTTTGGATGGAGTCTGATGACGAGATTTTCCTGGAAGAAGAGCGAGAAAAGGAGCTGGAGGAAATGTACGAGTCCACTCTGGCCGTGTCACTTGAGGGAGAGGGCCAGGAGCTCGATGAAGACGATAAGGAAGACGCTGTTGTCGATAAAGTGCATATGCAGACTGGAGAGACTCTAAAGGGCGGAGAAAAGCTGATGGAGGCTCTGGAAATGGGTACTGAGGATCTGGATCTGATTGAGAACTGGAAGATTGCCCAGGCAACCAACCCCAACGCGGCCTGTCCTCCTCGTCACGTGATTCTCGCCACTCTCAAGCTTTCTGCTGAGCGACATGTTCTCAATGTTGTGGAGAAGATCAAGCCTGCCCAGCTGGAGGACTCTCTGCTGGTGTTGCCGTTCAGTCACGTGATGAAACTGGTTCGGTTCATTCAGATCTGGACCGCCAAGGAGTGGTCTATCCCTCTGGTGTGTCGAGTTCTCTTCTTTGTCACTCGAACCCACCATAAGCAGATTGTGGCTTCTCGAGAGCTCAAGCCCATGTTGGAGGAGGTGCGACACAACATTCGAAAGTGTCTGGCTCGACAAAAGCAGGAGATTGGCTACAATCTGGCCGGTCTGCGGTTCATCAAGCAAAACTGGGACCTGCATCATAAGAAGGAGTTTATCGACGCTGTGGAGGCCAAGGAGGCCGAGGAGAGATCGCAGAAGAAGCGTGCTTTTGGCACGGTCGTTTAGCCCATCAAGGAGCGTAGCGACGAGGTGGGCGAGTGATAGAGTAGCATAAAGAACGTTTCTAGAGGCCATTCTCTACCCACCACATTTGGCATACCTGTAGCCACTTGGCTAATTGAATAGAAGAATATATGATACGGCTTGAACAGTGTACGAGTACTGTAACTTGGTCTAGTGTAGGTGAAAGCTAGGTGTGATAGGCTTGATGGTTCAACTAATGTCTTCACTGGGGGAAATCTACGTCAAGTAAAGCCAAGTAATGTAAAACGTACACTCTGATGAAAGAACTGAAGGAGTGGATGTATGGGTGTTTCAACAAAGTAGATAATCAATACCTGAGCTATATGCAGTGTACTATAGGCCATGAGCTTCCATACTCTCTCAGAGATAGGTACATTGTTGTAACAGGAAGAAGGCACACGATCCATTCATATTGGAGAACACTGTGTTGTCACTTCTTCGCCATGGCAACGGCAACATCCGAAAACAAACTCACAACCTCGTTCTTGTCAAGCGACTCAATCTGAGCATTGAAATCACCCGTCTCCGGAATCAGACCTTCGATCTTGCCCGCTGAATACCCCCTCACGTCCTCGTTCTTAGCTTCAAACGCTTTGCGCCATAGATAGATGGCCTGCTGAATGGTCATAGTCACCTTCTTGACCTTGGTGATGGCGATTTCGAGCAGTTCCGGCAGATCGTACATCTGGGCGTAGACAACGAGATTGGCAGCATCTTCAAACTGAAGATTCAGCTCTTCTCCGTAGAGGTATCGGACAAGCACATTCATAGTGCTCTTAGGTGTGCTCAGCTTGACCCGCTTGTTAGCTTTTTCCTCCATGTTTGAATCGACCATGCCTTTGAAGAAAGGCCATAATCCTTCCATGACTGACTTGTGCACGGATACAGTCTCGCCATCGACACTCTCCAGAATAAAATCGGAGTCCGCAGTCCGTTTGATCCGTGAGAGACCAGTTTTGTGGACATCAGTTTGTTTGGATAGGTAGCCCGCCAGTGCGGTTTTGCCAGCGGAGTCCAGCCTGATGAAATTGGTGTAGCTCCACTTGTCGTTCAATGAAATCATGATATCTTCCAGCACGAACGTGTTCTGATCAATGGCATGACAAGATTTCTCCCTAGCAACTTTTGTACATAGGAACGGTGATATCGACGACTTGTGTGCCACGCCTTCTTGAGAATTGTAAAATTTGAGAAACACGTCATGTCGATTCTGCTTGTCATTAGGGACGGCAGGACCATAGACGAAATAAAAAGTTCCCACGCCCTCTAGCGTGCATCGAGCTCTCACATTTCCTTGGATCTGTTTGTCGAATTCCTTTTGTGTGCAAGCTGTTTGTGTCCCTCCAATATTGAGGTCTTTGATGCTCTTTTTCGTGGTAGCCGCCGATGTTACTTTCTCGTCAGTCATTGGGTAGTGCGAACGAGGTGGCCAGTTTGTGTATGCAGTGTTGTCCTAAGATAAGGTGTTCGCAATGGTGTTTGTGTTTGTGTTGGTGTAGGTGATACGTGGATGTTAAAAGTTGTATTGGGAGAGATGCGTCGATTATGCTTGTGAAACAGAACGCGTAGTATTGGTGTTGGGGGAGGTGTCTCAAAAAGATGAGGAGGGATCTCAGAGGTCTGAAGACGACTTCCGTTAAACTACAGTAAGGACATGTCGCAGTATCAAAGTTACGTGACAACAATGGAGGCTGGCAGCACTGGACCTTCCTAAAAGAGGTTACATTGAGGACAGCTAAATGTAGTTGAACATTCAGCTGATAGAGCTACTAATGATAGAGACGGGCACTGTAATTGCTACAAGTAGACTCAGTCGACTGTCAGTAAGTCACTGAACAGCCCGTCACACCAGGTGGGCTACAAGTAGTCTTTCAGCCATGGCAAGAATGACCCCATAGGAATTGGACGAGCTCTTCCTTTCACAGTAGAAGCAGATAAGAAAGATACCCCCCATTTCGGGTGGGACTCCCATCAACAGAGAACTCAATTCTAATGGAAGAAGCCTCCTAGCACAACGAGTACGAATCCTTGACATATGAAAAAGCTTCGTCATCCTGTCTGAAGAGTGACGTATTCGTCAATACCAGTTATTCTACGCTGGTGTGTGTATTCAGCAAGATAGATGAGGTTCAGGATTTCCAGTTCGAGGGAAGGTACAAGTAATTTGTATGTGAATCTGCAAGTTTAGTGGGGGTGCAGTTATGCGGACTGCTGGTGGGTTTTCTTAACTCGTCAGAACCTCGCCTTTATTAAACAGGGAGCTCTTCCCAAGTAAAGTCAAGTACGGGACTTCACCACTAACAGCACCATGTACTGGTATACAGCAGCTCAAGAACAAAAAGAATGGAATTACAGTCGTCCTAAATAGAGTGTTAAGTATTGCCCACTGCTTCCGTCATCTAGCTAATCCTTAATGGCCATGACATCGCAGAAAAGACTCACCAGCTCATTCTTGTCAAATTCTTCTATCTGGGCGTCGAGATCAGCTGTCTTAGGATTCAGACCCTCAATCTTTCCGGCCGCATATTCCCTAATGTCGTCGTTGTTGGCCTCGAAAGCTTTGTGCCATAAATGGATCGCCTGCTGGATGGTCAGAGTCTCCTGTTTGACCTTCTCGGAAGCAATATCCAATAGTTCTGGTAGATCGTACATCTGAGCACAAACAATGAGGTTGGCAGCATCTTCAAAGTGGAGATCGAGTTCTTCGCCATAAAGGTACTGGACAAGAACGTCCAAGGTGCTTTTGGGCATGCTCAATGTGACACGTTTGCTGTACCTCTCTTCCATATTAGAATCTACCATGACCTTGAAAAAGGGCCACAACCCTTCCAGAACGGACTTGTGTACAAACACAGCCTTGCCATCGTCACTGACTAGTGTGAAGTCCGTGGCAGCTGCTTTTTTGATGCGAGAAAGACCAGTTCTTTGGACATCGGTCTGTTTAAACAGGACACCAGCCAATACGTTTTTGAACTGATGGCTCAATCGGATGACATTGTAAACAGTCCACTCTTCGTTCAGTGTAATCATGAAAGAGTCAAATACAAACGTATTCTGATCGATGGCATGGCAGGATTGTTTTAGTTCTCTGGGGCTAGAAAACGGCATACCTGTCGAAACATGTGCCATACCTTCATCCTGGTTGTAAAAGAGAACATGGGCCGTGTACTTTTTGTCGGTGTCTTTAGAACTGGGTGGAAATACGGGGAAATAAAAAGTTCCCACATCTTGCAGTGTGCATTGAGAGCAGACATTGTTCATTGCGAGTTCCGCATCAAAGCCTTCTCGTGTGCATTTTGTTTTTGTTCCCCCGATTTCAAGATCTTTGGAGCTCGTTTTCGTGATAGCCACCAATGTAGTGTCCTCGTCACCCATTGTGTAGCCTGAAGTATTAGTGGTGATGTTAAAAGGTGTTTTGAGAATGGTGCGTCGATTCTGCAGAGATGAGCACAGAGCAGGTTGTGGTGGTGGTGAGAATGTCGTGAATATGAGATACTGAGAAACGAGGAGGAGGGGCTCTCTTTATATACACAGAAGTAGAGACACAAAGCGGAATCGGTTCCAATCTGAGCAATCTGACGACTCACCTGAGATTGAAGAGCCCCTGCTTAGAAGGGGCAGCCTCAACATTGCGTGAGTGGTCAGCCTCAATGAGGGGACGAGGTGGTGACAGGGCCACGGTGTAGCTGAAAAGAGAGTGAGTGATTTGATTCCTTGCTCGCTCAATCCCGTTCTGTCTTTGTGTGGTTGTTGAAGTTGTGTTTAGACACAGAAACAGATGTCTCAACTCCCTCAGAGCTGTTGTTTGTATTTTTCTTTTCTTAAAGTGAAGCTTACCAGAAGTCTTAACTAGACAATGCCTCTCTAACTATCGTAAAGGAAGCTAGAACAGCTCTCTCCAGCACGGACAGAAGTAGAGGAGGTAACAGCATGTCTTACTTGATCTGGAGCTATGCAAAGACAGCAGCTATGAGACGGGCTCAAAAGCCCCCGGACTTCAATTCAGTATCTACTTGTAGATCGGAAGTATGTTGATCGGTTTATGCTTGGCGAGAGCTTCCAATGTGTAGTTACCACAACTTGTAGTACATACGTCAACAGGCTCTAGAACACCCCAGAGACACGATGAAGGGACGAGGTATTGATCTGTGACTTGACTCACTCTTATGATCAACTCAGCATATTCTTTGTTGCGTCACAAGATCCAGGGCAGTAAACAAATGCAGCATATGATGCTTCAGTCTTAGATCTATACACGTACTGTACTCCTAATTACTTCAACTGTGGAGTTCTACAGGAAAAGTGAAAATGCGTGTTTATCTCAACATATTAGTACTGAGAGGGGTTGATATTGTAGTACAGTTTTATTTCCCTTGTTATGCTGATTCGAATGGTATAAGAATATCAGCCCCTCCTAGTACAAATTTGTAGAGAAAAACAGTCAATCGTGTCGCTTGCATAGTACTGTCATTGCCAAACCTAAGTAGACTACAAATGATTCTGATCTAAACCTAACTAGAATACAGTTGACTCCTGTTCCAAGAAGCCAAAAATTACCAGATACTGTGAGACACCTGGTAATCTCGGCTGCTGATTTGTTAGCAAGTAGATATCTCTTTACCAGGACATACTCTTTTCACTTTAATTGGACCCGGGGAACACTGATTTTGCACCCCTAAAGGACTTTTTACGTCAAGTATTTCCGAGTAAATACTTTAACTACGGGTTCGAAACAATGTGATGTAAGGCGACTGACTCTCATAGCTCACCCAGGTTGATATTCCCTTACTATTCGAATCAGCAGAAGACGCCGAGCTGAATGGTATAGTTATCCTAGTAAGTCCTGCTCCTAGAGGCCTTTCGACAACTGAAACGATACCAGGTGACTGAACTATTGAACAGGCACTATCATTGCAAGTACAGTAAACTTGTAGAACATGAGAAAACTACAATAAACTGATTGTGTTCAATGCCATGCGTCCGGAAATAAAGCCTGACGACTCTTTTCTTTTGCTCGAAGTAAAAGCCCTGGCCGGTATTTCCAAGTATGGCACTTGGCTGTCGCTGTACTGTAGTTGAGCCTTGGGGAATTCCATAAGTAGCAGATGCTCGTGGCTAAGTAATAGTTGGCTCTAATCAGTAGATGATCTATCAAGACTATATTGTGAGAGCTCTACACCAAGTGGTTCACATTCGACAATCCTCTTCCACTGTATGACTAAGATGTAGGTCAGCTCTACTCATCCTATGGCTACATCCTCATTCAAGATCCTACTCGTAACCACAAAAGGAAGTGAGTGTCTATGTGTGCCGGGTAGCTCTCTACACCGCTCAGACAGTCCTCTGACTAAGCCATCGCATCTCAAGTTCAACTAGGCAGCTAACAAAGTACTTGGACCGGATGCCTAAGGCTAGGTTAGCTTCAACGCTCTGTCTACATCTTCACACCTCATCTGACCACGTCCTTACTCAGGCAGTAGCACTCGACACTCGGACTTCGTTTACTCAGACAGTCAACCCACTCGGACTTCGTCCTCGTGCCTCGATCCGATAAATATGCGATTAATTCCAATTATATGCGTGCCTTTCGGCTTTTCAATAAAAAACGCCAGCTTCCCTTTCTTGCTGACTGCGCTTGAGCAAACTGAACAATCCACAGCACATATGAACACAAAACAATGAACAATGAACAACGAACAACAGAAGACAACTCAAACGGTGTCACTGAGGCGTACCAGATGGTAGCAACAGCGGTGGCGTGGAGATGACCACGTGACCTGGCTGGCCGGGCTTGTTCTCCAACACTAACTCACAACACTGTGTTGCTCGCCCGGCCATCAACTCACAGCTACGCTGCTCGTTAATGGCCCGTCTCACCCGCCTCACACACCTTAATCTCCCGACCCCACTCACTATTCAAAATCTGCTTGCCCGTGATCCGTCTACTCGGCACGGGGTCCAGAATCGAATAAATCACGTTTCTACACCGCGCTCTCTTCAAATGCTCAATGGGCTCGTAGCCGTCCTCGTCCTTGCGGCCCTGCAGGTACCGCGTGTAGAACTCGTCCTCCTCGGCGTTGGCGGTGCGCCACAGATGCCGGCCCGTCCGCATCGCCATGTAGATGACTCCACAGGCCCAAATGTCGACCGGGCGCGGGTCAAACTCCTTTTCGTGGTACTCCTCGGGCGCAATGTACGGAGCAGAGCCACACAGCCCGTTGCTCAGATGCACCTCCTTTTCCCACGCCATGCGGAAACACTCGCCGTTGCCAAAGTCGGTGATTTTCACCGTGCCCTTGAGCGTCAACAAAATGTTTTCGGGCTTGAGGTCCCGGTGCGCCACGCCCATGTCGTGCATGTAGTTGACGCCGCGAATAATCTGCTTGAAAAAACAGTCGGCCTCGGTGAACTCGAGCTTGCCGGCAGACAGAATCAAAGTGTACAGGTCGCCGCCGGAACAAAACTCCATCACCTCGCAGTAGTCGCCCTTGGCGTCCTGCAGCAGGTCCAGCGTGTGGATGATGTTGGGGTGGTGCAGCGACGACGAGATGCAAAACTCGGACGTCAGCCGCTTGTTGTAGTGTTTTTCCGTCTCGTTGGGCCGCCGCTTGAACTCCTTGACCGCGTACAGCTGTTCGGCCGTGCCACTTTTGCGGTCGGCCGCCTTGTGCGAGATTCGCACCACTCCAAACGCGCCCTTGCCAATCACCTCCTGGCACCGCCCGTACTTTTCCAGAAACGAGCCGGACGTGGTGGCCGGGTGGTTGCACACGTAGGGGTTTTTCCCGTCCTTTTCGGGAGCCGGGTGTGCATGCTGCACCTGGGGGTTGGGCGAGTTGGGATCGTTGATCTGCTTGAGAAAGCCGTGCATAAGCGAGGGCGGGAGATCTCCGTTAGCGCCTGCAGAGCCGTTGGGGGCGTTTGCGCCCGCGAGAATCTGCGGCACCGCAGAAACGGCCTCGTCCCGCAGCTTTTTGGCGCCCAGCAGATCTTTGATCATGTTGCCGATTTTCTCGTGTCGTTTGGCGGCCTTGAGACAGTGCTCGTGGGTGCCATTGTCGTAGGCGAAGAACCGTTTGGTGGGCTCCTTTTTGGCTGCGGCTGACACGCCTCCTGTGGTGGGGGCGGCGCCGGCTGCAGTGGGGGCCGTGTCCTTGAGCGTGAGCGACGTGGTGCTGCTGGATGCACGGCTGCTGCTTCGAACAGACGAGCCCACGTCACGCAGGTCTGCAGGTGGAATGCGGCCCGAGGGTGCAGCTGAGGGAGCACAGATGGGGCTGGGCAAAGGTGAGGGTGTGGAGCGAGATGGGGCGGAAGAGGCTGACACACCGGATGTGGCGGGGGATCGAACTGCAGAGCCTCCAACTGCAGCAGCTGCGGTGGGTGGCGACCGCACAGACACAGACCCAGAAGAAGCGCCAACTGCTGCTCCTCCTCCACTGCCCGCCGCCCTAACAGCAGCAGGTCCAGACACGCCCGTGACAGGTCGAGCGGCCACAGACGCCGGAGGTGGCACAGACGGCCCAGACGGGACCTTGTCGACCGGCGTGGCACCCGGGGACACGGACCCCTTTCCCTCTTTGGCACTTGTGTTTGTGTTCACAGCCAGCTTTTTGCGTCCCAGCAACGAAGCTCCAAATTTGGCGGCCTTGGACGAAAAGTCGGACTTTTCCTTGTCGTCGGCTCCAGACTCCATCACGTCGGATTTCATGTGTGGCGGCGACCGTGGCGGCGAGGGGGGAGCGTGGGGGTGGTGGGAGAGGGGGATGTTGAGAGAGTGGTGGTGTTGTGGATGAGAGGAACCGTAGACTGCACCGGGTCGAGTAGCACAGCTTGCAGCGGCAGCAGAGTTTTTTTGCACAATTTGAGTTCCCATTCTTGGTTCCAGAATGGCGGAGAGGAGGGTGGTAGAGAGGCTGGAAAAATGGGGCGGCAACACAAACCGATAGTACTCGTCGAGGCGGTATTTACGGCGATTTTTCCAGATTTATGCGACACAAACTGGCACTCCAGGAAAAGTTTTTGCAACCAAAACGCACGCCTAAAGCAGCTGACGAGAGAAACGAAACGAAGACAGTAATCGCAGTAAATATGCGCAAATGCAACGGCCAATGTAGAGTCGAAGAGAGAACCGATTTTTCCGCGTTTTGAGAGCCCTCCACGACTCATCACCCACCTCTATATATACCTCCTTCAAACGTGACATTGTTTGCGGCAAGTCGCGGGAGCTGAGCCAGCGGGACAGTATAGGCTTTGCGCACGAGGCTGAGACTAAGTTGACAGAGAGGGGAGGGTGTTTATACGGTGAAGGAGAGGTGCTATTGACGAGGGGAGTTGATCTTTGTGAAGCTGGAGTTGCGGTGATTACAACGGTCAACTCCCCTCGTCAATACGACCTCTCGTTCATCTTCTGGACTCCCCCCCCATCATCCCACACACTCTTGCCTCAAACTTTAGACGCAAACTCGTCTCAGCAACTTTCACTTAGCTACCACAATACAAGTCTAAACCATCCAATGTAAATAATGTAAAGTGCTGATGATGTCATCGGTCAGGGGGTGGGCGACCAACCTGGACAAATGTATGTAATGGGCCGGCGCGTAAAACCGGCTAAAATCCGGGCAAAATAGCCGCCGCCGCGCCGGTAATAACCGCCATTTTTGCTCCCCCGATCCCTCGCTTGCTCGGTGTATGGCAGCTCCTCCAACCCGCCAACAAATCCAAAAGCTCGCCTATTGCTCTGCAACCTTGATGCATCGCCAAGTCACTGGTCCAGGGGATATGGACGAAAAAGGCGAGGGGGGGCTGCAAGAGGCAAGAAACAAGCGACTAGCGAGAGTTTACGGTGAGGCGCGCCGGCTGGTTGTCTTGGTTTTTCGCTGTGGGCCCTGGACCGCGAGATATTAATTAAATACCGAATATTCGGCGAATATACGGTGGAAATCCAATCAGAAATAGAGTCCGACGCGGACAAGGTGGACAAGGCGGACAAATTCGGATTAATTGGGGGAAATTCGGGGAAAACTCAACAAAACGTCAGAAACACTTGGGAAAATCACGGGAAAATCGCAAATCACAAATAACACCCCCAAACTACAACCTGACACCTTGTTCCCCTCGTTTCGGCCCCTCAGACGGCCGTATTCCACGTCTTTCGACCCACGCAAAATTCTCAAACCCTCATTTCCACGCCTCCCCAAAGGCTAATCCATGCCTATTTCTACCAGCCCTGGGATTACTCTCTGAGACCGAATTCTGTGGCCTCGAGAGTTTGCCCCATATATTGGCACTTTTTACACTTTCGTAAAAGTATGAATGAAAGTCAAATGTCTTGGTGCCTTGGGGTGGTTTTGGAGATGCGGAAAGAATTTGCAGAAATTCGCAAAAATTCGCAGAAATTTAGATAATATGGAAGTACAAAAAAAAAGGTACACCATCGTGTACCCCCAATCTTTCCCTTCAAAATGGTACCACTGTCTAACGTTTTCAACGTCTTTTCACACCTCCAGTAACACAAGTGCCACTGTCTTAAACGTGACATTGTGTAACGCCACTAGCGGCGTCTAAACGGAAGGTAAAGATAGGTAAAGCGACGACCAGACACAACAGGCAATGCGCTATTTAGCGCTGTGCTCAGCCAATTTTTTTGTCTATTTATTTCACATTTCTTTTGCCAACTTTGCGTTTTCCCCACAGCAGTGCTGCAAAATGGTGCGTTTCCGAAATGACACTTCTGTATGCGGCGACAAAACGTATATGTGGATTGTCTCAGAGAGAGAATGGACTCGTGGCAGGAGGCCGATTTATCACGTGTGTGTGATTGCCCACCTTTGACGTTGTGACTGATAACACGCCACGACATGGCCAATGTTGTGGGGACCACATGGGGAGTGTTGTGGGGACCACATGGGGTATGTCGTGGCCACCACAGAGGGAAGGAATGTAATGGGCACGACATGGGGAATGTGATGGGCACGACATGGGGAATGTGATGGGCACCACAGAGACCGTGTCGTGGGGTGTTTTCCACAACGAGGCAGATAATATACAAACGACACCCTTCTCATGCGCGCATTCACGTGAGACAGCAATTTGCCAGGTCCAGGCACACGTTAGTGGACATTATTATCACTCGTCGGGGCATCGCCTAAACGGCGGCTAAATGAGACCAAATGCGAAACTAGGTTTCAACCTTGAGCGAGAGGTAAACATGGTGGCGATAGATGGAAAATAATCGGAAATAATCGGAAGGAAATCAGAAATACTTCTCCCCGTTCATGTCTGCCACCTCCCCGATTTTCACGCGTCCACGATTTTTCCTCATCTAACAAAACCCCCTTTGCCAACCAAGCTACAACTCTAAAGGCCCCTCTATTCACTCTATTCACTCTTTGACCAAATAGGTAATTGCCTCAGCAGTGTCGACAAACAACAGAGACTATGTCATGGCCACCACATGAGCCATGTAAGGACCACATTATCTCTGTGACCCACCACATGTACCATGTAACATTTGGGAAAAAGTGAGACAACAGGGCCCCGAGAGATCAGAGACGGCCAGTTCTTGGCGCTCCACAAGGCTGTGCTAAGCGTATTTGATTTTGGCGGCTTTTGTGCATTTTTGGCCGCTTTTAGAGCCCCTCATTACATCATGTCTCATTTGTTCAACTTTGATGGCGATAGTGTAGGTTTAGGTACGAGTGGAATTGGGGGAGATTTACAAAAGTTTGAATTAAATCGGGAGAATTAGGGGAAAAATGGGGAGAAAATCGGAGTCTACTCAGGCAGCTGTGAGAATCAATATGCAGCTCTCCGTTTATTTCTACCACTCTCCTACGCCATGTTATCACGGTATCTCATTTCCTTCCCTTCAACAATGGTGATCACCCTCCACCTCTCCCAAGTTACCCTGAAGTTACCCTACATACGGCTCGGAGAGGTGGGAGAGCCCCCGACCCGCAAAGTAAACAAGCAAACGACAATATCCGATCCACGGCGCGAAGAACCCAGATGAAGGAGACGCAAAGTATATCAATCGAACGGGGACGAACGCCCGAGTCACGTGATATAGTTGGTTTGGCGGTTACTTGATTGGGTGGGGCTGTGTCGAGAAAAAGACGGGTGAGGGTGGCGGAGGGTTGGAAGGTGGTGAAAATGGGAGTGGACGATTTGAACGCGGTCAGGTTTACTCAGATTTGCCATTTATATACTTGCTGTGATCGACAACAGGGAGTTGAGAAGGGTGGCGAGAATGGAGATGGGCTAAGTAGAAGGTTAGGTTTGGGTGGAGGATTTGTTGGGGTGTTTGTTAGGATAAGATCTGAGTTGAAGGGGTATCAAAATGGCCAATCCTGTGATCAGAGAGACGAGGAGGTGTCGCATAATCCTTCTTTGATCACGTGACACGGCTCAGACAGTACCAGGAAGAGATCCTAGAGATTTTTTGCCTCTACATATTCAACTTCCGAGTCAGAATGGATTATCTGACTATGAGAGCTCTATTCACGTGACCATCGGTACCGTTCAAAACTCCCACGTCACGTGATCACACTCGTACCATTAATCATGTGATCCCATCTATCTGGCCGATTCTAGCTCTTACCCTCAGATCACCAACTCTCAGGGGAGAACAACCCCTCTAACTTCTGCTGTACAGATGCTAGAAAGACAAGAGTAATACCATTGTAATCTTCTAACTTGCAGCTCTCTAGTGGTACAGCTTTTTAGTCCCTAACATATGTATTCCCAGTTTTGACTTGACATGACCAAGGTGAGCTAGGAAAACATAGTATGTTCTCAACTTCTGCTACAGTAATGCTATCCCAATATGAGTAGTACCAGTGTTCTCGCCAGGCCCTGTGCTTTCGACTGACACCACTCTTTAGCGTCTAAAGTGAATATTCGAGCCAGGAGACCTGTGTATTGATTATGAGTAGTAAGCATTCCAACTTATGCTGTAGACGTACTAGAGAGACCAGAGTAGTACGAGTGAGTTCCCCTGACATGTGGCATTTGAATGGTACCGGTCATGTGACCATAAACTCATTATTTCAGACGTGGCAAGAGAAGACGGTTTTCTGGACCCTAGAGAAGGGTGAAAAGTGTGCAGCATGAAATACTTTGGACCAAGGCTGCTGTTAATGTTCTCTGGTATGTACCTCAATGACGTCATCTCTAATTATCGCCGTGCACATTATCTACGCTAAATCTGTGCATGTGATGAGTGCCAAGAAATAGATAAGCGAATACGAGGTGATGACATGTTGCTGCGGCTCAACACGAACTTTTTTTCTTCTTTTTCCTTTTTTTCAGCATGGTTACAGTCGATCCTTGGCAACACCGTAGAGGGGGAGATCATTGGTTGGTTACTTGTACTGTAGGTACATACTGTAGCTCCTTTGTCCTTGTCTTTGTAGCAGAAGGAACTATACTCTAGAAAAGGTCAACAGGTGGAAGGGCTATTTATAGTTGGTTATAGATATATAGCTACTCGCTGTGAGCTCAATTCAGGTATTCAACGACAATGACCGATATCAAAGAGGTCCCAGCTCTGTCTGACCCAGCTCCGTCTGCCCCAGCATTGTCGGACCCAGGTCCGTCTGACAAACTTGTCACAAAAGACTCCGCTCCGAAAAACCGAATCACCAACTACATCCTTCTCTCTCTGATCTTTTTTGTACTCGGTTTCAGTCTCGTGCCACTCGTTTCCATCGCTCAGCCTCACCTCAAGTCTCTGTTCAACTCCTACATCAACCCATCTTCTCCAAAGGGACGATATGACGATTTCAGACCTGCTCAAACGTACACTGGCGTTGAACCCATCAATGCCAAGGTGTGTGTTTTTTCTCTGCCCAATCGTGGCGACATTGAGCGACCTGGAGATGAAAACGATTGTCTAGATTTGGCAGATGTGATAGTAGCCAGTGCGTTTTGGATCCCGCCCGAAGACTTGTCACATCACACGTTTTCGTATCGGAGAGAGGAGAGCCCTATCTTTCTCAGACTTCACGTGACCCATAAAAAGTACGCGCCCTGCACTTGCGACCAGAACGGGCACTGTCCCCATTTGAAAACGGCTCTTTACGAGCCCTTCAAGCACATGCAAGACGAGGTTCCGGGCGTCCAGTGTATTGCTGCGAAAGATAGTCTGGGCAACGAAATGTCGTTTGTTTGGGGCTCAGACTGGACTTTTGATAATGATCGAGTCAGAGAAGCAAAGTGTGTGTATGATGAAAAGACTGCAGATCAGTGTTGGGCGGTTGGGGTTGGTTTGGGTGTTATGTCACGAGACCAACTGTTCAGCCGAGGTGTTTAGACCCATATCGCACAGACTGAAACAATTGTCCACTTTCAAACCAGACTCGACCCTGACTATTGATAGATCTGGACTCGTACGGGGTTGCTCGTGTACACTGGAGCGTCATTGTCGAGGGTCACAGTCCTTTAGAGGAGAGCCAGAGCTTCCCTGTTCTACGGTCAAGGACACAAATACAGTAAAAGGGGTAACAAAGTTGCCTTTCAAACTACTGTAGCCTAAATAGAACTCGTGATTATACACCACAGACCAAGTAAGATTTGTTAGGACCAATAAGGGTTACCGTAATAACCCTAGAACACGCAATCTGGCAGCTAGAGATATGAGACTTGATATATGAGCTATTGAAGGGGTGGTGAGCTACTCTGCAAAATCTCAAATCAATTGTGTCAAAACTTGGTGTTTTAAATGGAGGAGATTGGGGTCCCAAACATACTTGACAGTGATGATAAAGAAGGTTCTGTTTTGTTATAGAGTTTGTTGACCTTTACCGCACGTAAGCTAAAGTGAAAGTAATAACAGCTCGATAGTTAACAGATCTATCAACGAAGTCTCTCAATAACTGGACAAGCAAACTGAGGCGCTGGTTGCCAGTCTAACAGCTCATCAGAAGAACTTCCCTCTCTCAAGGTACGTGTAAAATGGAGAGTCGGCTCCCTATAGGTGTTCAAATAGCATACCGGCTTTTTAAGATCCTCATTCTGTCTCAATACCTTTCCATGGGACACCTATCAGTCTTCAATTTCACAGCCAAGACTAGTCTGAGGGTGGGTACAGAGCAGTCTTGCTAGTTGTGGAGAATCCTCAACTTTCTCTGAGTACACAGTGGACACCTCTTCAGTGTCAGTATCTGATTTCAGAGCTCTGTATCTGTTATTACTGGTCACGGTTAAGATATTTACTTGGGAGTAGTTGGAATGAAAAGTCGTTTAGGGGTGCAAAATCGGTGTTTCTGGACTCTGATGGGACTAACATGGGTGTTAGAAGAAAGAGAGTGTTTCATTTTCTAACAGATATTTTGTCATAAGTACTAAATGTCTTTCAGAACTTGAAGATAACTCGGTTTCTATTACTTACCTCCAACTAATTTATAGTTAGGTTTAGACGGGTGATGAAAGCGCGACACGCGTTTAGGGATTCGTGTATATCTCACCATAATTGTACTGAAGGGGGTAGCTTTTATCACCCCATTCCAATCATCGGAAGATGGGGAATTCGATGGTCTCTTTTCAACAATCAGCTATAGTAGTAAAATTCTTCTCTAGAGGACATTGAGCATCGTGACCACAGCACAGCCAAATGAGCATATTGGCGATGTTGTCAAGAGCCACCGGAATTACGATTCGGATGTTCTCTGTAGATTCAATTGATAGAAGAAACTAAATATGTCACTGTACAGATGTCAACATCCACTTGTATCCCTACTCTGACCTTGTTAAAGCCACATCGTACTGTAGTCTGGAGTCAACCACAAGTCGACTCTTTGTGATGATGAGAGAAGAGATGGTGGTGAGAAGAGTGGCATGGGTTGTGTCTACAGTAGTCAGGAATAGGTGTTCTGAGCCTTGAAGAAGGTCTTCTTAGAACATGATGTAGTCAAGTTCACAGAAAGTAGGAACATAGAATGGCATCCGTGGCTTCTTCTGCTGTTAGAGTAGGAGATGTTCCGACAGAGTCTTTACATCTCCTTCAGAGCAGAAACAGTGGGACAACGATCGTCTCTTAAGTTTTCTAGTCTCACCTCTCCTCGTCGGTTTGAGACGCAAAGCCTCTTGGAGGTGAACCTCGAGACTTATTACTGTACACAACAATGGCAAAAGGAGAGAGAATGGAAGCGTGAAAAGAAGAACGAGTCATCCACTAAGCTCATGGAAAAACAATTGCAGCACCCAGGATTCTCGTATGGTCTCCCACTACAATACTAACTGGGCTCTCTGGTGCTTGACTATGGCTGATCGGACGGGAAGCCGTATTTTCACCAGGATATGGCCGCAACTGACGGAAAGTGGCCTAGAAGCAATTGATCAGGCCAGAAAAGTCACGTGACCGGCAAAAACGGCTTTTTTTTGATACCTGGAGCTTGCTGGTGGTGTCTGGAGCCAGATGGCTGTTTAGTTAGTCTTGGAAGATTCCGTTCTTCTTGTGAGACACACGAACTGATAAAGACTGATCTTTGACCTGGTGGTTGGGGACTGCTCTGGTATTGAGGACGAGTGCAAATTAGTTATCAACCCTACAATCCGCTCGATGTCCGTAACAGTGTTAGCTAGGGCTGTTGGAGTCCAACAGTCTTAATGTTCAACTCCTCAGGTTTGCACGCTCTACGATTAAAGATTCGGGTGCGACTCAGAGGTCCAAGATATATTTGCTCAAGAGATTCAGTTCAGTGATTATTTCCTCTGTTAATGATATGTTGAATAGGTTAGGCTGGTGTACATCTTCGGAAACACTCAGTCACTAAAAGAGCTCCTACAACTGGGTCGTAGACATTTGGACATGGTCCTTGTGCAGTATTTACCTAACTGCCTGGTCGGAAACATTCAGTCCACCTGATTGCACGAGGCTCACGTACAAACATCTCACAGAGGATCATTAGGCGACAACAGGAACCGGAGTTTGGTGTCAGAGGCGAGAACACGGAGACAACAGACCAATCTGGCTCTTGAAAAGAATGGTCGCCATGACACCATGCTGAGATGTCAAGGGGGATCATGGACTGCTCTTCACGATATCCGTGTTACTGTAGTACCTGTAGTGAAGATTGATCTGCCAGAGACAATACCATTCCAGTCGAACAAAGTCGATCAAGAAGCACAGGCTCTCCAGAGCATTGGGATGATGGCGAGCGCTGACGGTACCCTTTAGAAGGGACCTCATTGACAAGAGGGGCTTGGTCACAGACAGAGAGGGGAAGCAGGGCAGGGCTGTACTCACGGTGGTAGGGGGAGGGCTAGGCTGAAGTGGTGGGTCGAGTCGAGGGGGTATGGGGCCTCTATATAGACAGCGGGGTCTACTTGTGTAACTCATGCACTCTTTAATCAAGACAAGCTATCATAACAGATGGATGGTGGGAAGTGACCTGTAGAGAGAGCCTGTGGCCTTATAGGTCTAACAATGTGTTTATCCCGACTACACAAACGTTCTCTAGGAACGGGGAGATCTACAATCAACTTCCTCTTCTACTTGGCTTGCCGTGTGGTACTTGTAGCTAGACTACCTCCGTTACAAACCCACCCAGTTGGTCTTCTCTAGATGAACCTCAATAGGTAAAGCTTATTATGTGGCAAGCCCCAAAATGCCCATTCCTCTTTTGAACTGGGTGAAGGAGATGAGGCATGTTCATGGATTGAGCAGGTGTGCTAAGTGTTGCACGAAAGCAGTATTAGCTCTGGGAACAATGTCCACTATTGCTCGAAAAGGTTAGTTGGGACATTTGGCCCCAAGGGGGTGTGGCCCCAAGGGGATGGGTAAACTTACTTAGCTAGTAGTCAATGTACCACACAGAATGCACAGGCAGCCCAATGTCTTCATTGAACATCACTTCTCCTGCTGAGCTCTCTTTCATCAGCGGAGTCACCTTCTTTATCAGTAATTCCATGCATCTCGTTTACAAAGACTGACCCTCCACAGTAACTTTCCATGGAGTCGTACAGCAGCGACAGAAGAGGTCCAAGAGCAAGAGGTTGCTGCTTTTTGTAAACTGGTAGTGTCTTCATGTCTTGCCTCTGAACTCCATCTACTTCCTTCTATAGCCATATCTGGCCCAATACGTCTACCCCACTACACAGTCGCTAGACCTACAGCAACCCACCATTAGTGCATATTCACATTTCACGGGTTCAGCTGGATTCCAACGGTCCATTCTTTGTCCGGGGATCATAGAGTTGTTGGAGATGTTCTATAGTGTCTATGATAGCCAAGAGGAGTGGTATAACGGTGTTCATGTCCTGTAGTCTAGAGACTGGTCACGTGCCCAACTAGAGTCACGTGACCTTCACCTTCACAACCACGTGACCTCTGTCAACCGCGCAAACCACCACCTCCAACCATCCCACCCCCTTCCTCCACGCCCACCACACCCTTGTAATAAGCCCCCTGTAATGTCTCACATGCAATGTTCGATCTGCCGGAAGTCTAGCTACAAGTAGAATCAGTGCTGTCCAATCAGCAGCGTTGTAATAAGGAGTTGAGAGTGGTTGATCAGGTGAGGAGGTGGTGAAAAAGGCGGAAATTCGTCGGCAGGTTTGTTTTGGTGTCTTTCTGTGTCTGTTTCTGAGTCCACAATCACTTTACAGTACGGAGTACATCTATTTACAAGCCTGCATATCTGTGCTAAAACTCTCGCTAAAATCCGCACTACATCTCACATGCAGGAAAAACAACCACACGAGATAGACTCTGTTCTAAACGAGATTCAGGTGATACAGCAGAATTGATGAGGGGTGGGGGAGTAGTGATTGGCGATGGCGTGGGCGATCACGTGACCTTATCAGGCAGCCACGTGATTGAATCAGGTAGTCACGTGACCGATTCCTTTCCTCCTTGTGACCGAGTCCTTTCCTTCGCGTAATTTCTGAGGTCCCTGTCTTAGTCCCCTCCACCCACTAGAGCAGCCGCATGACTGGCTGCCTGGAGACCATGTCGGCTTTACAGGACCCTGGAGGTGTCTCTGATGACGGGACTGGTACCCCTGTCAAGGTTGAGAGAGGTAAGGGAGTGGATATAATGGGTTGTGGGGGAGGCTAGTGGGTAGTGCACTTACCATACGTTTCCCAGGTTGCTACAGTCGCCTTTCAGCCTTCCGTCGACTTTACCTGGTTTCTAAAGTCGCCTTTCAGCTCTCGTCGAGTCTAACAAGGTCTTACTGTTTTACTTAGGCTGTCATTCTGGCTTCTGTCAAGTCTAGGCTTCTTTCAACGGCTTCTCAAGACTCCTCTCAGTCTCTTTAATCTCACTCAGGGTCACTCCTGTTGACTCCTGTTGACTCCTGTTGAATCCAACCAGCTCACACCGTTTGTCAACGCTCTCACAGTCTCTCGTTACCATCTTCCAACACGGTTCCGTCGCCTACAACTTCTCACAGCTTCAATTGACCCGTAAACGACTTTACACGATTTTCACAGCTGGCACACCCTCCACACCTCTCTTGCGATGCTCCCAAAAGTCGTCATCTTCGCGTGTGGAATTCTCACCATTCTCACTCTCTGCTCCTACTTTTTCATCAAGGCTCCTAACTACACCCAACTCATCAGAGCGTCCGATGTCGAGTACAAGTTCCGTCTGCAACACAAGGACGGCGAGAACCCGGAACATCTGTACCTTCCCTACAGAAACACCCGGTGGGATCCTGACGATACTCCCGAGCTCAACAACCAGCTCAACAGCTATATGAAACACATGACTGATCCGTACACGCGGTCATTTCGTCAAGAAAACCAATTGCCGCCGTTATTGAACGGAATGTTCCATGCTATTGCCAAGGAGCAGATTATGGCTCCGGCAAGGTTCTCTCTAGACCAAGCCAGAGAGTCCTACAAGACCACCACCAAAAGATGTCCTCCACCGCAGTTTGAAGACATGTATCGGGGTTCTCTAGCTAGAGGAGAATGGGACGAGATGATGATTGATCAGGTGACTCAACAGATCAAAAAGTTGCCCAAGGGGAAAGATCTTCAGGAGGCTCTCATTGAAGCTCTCAAGGGTCCCGGAATCGAAGGAATCAGAATTGCCAATGGAACAGTCGAGAGAATGATGACTGATGATGACAACGACAAAAAGCTCAATGAAGTCAGTCAACGAACTCTGGATGGATTTGTGGAAATGCTCAGCTCGGTGGCTAAACATCTGCCTGATATGGAACTAGCTCTGAATGTGGAACCGTTTCCACGGGTGCTCAAGTTTCCCAAACGACTCAAGGAGCTGAGAAAAGAACTCACCAAGGGAACTCTCTGGGCCGTGCCAAAGGGATACAATCTCGACAGATACGTGTCTGAAACATGTTCTGGAATAAAGGCCGAGGCTCTAAAAGGAGTGTTTCAAGATGGTCTTCTAGGAGGAGGTAATCCATTGACATACAGTGAAGCCTGCTATATCAGAAACGACTGGGGTAAAACACCAACAGTATCTGCTATCACAGCTTTGCCTGTTTTTTCTGATTTCACAAGCTCCATGCATTTGGACCTGGTGTACCCTTCTTATGACTTTTACTCGCCAGATCCACACATGAACTACAAGCCTGAAAAAGATGTTTACCATATGGAGAAGGAGGATGGAGTGTCACGTGTCAAGGCAGGTGATTGGAGCTATCTCAAGTACAAAAAGGCGCTTGTGAAAGATACAAAGGATCCGGCAGAGACTGTTTTTGTCAAGGGTGGGAAAAAGTACTCGAAAAAGAGTCTCGACAACCACGCGTTTCTGGGAGCTCTCAAATCGCGATCCACAGTCCTCAGAGCAAGCAGATGGAGAACCTGGCTCGATCTGTATACCACCAACGCCTGGGTCTCGTTTGTGCCTGTCCAATTGTCTGGAAACGACACTCAAGTGGTCAACGAGCTGCTCAGTGAACGACACACTACAGCTGTAGGCCAGGCGTTTGCCTCAAGAGGTGCCAGAGACGTCAGGTACAGAGGCACCCGCAAGAAGATGGAGCTGTATCTCTATTACATGCTTCTGGAGTACCATCGACGAATGTACGATCCAGAAGCGTGTGAAGTGGAAAGGGGAGCCGACGATACAAAGCTCTAGTATTTAACACATCAATTAATTTTATATTAGTTTCTGATTATACAACAGTGATCGTTGCAGTTTGTTTGTTAGCTGGCATCCATCCGCCCATACTCTCCAATGCAAATGTCTCCATTGCTTGGTTCCTCGTCCATCTTCTTCTTCTCGTCCTCCAACACCTTGATTCTGCCGTACTCTGCTTCTCTGATCGCCTCTCCCTTGTAAATGAGAAAAATGATGGGCAGAGCAGCCAGAAAACACGCAATGCCGGCAATCGTAGCAGCCCAGCCAATTCCAATGTTTCGAATAGCAGTCAAGGTACTGGCAGCTGTCACACAAGATCCAATGTTTCGTGCAGAGTAGTTGATCATGACAGCTGCACCTCCCAGATCCGGAGTCGAGTCTGCGTAGTAAGCATTGACACTGGGGTAGTACATTGACAAGGAGAAGCCAATCAACAGCATGGCCACAATAGGTAGAGCCATTCCTCCAAACTCCTTTTTCAACGACCATCCATAGAGAATCATGAAAAACGGTCCCGTGATCAGTGTACAGATGATAACACTTCTGAGTCTGTCTTCGGGGACTCGTCGGCCCTTGATTTTGGCCCACTTTTTCACCTGGAGGTCAGCGTACCAGCCTCCCACAAGACAGCCGAAAAAGTAGCCGACACCCTGAGGCACGTAGAAGAGACCCAGGATGAGCTCGTTGTCCAGATCGAACCGAGGTTTCATGATCGATGCAATGGGAGCAATAAGAGTCTCATTGACGTAGAGAGCAAAGATGAGCGACAAGGTGACAATCATGATATGACGTTTTGCGAAACCCTTGAGAATATGGGTGCAATGCAAGGGGAAGAACCATTGGCCCGGTTTTCGCATGGAAAAGGGCGTGTTTGGTTTCGTTTCTTTCATGAAAACAGCCACAACCGCCAAGGCCAGTCCTCCAACTCCGCATTGCAGCCAGAAGATGTTTCGCCAGTTGGATTTCATCACAATGAGACCTCCTAGGACTGGACCCAGCGAGGAGCCAATCTGGGTGCCTGCCAGACAGATTCCCACGGCCTTGGATCGCTGTTCGGGTTTCCAAATGTCCGAGATGACCGCCACGCCCACGGAGAAGGTGGAGTTACCTCCCACGGCGGACATTGCTCTGAAGACGTAGTAGCAGGCGAGGTTGGGCGACAGGGCCAAGCCGATACCCGAGACACAGAAGAAGAAACAACATGTCATGAGACCAGCCTTACGGCCATAGGTTTCGCACAGAGGCCCCACAAAGAACACAGACAGACCCTGGACAATGTAGAAGAGCGCGTTTCCAATGATGACCACGGTATCGGACACGTTGAAGTCTTTGGCAATCTTGTCCAGGGCAGGCATGAGTCCATAGGCCACCAGAAACGGCTGGAAGAAGACACAGGCCACGACAATTGTGAAGACGCACTTTTGTCGAAAGGGGAAGCGACTGTAAGGGTCTTTTTCTTCATCGGCAACCATTGATTCGAGATCTGACGAGCTGGGGGTGATTGTGCACGGCGAGGGACATGTTGGTGAGACTGTGGTTACGGTGACTGTGGTTGTGGTTGTGGCTGTGGCTGTTGTTTGTGTGTTACTGTCTGCTGCTGATTTGTGTCCTTCCTTCATGTGATTCTTGTTGTTGAGAAGAGAAGAAGAAGAAGCTATGGGATTTTGGGAGGATGCGCATGTGTCTATATATATGTAGGGGTAGGTGGTTTTGCAAGGTGCACTACCTTTCTGAGTCACGATATTACCTTGCGAAGAAAAGTGACTCTCACTCACTCTCTTTATTAGACTCTCACTCACTCTCTTTGTGTCGCTCACTGCTAACGTTTCGAGTCAACTGTAATAGGAACCTTTTCCGTGTGCTAGTACGTGATAAATGCACCCCCACACGTTTAAGACGCACTGGCGCACTGTCTAATAGCCGTGTCGGAGAACCCTCCCTCCCCCCCATGCGGAGCCGTTTTCATACCGCCCCTGAACCTCACAAGAGTGCCTTATTTATGCCGTTTGAGGTGGTAAATTAATTCGGCACAGTCTTGGTAATCGATTCGACACGGATATCGCTAATAAATCCCCTCGGAACCCCGTCTCCAACGTGGCATCGCAAAAGGACATAATTTTTCATGTCGGTTGTGGAAAATAGAATTTTTAGCCGCACTAAAAGTTCCTAAAAGTTCCTCCCTCGCCCTTCCAAAGTTGCACTAGCTGTTTTCGGGGCTCGGATTCCGACCGGGATAAGGTGACACCACCCTCCTCTTCATTAGTCGGTTTATCGCTCCGCCAAGTCCTGGATTAGAAACAGGACGCGACGGGGATGTGGCTAGTGTTCTTGTCGTGATTGGACGTTTGGGGAAATTGGTAATGGGGTATCTAGGGGTTCTTACAGTACCTTTGGTGCAGGCTGATCTTTCGTTGTCTGTTATCGTGTACGAACACTCATTACGTCTATCAAACCGGGTTCACCGGCTCACCGCGGTAATCCATTCACTGTACAAAATCTACTTTTCCAAACTAACAACTTTTTTCATGGGCGAAATGTGGGCGCCTTGACAGTGGGTCTCATATAGTCGAGATAAGAGCACACCTCGTAGCAACTAATCTGTTTGACGTGAGACCATGGTTTCAGAACCGTGATTATCCAACAAGGTGATAAGTGACTCTTATAGCCTCTGCCTTCAATAGCAACTCTCCTCTCCTATCTCTGTCTCTGTCTAAAACCTACTACTCCATGACTCACCACGAATACACATCTTGCTGGCAAACACACACACTCCTCCAACTAACATGGTCACTCCTGCCCACACTTGCAAACCGGTGAAACTGTCGTTGTTGCTGTGCAGAATCTGGCCGGCAATAGGCATGGCTGTAAGTGCTGAAAACGAGTAGAGGAACGAAATGACGCCCATTCGTCGTCCTACTTCTCTTGGAGGAGTGACACAAGCTACCAGGGCTGGGAAAAGTGACACGGTAGCTCCCGAGATGACTCCAAAACACGAACAGAAGGCTATGATGACAGAATTGGTCTTGGCAGGAATCCACATGGCCAAAAGGAAGATTCCACAGAGCACAGTGAAGAACGAGTGCATGTTGTAAGCTCCGACTTTATCAGCTACAAACCCTGGCAAGATTCGTCCTATGAACGAAGAGCCGTTATAGATGGATACCATGTAGTAGGCTGTTTGTTCAGACACTCCATGGGCAATGGCATGAGTAGGCATGTATCCAATCGCTGTGAAAAGTCCCCAGAAGGAGAAAAACATGGCTACAGTCAGGAGAACGGTGGACATCTGGGAGTAGGGCACAATGACTTCTTGTCTGAAGTTGAAGAAGTCCTTTCGCAGTTGTTTGTTTGGAGGGAACCGAGAAGAGACCAAAAGAGTGCAAATGAGACAGACGCCGATCATGAGGTATCCGATCGCTCTGACTGTTTGAGGAAACCCGATTCGGGGCTGTAATTTGGTGAAAATGAAGGGTAGAGTGGTTCCTCCAAGAGAAGAACCAGCTACCACGACTCCAAGAGCAGTAGACCGTTTCTTGTCAAACCAGGTAGCTGCTGCCAATAGAGAGGCATAGTAGATGGCCGAGTTGCCGATACTCGTGCAGATTCCCTGGGCTAGCAGAAACTGGTAATATTCAGTGCACACACTAGTTGTCATGATTCCGGTGATGGTGAAGATTGATCCTACCGCGGCGAGTTTCTGGGGGCCGTACATTTCTGCGATTCGGCCAAAAAAGATGCCTCCCACAAAAAGAATAAAGACTTGCAAGGAGGTGATCCAGGAGATGGTGGAAGCTGAGTAATCACTCAATTGGTGGTGCAAGTAGTAGGCTTCATAGAGACCCACAACGTTGACGTATCCAAAGGAAGAGTATAGACCGAAAGCTGCTCCAATCATAGCCAGCCAAGCTCTTCCTTGGTCTGGAGGGGGGATATCAGAGCAACAGATACTGATGCTGTTTGTAGAGTCCAGAGCTGGATCCGACGTGGACTTTTCCTTATCATCTTCCACAGTCATAATCTTCTCAGGATCATGTCTGAAGGCCATTGTTTGGTGGGCATGGTGGTCGGCTGAGTGTTCATCACTTGTTGACATGGTATCAGGTACGAGTACTTTTGTTGAGCTGGTTGTGATTGTGATTGACTTGATTGATTGTCTTTGTCGAACAACATTACTCTTTATATAGTCTCCAACAGAGCTACCTACAAGTGGTCACTGTACCACTGGTAGACAACATTTTCCCGAGGAGAATGCGGCGTACTCCCTGCTTCCGAAATGCGCTCGGAGACAGTAGAGTTGGAGGTAGTGGGGGGTGTGCAGAAGTCAAGAGGATGAGGTGTGGGAGAAGGGTTAATGGTGTATTGAAAGAGGCTGAGCTTTGGTGTACGAGTGCTGTACCTGTAGAGTCATAGATGGTGTTGAGTGGATGAGAACAGCAGGTCCGTAATTACAGATAGAGCTACAGTGCTGTATACTGTAGCCTAGTACAGTAGGTCGTAGCTTTGTGTGAACAAACAAGGCTCTATTCTTAAAACGCTTCTTCACAACACACAAACACCTTCTCCAGCCACCATAGATAATCCGAAAGCAGGTCCATCTACAGTACTCGTACGTAAATCACCATTGCCACCCCCACCACCGCTCGTAGAGCCGTTTCTTTGTCACTTTCACTTGCATCCGTGAAATCGTCGGAAGGAGGTTAGTCTTTTGGGTTGGGAAGATAGTGTAGAGGGGGACTTAGAGGAAGGGGGTTAACTTGGCTAATATGGGCGTAATCGAGGTGAAAGTTGTACTGGAGAATCAGCTGAGCTTGACGATGAGAATAATTGGGCGCCAGGCGGATTATATCGCTTTTTCCACTGAATTTGCATCATCCACATTTTCAGGACAAGGTTGTGGTGTGCAGCTGTGCAGATACAATGGATATTGAAGGTGTAATTTGATAGTGTCTTTTTGAGCCATATTTTGATAGACAACCTATACTGAAAGCCACATAAATCTACTCACCCAGCTTGTCTCACTTTAACGGTACCAAAATATCCATCCCTTGTCATACAAATAAGTCCTAATATATGCACCCTCCTCTAGCTTCTTCCGTAATCTCTTCCTACATTGAACTCTACCAAGAGACTAATTCTCGGACTGGATTCGGAGAGTTCCGATATGACCTAAAACTCTGAAAAGGTGCTAGAGATGAGGCTGAGTGACTACATTGGTGTCGGGTGAGTCTTATCTGATCTAGCGACTTATCTGATCTACTCTGATCACCGTGAATAAGAGCTCTTGGTTCATGTATGTACACACTTGGCATTAGTTAAGATTTAGACGTTACACTTGACATTAGTTAAGATCTAGACGACATCTACAATCAACGACCTTGACACTCAATAGCCCCCCATCTGGTACACATCCGAGAAACCGACTTTGGAAAAACCGCCCACAATCTCCTTTGTTCTCTGCTTGCCCGCCAAGCCCAGAAATGTGGTTATCAATCGGCTCTTCAGACTGAGCCGCACTATCAATCTTAGCCAAGCAACAACGGACCCGCTTCGGAGAGTACAAAACTGGTCACAAACGGCAAAATCCACAAACGGCAAACCACAAACGGCAAAACTGCTTGCAGTGGCAATGACGTACATTCTCCTTGTTCTGGTTGCATTTCTACATTGTGTACAGTACATACGAGTACATACTCTGTCTAGAAAAGTGCTCCAAAACTTGCCAGATAATAAGAAGAATCACCCAGTCAGTTTATTACGCTTCCCTGCATCAGTCTGATACTTCCCAAGCCGTTCTGGTCTCATCTACTCCTCTCTACCACCCCAGGCTCCCTCTCGGAGATATCGGAGTTAACCTTCGGACTCCGATGAGCCGCTCTTTTTGCCTCCCATGATAGTTCTACAGACCGCTACACGTCTCCAAACAATGGTAAAAGATTCTATTAGTGAATATAAAGTCTTGCTAGAAGTAAAGTCGTGGTTAGTCATACTGAGTCATATACTCCCTCCTTACTCCAGCTTGTGATCTCCAGACATCCATCGGACGATCATCTCGGAGGTGGCAACAGGCTGGTCATGAGGAACCATATGTCCAGCGTCAAAGATTCGCAAGAAGGTGAACTGGTCGTAGTTTCGGACCTCTCCAGCCTGCTTTCCGCCAGCGGAAAAGGGCTTGAACTGGGCGTCGTTGAATCCCTGCTTACCGGGCCACTCCAGAGCCTCGGTCCACTTCTTCTGGCCCAGCCAGTTGCAGATCCAGTCCTTGTCTCCGGCGTAGATGAGCACGGGGACCTCCTTGAGAATGGCAGGAATGTCTCGAACAACAGGAAGCATCCAGTCTCCGGAAGTCTCGGTGAAGTCCTGGTAGACGGTGGAAGAAGATCCGGTCCACTTGTGCTTGGCTCCAATGGCAGAAAGAGTGGAGGGCAGGTCGAGCCACTTGGTCATGTAGTTGGTCTCGGTGTAACATCCGTTATCGTCGGCAGGCTCACACTGCTTAGTCTCGTCGTAAGGGTTGAGAGACGAAGGGTAGAGTCCCAGAACGTTGTTGTTGCAGTAGTTGACGGCGTTGACACAGTCAGCGGGGGCTCCGGAGTCGTAGCACTTTTGAATGAGAGGAATGCACTGCTTGGCAGCCTCGTCAACCTGCTGACACGTGTCCTGATCAACAACAGGAGCAACTCCTCCCTTTCCACACATCATGGGGCCGTACTCGGTGTACTGGTTGAGAGGATCGGTCATTCCGTTTCCGACCACCAGAGACTCCAGAGTGAAGGATCGGTCGGGGTGCTGCAGAATCTCGTAGGCGGTGGCGGGTCCGTAATGGCCTCCGTAGGACTCTGCGGTCACGTGCAGCTTCTTGGGCAGATGGTCGTACTTGGCAAAGAAGAGTTCCAGGAAGTTGTACACCTCTGTGGCTCCCTGGGCACTGTTCACCACAGAGTGAGGGTCGTCAGTGTATGAGAATCCGACATCGGCAGGCTGGTCCAAGTAGACGATGGTTGCGTTGTTGTTCCAGGCGTGGGGGTTGTGGATGGGTTTGAGATCCTCTCCGATTCGCGAGGGGCCGTTCTCAAACAGGTTTCCGAGCTCCGAAGACGATCCGGGGCCTCCCTGGAGCCACAGAATGACAGGGTCGTTTTTGGGGTCGTTTCGCGACTCAAACGCCCAGTAGAAGAAGTGTTCGGTTTCGTTGGCAGTCAGGTAGCCGGTGTACTCGGCCACAGTGTCCAGACCAAGGCCGTTGTTTTTCTGAGACGACAGAGATCGGTTGGGGATGGACTGTAGAGTGAAGGACGAGGCCGCAGCCACGGTGGCCAGTAGCAGGTTTGAGAAGAGCATGAGGGTTGTGGTGTTTCTGGAAGAGGGGCGTTTGCCGGGGCACTCCTTGGTTTAAGTACTGATGGACATTTCAAACGGCAACGCCCACCCTGTCATTAGGTTCAATCTGTGGGAGACACATGGTTATGGGCTGTGATGATCGTCATGTGGGGTTGTTAGGATGTACGAGTAATACTGTATAGTGTAGGGTAAGGGTGGTGGTGGTGGTGGGTGGTGGAACTGTTCTACTGAAGAGGGAGTTTGGAAATCACAAACACAGATCCCAACCACAAACCTGACAAGTCGCTTTACCCGCCCTCAACCTCTGTTTACATTCTACGCTAGCCGAGACGGTCTTGTCATGTTGCATTGGCGTAAAGTTAGACCTGAAACAGGAGAGTCGAGAGAGGGCTCAGAAAGCGACATTTTGAAACTCGCACTCTGAAGTGACCGCTACCAGAGCTACCGACGATGTTTGACAAGTGACGGAATCACCAATATCTCTCTCAACAGGGCAACTACAAGACCTCTTCATTAACCCGGTCTTGCCCACCATGCAGGTACAATGTGGTTCACTAAGGTCGCCAAGCTCAGTGATTGGGAGATAAAGAAGATAGTGTCTCGAGATTGAAGTTAGTCTGTAACGGTGAGAGCAGGGAGTGGTAGAGTGGTGACGATGATAATGTCTCTGCTAGGTGGGTGATCGGGGATATATATAGAGTCTGGGAACTCATTGCTGCCAAACAATTCATACCTATCAATCCTGTCTGTGTCATAAGTCACCTGAACAGTTCTAATACTTCTCTCCTCTCGCCCTCCCACCTCAGACCCTTGCATATGGCCCACCCCAATAAACTCAGTGCCGTGTGATAAGCACTGTGGCTGACAGGCATATGGATGGTGCCGTAGATGTAGCCGTTGGACTAAACGGCAGCAGTGTAGCCAATGAGTTCTCTGGAGATCAGTGTATAGCTACAGATGGGTGATTGTATTGGCTCTGTACTTTGGATACTGGTATGTACTGACACCCTCGGCTACTCCTTGTAGAATCGGTAAATACCTCATCTCCAACGTCGGAGACTTCCTTCCTAGTCTCGCAGGTGGCTGAGACGGCTCCTAAGAGAGTTCCAGATCAGGCTTTCGGAGTCCATACCTACAGTGTAGCACTACGTATTAATAGGTCATAGCTAGAGTGTGTATTGCAACCTCCACTTTTTGGGTGGACAGAGATACGGTTGCTTTGGTTGTTACTCTACGGAGTACAGTACGATTACAGTCCCATAACTCCACTACAAGTCACACCTCCTGTTTAAAGGCCTCCAGTTAGCTTACAGAACATACTCTGTAACATGTCTTACACATCATTGAACAGGAAAGGGTGTATATTATTGTACGTACTATACTCTTCTTGCTCTACTGATTCGAACAGTATAATATCAACCCTCCCAATACCAATATCGCACCTTTACACTTTACAGCTCCTCAGTCAATAGAGTACTACTAAACTACTCATCTAAACCTAACCAAACTACATTTGAATCTATTCTCTAAAATCCGGAATACTCCTTGTGGTGTAAGACATATAGTAATTTTGGCAGCATATTTGTTAGTAAGTAGATATCTCTCTACCTTATGGTATCTTCTTTACTCCCATCAGAAACCGAGAACACTGATTTTGCACCCCTAAATGAGTTTCCACTCTAAGTATTTCCAAGTAAATATTTCAACTAAGAGTCTGAAACTTTCCCTAAAGCGACAACCTGCTTTATATTTCCACGTGATCAACGTACCCCATACAGCTAGCTCTCTGTCAGACACAACATGTCGAATACCTACGAAAGTAGTACCAAACCGATCGCAAGAAGACGCTTGTTTCAATGGACGTATTTTCAAGTCTCTCGGATAATCGTGTGCTGAGAAAAGGTCGGTTTTGTAATCATCGAGAATTAAGGTGAAGGTGATTTTTTGAGCCGCACGACTTGGGGTGGACGCTACAGAACTCTTAGTAAGGCTCTGACACTACTCCGTACTGAAATTGAGACACAGGGTCTATTTGAGTGTCGGTATATTGCTGTCTAGATTTGGAAGCATTTTCGTCTATATTGAAAGAGTTTCAGAGTTCCTTTATAAGTGGTGCTTAACAACATAGTCCCGACCCAGACATCTCACACTGCTTCTGGCTAGTCACTGTCTCACCAAGTAGTGTGCCTAGAATCTCAAGCCATGTCTGTAGGCGTTGCCGACGTTCAGATCGCCACAATAAATAATCAATTAAACTACTTTATTTCATGATTGTGCTCGTTGTGCAGATTGTAAGGATACGAAACACTCCACAGTCCATCCTTGTTCTCACGAGCATACACGTGATAAGGACACTTTTCCTGCTGCTTTCTGTTTTTGGCACACTCGTAATTAATAAGCAGTCGTCCATTCTTCTCCTTCTTGCTCCGTTTGATGGCAAACTTGAAATCGCGCTGTTTGGCAAACTTCTCAAGATGAGCAAACAGCTTCTGTCTGTCTGGAAATGTCACTGTTCGTGAAGGAAGATGTTCGGGGGCGTAATCTGGCATCTGAATGATCCGTCTAGTCTCTGCAGAGTCCAACAAATGCTGCTGTTCGTCTGAAAGCTCCCCCTCAAGACTATGATTATGATCCTTTCTTGCCTTGATAGCCTGACTGACATTCCACGTTCCATCTTTGCCCTCCTTGACAATAACACTGTATCCACAGCGAACTCCAGTCTCATCGGTTCTGCAGCACATCATGTATTTGCTGATGAGTCCGTTTGTATGACCTGTGGAAGATGTTCCTGTTTTGAATGCAAACTTCTTGGGAAGAGACCATCCATTAAGAGCTTCATGAAGAGCCGGAAAAGACGGATATTTGTCTGCAATAGGTGGTAGAGACACAGAACTGACCTGTTCCTTGTTCTTGGCACTAGCCCCTTCATGATTATGTTCAATATGACGGGCATTGTATGTTCTAATAGACCATGATTGTTGGCCGGCCATTCTGATACCTGTGACAGCATACGAGCAACCAGTGATACCACAGTAGTAAGTCTGGTTCACGTTACCCGACTTCGTCGCCCAATTGGTTCCTAGACGGAAAAAAAAGTCCTGGTGACGAGCCCAATCGTTGAGACCTGAATATAGAGTGTCAGAGGAAGAATAGGCTACAAATCTGGGAGGCAGAGAAGGGTGATAAAAGGAAGGAACGTCACATAACCGTTGTCGTTCAGCCAGATCCACGAGAATCTGTTGATCCTTTGGAAGCTCTTCTTCTTCTTCTCCAATGGAATGGTTATGTCCTGTTCCCTTGACGTCCATTTTATGAAGGGTCCAAAAGTTCTCATCTTTGCGTTTTTTGCCCCGAACTTCAAAATTGCAGCTCTTACCGTCGGCCCCATTGGTTCGACAACAAGTATAAGTGATTGCAATTGACTTGTCTGAGATCCGTTCTTTGCCTGTCGTAAACGCGAAACTCGATTGCATGGCCCAATCGTTCAGAACATGGTGAAATTCATGGGGAGAAGCGAATCGAGAAAAGGGAATGTCGTTTGAAGACACTGGATGGCTCTTTGTCGGGTTTTCTGCTGAATCCTCGGTTTTCGGCCTCTTTTGAACAGGTTGGAGAAGCTCACTGTTGAGTTCTTGTTCGAGGACTTTTTCAAGGGTTGAAGGCTGAGTCTCTGATTGGTTGGTTGGTTGAGAATCTGACTCTGTTGTCGACTTTGTCAGTGTAACTTCTTCGTCTGTGTTTCCAGCTGCTCGTTTCTTGGTCATGTTGTATGTACTGCTTAATGTCGCTGTAATGAAGAACACTAGAAAGACGGCGGCAATGAGAGAATTCTACAAACCCTAAGGAGTACACACAATTTGAGATTCACGCTAAGGGGTGTAAAGTGAGAGAGGGGAATGGGGAGAGTAAGGAGAGAGTTGAGGTGGGTTCTGTCTGTGTTACATTGGCTATTTGTGCCCTGAAAACTACCCTTTCATCACTCGACCACATTTTCAAGCGTTCTGCCTACATCTACCACCACTCCTATCCGTCATATTTTGTTGCATGATAAGTGAAGAGGGTGAACTTAATGAGTTTGTGGAGATCGTGTACTGGAAGTGGTGATGGTACGAGTACTGTATAAAGCTTCTTGAAGGTGAAGGGACGATTTACGGGGCTTCACAATCGTGTTATCAGCTGGATGGTCACTTCTGTGTCTTTCCTAGACCGGTTGATACTCTTCTACTGCTCCACACCTACCTCACCAATTCTCACTAGTCCCAACTAAAGGTGTCTTCTTTACTTGGGATATTAAGCACCTTAAGAGGTCTCTGTTTAATCACCCAACAACCGCTGAACTACCTCCACAATACGGTCACTCTCAGAAGTACGGAGTACTGTCCAATTTACACACTTGACGCCCCTTGATCTTTGAGCCGCGAAATGTCAAGTTTCTAGAGCTCTACAAGATGTACTTGTACCGCTCCTGGCATCCACCCAGACCTGCTGACTAATCACACGATTTTTCAAAGGTGATCGTAGCGTCATGAAAATAGTACCAAATGAAACTTCAGAGTGAGACGATTCCGATGGTGCTATCCGTTTCTCTCCCCCTTGCCTCTTATACGGTTCCATCCTCCAACAAAGTTTTGATGTCATGGGTCACCCTCCGACTTTTGGACTTTTGGGACTTTTCTCAGAAATGACCAGGGTGACCCAAAAAATAAAATAAAAAAAAACATTGGTTGTCAATCTGTGACCCAGTCGAAGGATGACGTCATCCTGTATTATTTAAGGTTACCGGCTATAACTTCCCGAAATGGAAGTTCTCCGGATTTCAATAGCTCGCTCTAATTCAATCAGAAGAGGTCGGATCGAGATGAGACTTGTATCATTAGAAAGATGGTGCTCTAGTGAGTGTACCAGTACTGTCTTTTTGACGAAATATCTACTACCAGCTGACCTGGACTCATCAGTCTACTTCCACATGACAGTACAATAGAGTTTGTCATTGGTCATATTATCAGCTCGGACCGTTCAAGGAGTGGTTTCCGTGGGCTCTACAAAACAAGACAGTCTCAGTAGTATCCCAGTTTTCATTTTAGCGAGCTCTGATTTTGCCAGTCACGTGATGGTCCATAGATAAGTCTGCAGTCAGGAATTCAGCTCATTCCGAGCATCACGGCGTCTTTTCCATAGACCCCAAAACCCCACCCCTAAGCGTGCGGCTCATTGATGAAGTTAGCCTCTCCCATTCTGAGAGTATGGATATCTTCCAGAGCGGTAACGAGAGTATAACTGCGAATATTTGTACTGATGGAGATTGATTTTATAATACCATTCGAATCAGCAACAGACGCTGAGTAGAATGGTATAGCTTTTATTAGGTGTTGTCATAGAAAATTCGGGTCTGGGAGCGTCTTCTTACAGATAGACAATATCGTTAACTATAGACAATATCGTCAACTAAAAGTACATACCAAAATACGGGACACGCCCCAAAAAGGGATAACCCAAAAACCACCCTCAATCTGAGAATCTACTCACATTTCTCCTCTGGACTCACTTCTTCTACATTTTCACTGCACTTGTATTACACACCCTCGAAAGTGTTGGTCTCAAAATTTCAACTCAGCCGCTTGCCTTTGTTCCCCTGTATACTCCTCTGAGGGGAAGCCATTGAGGCTAAGTGATGTACAGCATATTAACCACTGATAACCATACGAGTACTAACAGCGTACTCGTACAAGCCGTACACTACTCGTACAACACGATACCCACAAATACCCCTACTCAACAGCCCCACTCACACAGCCCCAAGTTCTCATTTCCCAAATGACTCCAGCAGCATCCAAATTCATTGACAAATACGTCCAAAGGAACCCGAACGAGACACCAGAAGAGTCGGCCAAAAACCTCGAGTCCTGGTTCAACGGCAAATACAAATATCACCGTATCTTGGAAGAGGTTCTACATCGTCGCAGTCTTCACTTTATTCCAGACGACTCTGAGATTTGGGGCTGAACAAAAAAGGATGACCGATTAGTCACACACACTGAAGTGCACTGAGCAGTCTCGAGCCCCTTGACTCCACACTCACAGCCTCTATCAACATCGGAGTACTGATGCCTCTACCAGTGCACACCAACTTCTTGGGGCAGCCAAATATTGAGGCTCCCGATGTGTCGAGAACAGATCAAGTCTTCATAAGAACCAATGCTGGTCCTCACTATGGCGGTATTCCACCACCATCACCTTCGTCATGACCCCCCAAGCAATCAAGATCGTCAGCCATTACGTCCAGACATGCCCTGTCGATGAAACCCCATACCAGTCAGCAACACACCTCATGCGCATGTTCGCTGGCAAATACGACTACGACCACATCCTACAAGAAGTGCTCTTCTGCAGTCGACTGTGATCCCACAGACTAAAACACTATTAAAACATTGTATTAGAACATCTATACTTTTTTTTTGTATGCCTTTGCTGTAAGATTCAAAACTTGTCTATCCTCTCACTGTATCGCCCCAAACAATTCGCGGGGCATCCTCCTCATCTTCCTGGATAGGATGCACAACTGTCTGCTCCTCCTCATCGTCATCATCCTTGGCAGAGTTGCCAAGACCCAGGGCACTCATTCGTCGCCGCTTCTCAGCAGGAGTCTCTTCGGGAAGATCCGACTCCGAGGGGCGAGTAGGGCTCGCGGCCCGGGAATCTCGTCCCAGAATGAACGAACCAATCGAGCTTCGTCGACTTCGACTACTGTGTCGCGATCGAGAAGTGTCTCGTCGCTCCAGAGAACCCTCGACAATGGTGGCCCGCTGAAGAGGATCGTCTAGACACTCCTCGTCGTTACAAGGAGTCATGGTAGGACGCAGAACGGTGGCGGTACCCTGAACGGCACCGTCAGCAGGATGGTCCTGGACGCCACTGAGAATACCGTCTCGAGCCAGAGCAACGTCGAGAGGCTCATTCTTCTCGAGATCTACAAAGTCCGTGACAGGACCCTTGTCTTTGTGAATGTCTCGAATATCCTGCAGGTTCTTGTGGAAGAACCGGTCAAAGAACTTGGTGACTCTACCCTCATGCTTGGGAGCGACAAACTCCTCTTCGTTGGGCGAGCCAGGACCGTGGCCCTTCTGTCGAATCTTGTACCGCTTGAGAATGTCACCATCCTCGTTCTCAACAATCAGCTCGTCGTCAATCTTGTAAGCCACAGCCTTGACCTTCTCATGATGGAGATGGTGTCCGTCACCGGTAGCCAGGTTGTGAGGATGCGACTGTCGTCGATCGGTGATGTGAGGGCTGTGGTCGTCAGCGTCAGTACCGGAGCTGCTTCCAGCCTTCTCTCGATCGTACTCGGCAACAATATCGCCGTCGTCATTCTCCTGAATGATATGATCGCCCTCCTCAAAGGTATCGATGTGATCTCGGCCTCGTCCCTGACCAAGGGAAAGGGGTCGGTTGACAGGGGGTTCCTTGGACATTCGTCGTCGGGGCTTTCGAAGCTTGGCAGTGGTCTCGGCAGTAGCCAGGCCCTCATCTCCATGCTTTTCCATCCGTGCTTCAATCTCTCGCTTTCGAGCAGCCTTCTTCTTCTCACCAAAGGTGATCAGACCAGGCTCCTTGGTATCGACTCGAGAAATGGAAATGGTACGACCGTTGTCTCCAATACCAGGTAGTCGCGAGATCCACATATGACTCTCATCACCAGCAGTGGTGGTTGAGTTGATGGTAATGGACAGGTTGGACACATGCTTACCGAGGAAGAAGACGAACAAAGACGAACCATGGACCACAATGGACGAAATGATGAGGAACGAACAGACTGGCCAGATTGTTTGCACCGCTAACCAATTCGGTTGTCCCTTTTGCGGCCAGTCTTCCTTCCGGAGGGGTGAGGGACCTCCGGACTCAAGCTCGGCTCGGGCGATCAGACTCATGTAGACAGCACCGACACCAATGGGGCCGAAATGGCCACAGAACAGAGCCTCTCGCCAGTTTCGAATATCTGGAACGAGAGGGGAAAGAATGAGCATGGCAGGGATTCGGCGGAACAGAAGAATCAGAATGGCAATGACAATGAGTCGCCAGACATCCAGACCAATCTCCTTGTTGTTGAAATCGGACCAGGGGACCACGGAGCCAAAGTAGACGAAGAACGATGTGTTGAGAAGCAGATCGATAACGTTAGAGACATGACTCTCTTCGGTCTCCTTGGCGAACCAGCCGTCCCAAGAGAAGGCTGTTCCAGCAGCAAAGGCTGCCAGCAGATCATCGACACCGATGATGGTACCGAAACCGGCACACATGAGAGCCAGAACCAGGTAAAAGGCCAGGAACGACTCTCTGTCGATGAGATTGCGCTTTTCGGCAAACTTGATCAGGATTCGTCCTCCCCATCCAATCGCGATACCGAGACAAATACCAGTCATACACTCGTAGAGAACAGTGATGACGAAGAACTCCTTGCAAATCTCTCCGGCGTTACCGTAATGCAGAATCAGGTTGAGCGAGATGAAGGTGAAGGGGAAGGCCATACCGTCGTTACATCCGGATTCGGCCGACAGCAGGTTTCGCAAATGCGTAGGCAGTCGCTGCGAGAATCGACCCTTACCGACAACGGCAGAGGCCAGAACGGGATCGGTGGCGGTGATGCAGGCGGCCATCACGAGACCCTCTTTCCATCGCAGGTCCTTGATGAGGGCCCAGATGAAGAGGGACGAAATGAGCCATCCAAAGGCCATGATGGGGAACAGCAGATAGAAGACGGAGAGAGCGTGTTTGTAAATGTACTTTTTGGGCAACTCGACGGCCACAGCGAAAATCTGAATGACCAGACAGACTCGACTCAGTTCGAGAGTGATGTAATCGGTGTTGCCCCAGGTGTCGGGGGTGAACCATTTGAGACAGTGAGGCCCCACAATGAGACCACAGAGAGTGGCAACGGTGGCCTCACCAATGTAGAGCTTCTCCTTGACGAACAGCGACACCACCGAGAAGATCATGGTGAAGGTGCCGATGATGGCGTATGCCAGATGGGCGTCGTCGATACCCAGCTGATCCCAACCCATGTTGTTGTGTGTGTCGTAAGTGTTGTGTTTGTGTTTGTGTTTGTGTTACCTTTGATAAACTGGGTATACAGTCGTGGGTATCCGTAGAGCGTGTTTGACGATGAATCTGACAAGGAACTTGTTGTGCTCGTGCTTGTGCTTGTGCTTGTGCCGTGTCTGTGTCACTCTGCTCTGTTTGTGTGATCTTGTTTCGTTTGTGTCGATCGTAATACTGGAGCTGTGAGGCGAGGGGTGTGTCGTGCGCAGTCGCCTCTGGGTTGTGGTTGTATGGCGCTGTTTGTGTCGCTAGCAATGCTCGCGGTGACCGACTCCTCCTGTAGTTGTTGGTTAGTCGTGGCTAGGCGACCTCCTTATAGTAACGGGAAAGAAGTGACAGAGGATCCCATATATCCAAGCAAGCTGAACCTTATTTGGGATCTTAAAAAATAGACCGAACCTTAATGGTCGCAACACAAGCAAACGTGCATGCTGCTGCATATCGGGTCTGGGCAGTGTGGAGGAATACCGACCAGGACGTTTTGGGACCGGAGAGTCTATTCCTTTGATCTGGAGGTTCCCTTGGTCTAATAATATCTCCTGCTTTTCTCCCCGCTCAATTTAAGCCCATAACAGTAGAGTTGCAACCTCGCTTAGTATTAACCTTCCATCGGGTGCACTGAGATATCGTAAAGTGGATGGAGGGGAGGAGATTCCGTACGTGTTCTGTAATTGAGCCAGGGAAGTGATTTTGCACATGTGAGATGAGCAGACGTTAATGTTTCATCATGACGACGTTGCTCCGGATCTAGAGGTAGAGTATGATTCCCAGCCAGTGTGGCTGCATAGAAGGCATAACTACATGCACATCATCTTGATTAAAGGGGTAGAGCCATTGTAGCTGTAAGGAGGAGAGCGTGAATAGCTGTCGGATGAATTGTATCTGCTCATGGGGGTCAGGACGTGTCTAGGAACACCTCCGGGAACAACCACTGACTGAACTTGAATGACACACCTCCATCAACGGTTGTAAGACATCATCACATGGGCGTCTAAGGGAACTCAGATTGGGGACTGTAGAGAGTAGAAGAGTGCCAGCCTTGATACTGGGCTATATGTACCGGTACAGTGTGTAAGAGAGCTTCGTGTGGGCCGCTGCTACAAGGTAGTACCAGTACTGTACCTATAGCATTGCACACACAATACACTGATGTCTGCTGCTCACTCTCTACGAGTATGTAGTCACAGACACCAAACAACCCCCACTCAACTCCCTCAAAAACCGCTTGATAAAAAAAAGAGTAATTCCAGCGTACTCCCCACACTCCCCCGAACCCACCCATACCCTTCTCTCCCCGATAACTTCCCCACAATCAATTCTGAGGTCCCCTTTCCTACTAATCACACACTCCATTTGCGTTAAGCTATTTCAAGCATATTAGCCGAAGCTCTGCCAGAGAGGCTGTACTTATGAAGAGAGAGGAAGGGGGTTGAAGAACAGAGTCTATTCACAAGTAGAGCCCAAAAGACGACAGTACTAAATCTGTCTCGGCTTATTCATCACTCTCTATTCTCCTCTCGCACAAACTTCAAGATCCTCCAATCTGTTCACGTCTTCCGCCTGAATCTCACCTTATCGAAAACTTTCCAAGCCGCGTGGGAAAATAGTGCATGTAAGGCAAGGGTCCATATGCGGCAAGCTTACGGAGAGGAGTGTGATGGATTGCTCGAAAAAAAAAAAATGTCGTTTTAAAAAATCGCTCAAAAGTTGGTGAATTTGGCAAAATCGGTAAATCCACGCACACATACTCTCGCCTAATCGTTCTAGAACCGGTTCTAACTTTCGCCTCTTTATCTCGACTCTTGGCTCTTGGCATGTCTCTTGTGTGTCAGACGCCTGGTCAAAATCACACGTCTATTATTGGTCTCGGCGAAGCTTAAGGAGGAGGGTAGATAAGGTAGCCCCCAGAAGAGCTATGATAGATGGAAATAACACAACAAAATACTGATAAATGGAACTATGGCTACCCAAATAGTTCCCCATTTTCACCTATTTTTAGCAGTTTGTTTAGACCTCGTTGGACCCCTTTTTTCCCTCATGACAAACCAACCCCCAACTCTATATTGTGGATACCCAGTGAGACATTGTGATGGGGACGAAAGAGTGAGAAACTTGCTTTTTCGCTTTGGGAGCGTTGAAGCGGGTCTCAGGGGGTGACTTGACGTCCGTGGGCACTACCCGGACTCCTCCAATTACTCATAACCGCCAGATAACCTCGTTTAGCCCTCTTATCAGTCATGGCTGCTTTAGTGCCGAGCCAATTTAGAATTTCAAACTACTGTATGCAAGGAGATAGAACCCGGATGACTTGCTCTGTCTCATTAGAAGCAAGTGTTGAGAGGATGTGGTTGGTGGTTGGCGGGAGTTGACGGAGTTTGTACAGGTTATGAGGTGGACTGCTTTCTGAGTGTTTCAGAGGTGTACAGGTTATGAGTGGTGTCAAGGGAAGAGAATGGATGCTCTATGGTGTTGAAAAGAAGGGATTGGAAGGTCTAGACCTAGTTGAACGTGTCTCATCTACTTCAGTTGAACTGATGTCAGTGATCTCTGTCTTCATGAAGTTCATGTGGCGAGTAGAACCTGGTTTTGACGAGTTCTATTTTTGGCTAACTCTTTACTTGAACTTTTACATACCAGTAGTTGACACACTTGTTAAGGGATTGTCTGGCATGGAACAACGCATACCAGTACGATACCAGTTACTTTGCTACAGCAAGAAGCTACCAATACTGCCTTATCATAGGCTCTCATTTGATACCGTTCAATCAGCCCAAATCACCAATACACCCACTAGCTACACCAACTCAGAAAAGATCATTACTCTCATTACTCTCATTACAATAGATAGATATAAATACATGCCTAGCAGAGGCACAGAAAGTCGAAATGACGGCTCTTTGGCTCGTTCCGACGCTTCCAACAAGCTTCTTTCACAGTCACAGAGCGTCACGAGTCTGTGTTAAGACTGTTGTTGGTGACCCTATGATGTGTACTGAAGGCTCTCTTCTCACATTATTGTGATCACGTGTTCACTGGGTCGATAGAAGGCTCTCTCGAATCACGTGACCACTCCTCACCTCTCCCACCTGCCTAATCGTCATTCTTGAACGGCTCTTTCATGGCTCCACTCTCTCTGAGATAATAGTCCACCGAGGCCTGGTAGTTTTGCATGATTTCAGACACCACCGAAAGATTCAGATTCCGCGAATAAACCTCTTCCTGGATCTCGTTGACGCGAGCAATCGACGAGTTGAGCTTGGAAACGCCGGAAATGATTCGCGCAAGCGCGTCCGACTGGTCTTTCTCGTGTGGGTTCTCCATATCTGTTGTGGCGCGTTTTTTTGGTGGTTTCGTGATACGTGATGTTGTGCACTGTCCGTTTAGAGTTTGGGAGTGCGTTGGAAATTAAGGTTTGAAGATGGAGATCACGTGACTTAGAACTCGACAGAGATACTAAGACCAGTCTAGAGAATGCTGTAGCTGTCATATTTGTTTGGTTCAACGTGTATTGGGGTTAGCACCTCTGTGTGAGTGACATTGCTTTAATTTGGAAGAATTTAAGCAGAGTTCAGTACCTCAAACACTGAAACTGTCATAGCTCTTGATATATAGGTGCTAGAGATGATCTGAAAGGTTGGGCAGACTCCTCTATTTCTACTCCATCAATCAACATAAATGCATTATCACTTCCTCTCTTCATCCACCCTATATACCCCCTCCTAAATCTCCAACGGTTGTCCAAACAAAGTTAAGGTTTTGTGCACTGGACAATTTTTTGTACATGAAAAATCTTGTGACAACCTCTCAACTTCAACACATCACAACCTCTCAAAATGCATCTTATGTACACTATTGGAAGCGACGGCAAGCGTGTCTACACTCTGCAGAAGAACACCGCTTCTGGCGAGATCACCAAGAGCGCCCACCCCGCCCGATTTTCTCCCGACGACAAGTACTCTCGACAGCGAGTTACTCTTAAGAAGCGATTCAACCTGTTGCCTACTCAGCAGGGTGAGTATTGGATGATGTGGTGATTACACGGATGGTGTGATCACGTGGAGGTACTGGTGGTGTTAAGAGGAGTCCAGGGACACAGACAGGGTGAAGGGACGGAGACTGGATGAACGGACACAGAAAGGATGAACGGACACAGAAAGAACGATGGGACACAGAAAGGATCAGTGTATAGACAGGACAGGAAGGACAGGGTCAGGTGATCGTTGTGGCTGCTTTTTCGGGCGGTTTTGACGGTCTCTGTGTTCTGTCGTTCCAGTCTGTCTGACTCTGGTTTGGTTCTGTGTAACTTGGTTATTTGAGTACCTTGGCCGTTTGTGCAACTTGGCAGTCTGTGATCTCCTGGTTCTGTCTGTGCAACTCTTGAACTCTTGGACTCGTCGGTCGTGTCACCTGTGTCTTATGCAGCTTAAGGTGTTGGCTCAGGAAAAGACTCTTGATGAATGTGGCGTATTCTACTCTTGTCATGAAGTGCCTTATTCTCGAGCTGGGACTTATGCCATCAACCACCCACCAACCAACACACAAACTAACTCAGCCGCCACCCCTTGGTAATTGGTATTTATTGATGAATGTATTATATCCATTTTAGACGGATGAGGAGGGTGCAGTGGTGGTAAGCTGGAGATACTACCAGTACGAAGCTGTGTCCCATTGAATTACTTGACCACTTGTAGTGTGTACTTAGATATTACTTATGTCTCTTCCATACCATCACCAATGTCTCTCTCCTTCAACAGTATGATAAGAAGGAGGGCGGCTACCACCGCTGACATTGTTGGTCTGCCTGCTGGACACTGTCAACGGCCCAAGCTGATCCTCATCTTCACTTGTGGGAAGAATACAATACTCGTAGATCAGAGGAGTGATGAGAATAGCGCCGAACATCCACAACTTGAAAAAGATGGAAGAAACGAGATCCAGGGCTTCCTTATCGATCAAAAGACGGAGACCTTCGAAAAAAGAGCTGTGGCTAGTAGTTCTGCATAGAGAGAGAGGCCTGTGACTTGAGAGGGTGTCTTCTGTGAAGCCATGGTCACCAGGTTGTGTTTGTGGAACATGGAACTCGCAGCAATTTGTCCTAGAATGCACTGGCAAAAGAGAGACACAGTAGATACCTCGTCATTGTACCATCTGACGCCGTACCAAAGAATGTGGATAACTGAGAGCAGTAGAATGATAATGAGACTTACTCCACTGACTCCAGTGAGTAGTTCTCCTTTGGTGTGAAATGCCAGACCTCCGAACATGTTGTGTGTGGACGAAGGTTGGTGGGCTCTTTGTAGAATATGATACGAACACTGTACATACTCATAGCGACCCGATAGGGGTAGTCATGGTTCAAGAGATAGAGCACAGACCAACGAGGTAGCTTCCAGAACTGCTTCACAGACTGCAGGGCTAAATTGAAGTGCAGCCGATTGGCCAACTACAGAGACAAGACACCACAACAAGACAACTTGAACGATTCACGCAAATCACAGACTCTGGCAGTCGAACCACAGCTCTCCTTCCTTCTCTTGTCCACCTCCGTAAGTGTCCCCACGCCACCCAGATCTACACGCTAGGCTTTGTCTTGTTGAAGCTCACAGTTTAGTGTGTTTGCAAACAGAAAGGGGAGGAGTGTGTTTCAGCTTCGTGGTACAGTACTTCCAGCTACCCCCTATCTCAGCCAAGTTGTCATCAACATCTTCGACATGAATCGCCGTGACGAAGAGTTTCTGGGGCAAATACTCTGCCTCATCGGCGTCAGTGTTATTTTCATATACATTGCCAATGGAGCTCAGATTTCCCCAGACGTTGTCATCCCTTTTCTTCAGGTTATCTTAGGATTGGTTTTGACGGTGCCTACCGTCGCACTCTTCGGTTTCGTCACTTATCAGCTGTACACCCCAATGATCTTTGAAAGTCGCCAAGCATTCTGCGAGATTATGCTGTTCTGGTCTACAGCAACAATGTACACTGGGTGTCTCGTACAAAGCCTCTGGTTCAGCATTCGGGCGGCCTTTGGGAAAGTGGGGCATCCAAGAGCGTTCTGGATACTGGTTTTTCTGGACGTCGCAGTCTTTTCTATTGTCACCAAACGAGCAGAACTAACCCACAAACGGAGCACCCAACAACCCATGCCCAGTTCCGTTTACTTGTGTTGCTTGCTCGTACCGGCCTTGGTTCTCACCTTGTTGCGACTCTGGTGCGATCCAGTCTGTTGGAAACTGGTTTCTCATGTCTTTTCAAAGTCTTTGCCATTCGTCACAATCTGGATATCACCTCTGTTGTTCGAGTATTTTCTGGTTCCAGAGTACTCAGAAGACCGTAACCCGCTGTTTGGATCTTACCTACCGTGGCTTTGGAGATATCTCAAACCTAGGTTGTCCGGCATCTATCACCACTTGGTTCTTACTATTGGACCAAACACAAGGCGGTACCGGTAGTTGTGCTGTGGCTTTGTGACTTCACTCATATAGTATATTGAACCGACATACTGTAGTTAGTCAGGTGTCTCTTTCAGTACAGTAGCTACCGCAGTACACCTCGTGTATGTCAAGCCCCATCAATCGTACTCCCGTAATGGCTGTAGGTGCCGGTACTGCACCAATGGACGGCTGATGAGGTGGAAGATCCGCTTGTGTCGAAAGTCTGGTCATACGTTCTAGTCGTCAAATCATCAACAGTCTTCAGCCAACTCCATCCATCGCTTTCTGCTCCATAGGCAGATATGGCGTAGACTAGCCAGGCTACAAGTAGTATGGTGACTCTCGTACTCTTGTCGCTCTGTTTTCGTAGTGTCGGACGCTGTCGAGGATGTAGTTCTAGAGTACCCGAGAGGCAATCGAATACCTGATCTGGGTGTCGCACGTTGACAGTGTATCACGTGAACATCGTCAGTGACAATGTCATGTAGCCCCAATTGATGACTCACCTCAGTGCTGGAAATAGACTTATTTCATTTTTACGGTCAGGACCCAATTTGTGACCTCGTCCTTGTTGAGATGTATGGATCTCATATCGAGAGCTTCATCTGTTGCCCCTTAATACAAGCACTGCACGAATAGAGCACAACTATACAGAGAGTAATAGAAGGAAATGAGACGGTGATAGGAGAGTCTCACTTGGCTGTAGCCAGAGCCAGAACCAAGTACGGAGTACTCCGTACTGTACTCCGTACCTACCAAGGCCAGGGAGTTCGTTGAGATTGAAATCTTCCAATCACGACTTTACAGCACATCTGAGACGGCTTCATATGAGAGAGCCACTGTAGACCTACAAGTAGCTAAGGGACGCCACCAAGTAAATCATCCCGAACAAGCCCAAGTCACGTGACCCACCGTCCTGGCCCTCCTCCCCCAATCACGTGACCCATAATCCACCCCCACACCCCTCGCCACCTTACGTCCTCTCCCCAGCCCATTTCTGTCGTGTATGACGTGGGAGTGGATGACGTATGGACACCTTTGGGTGGGTTGTCCAGACTACCAATTACTACATCAACAGGGTAAAAGATATACCATTCTACTCAGAGTCTGTTGCTGATTCGAATGGTATAATAATATTAGTCCTTTGTAGTACTAATTTGTGCAGGTGCGAGATTCTCCTTCTAAAGGATGATAGACACTATTCCCAACTAAGTGTTCCAGTAAAGTCAAGCTCCATCATTGGTAAAACAAAAAGGTGTGATTATCTCAACATATTTGTACTGAAAGGGGACAATATTGTTATATCATTCGAATCAGCGGATCAAGGCGAGTAAGATGGCACAATAAAATCCACCCCTTGTCATACAAATATTTGCAGATATACTGCCAATACGACAGAGTCTATATTTGGCTCTCTTTGGCTATCTTTGGGTATCTTTGATGTCTCCATCGCCATAAAAAATACACCCCCACGAGAACAGCAACGACAACAGTAAATACATCACCAAATACAGAGCAGTCATACAGCCCCAATACAGCCACCCTTCCCACCCTCTGTACAGCGTCTGTACAGTGCAAAATATTACCACTCGACCGTTACACGTATTATTCTTGCTGCCATATTCCCTCCACACTGTCCCACACCGTTCCACACCGCCTTTGTCAAACGCGTCTTCTGTGTGGGTTTTGAGCTGGTAGGTGACCACGCGTGTTTTGCTTTGACGCATGTGCTGTAGAGGGTAGGGGGAGGATGGAGTGGTGGAGAAGAGGTGGAGAAGAAGTGGAGAAGAGGTGGAATCGCGATTTTGAAGATGTCACGTGGCTATACTAGGTCACGTGACCCTCCAGTTCAGTTTACGTCCACTTTTGACCAAAATTGAGACGGTTTGAGACACTCCTCGGACACCTCCAAAACACTCCCCCTCCGGTCCTCCACCTCCAAACCTTAAATGGTGAGAATTGAGGCTGGTGCATTGCATTAATTGGATTGTCGGTAGGGGCAGTTTGAGGAGTGGTGGTTAGAACGGGGGTTTTTGGCGATATCTGAGTTGAATCACGTGATATCCCATGTTTGTCACGTGACCAAAACGTCTGTACGCGTTTCCCCCGCTCAAAACACCATCTTTGTCGTTTTCTCCAGTACATTCCCACACGCGCACGCGTTAAACTCGGGACATTAGCGTTTTTCATTAAGGCCAGAAACAGACATGTAATTGAATATAACGTGGTGGGTGCGCGCTTGAAGTTGGACATTTCAGAAACTCATCAAATCGACTCAAAAACGACATGGCAGTTGCAACCCCCAAACGACCACAGAAGCGAGTACGACGAGAGCCCGTGCGAGTACCTCTCAAGCCTTTGGAGGTGAATTCGACGGATTTGGTTTTCCAGCAAATTGGCGAGGTGGACCGAGAAGTTTCACAGGAGCCGTTATCGATGAAAAAACGACGTGTGGAGTGTTATGAGGATACTAGGGGTGATAACAGAGACCCTGTAATGGCCCTGACTCCTCCTAGAGAGGGTGGAGATGTTTTTGAGCGAGTTGAGCAGGTTTCTCCACCTCCTTCAATGCACCCCCATCTCACCGAACTGAACAAAATCAAAAGCATGTTTTCACGTGGTAGCAAGGGTCATATTTTGGCACGTGATCAGGAAATGGTCGGTCGTCAAAATGAAGAATCAACCTTGTTACATTACTTTGAAGGAAGACTTCAGGCTCAGTTTTCTCATCCTGGAGCAGCTCTCTATGTCAGTGGACCTCCAGGCACTGGAAAAACAGCTCTATTGCAAAGAGTGATGGACAAGGTGTTCCGGGGCAAAGAGGGCATCAAGGTGGCCAGTATCAACTGTATGTTGGCTCCTAGTGCTCGGGCTATCATGAATCTCATCTATAAACAGTTGAGTGGAGTTGATGAGGAGACCGAGGGATTATCTGCTGATATTTCCTTTGAAAAAAGTGTGGCAAAGCTGGAGGAGCTGTTCATGTGTCAGGATTCCAAGGAGTACGCCCAGAGAGGCACTTCTATTGTTGTTCTGGACGAAATCGATCACATTATGACCAAAGATCAGGACATTTTGTTTCGGATCTTTGAATGGGCCTTTTGCAAGGGATCTCGTCTGATTCTGGTGGGAATTGCTAATGCTTTGGATCTCACTGACAGATTTCTTCCCCGACTCAAGGCCAACAACTTTTACCCGGAGTTGTTGAAATTCAAGCCTTATGACGCTGCTCAGATTGCCAACATTATTAACAGTCGAATTGTCAAGGCTGTTGAGGAGTTGAAGTCTGAACAGCTCAATAATGAAGCCAGCATTAAACAAGAAGTCAAGAAAGAAGAACAAGACCCCCAACTCCTCTCTCCTCTTTCTACACCCCAAAAAACTCGTCTTCAAACCGACTTAATCCTCTCTCCACCAAACACCCCTGTGGACATCAAACAGCAAACGTCTCAACCAACTCAACCAACAGCTATCCATCCAGCAGCAATCCAATTGTGTGCTAGAAAGGCCTCCGCCAATACCGGTGACCTCCGGAAGGCGTTTGATATCTGTCGAAAGGCCCTGGAGATCTCAGAGCAGGAATTCATCCAAAAACTCGCCCAGGGCAACGAAACAAAACCTCTGGTTTCAATTGCTACTATGGCAAGAGTGTGCAGTCAGGTTTTTGGCGGCAACAACTGTCAACGAATCAAAATGCTCAATCTTCAACAAAAGGCTGTTCTCTGTACTGTTGCCTCGGCTGAGAAACAATTATCAATCGAAGCAATCACCACAGGTGTAGATGTGCCTCTAACCATCCAGAGACTGTTTGATCACTACACTGCCAGTTGCAAAAGACACAGAATGATCTCGCCGCTGCCCTTCAACGAGTTTCTCGACGTCTGTAGCGCTCTGGAGTCGTATTCGGTTATTAATATCACCGGAATCTGTGGCAAGAAAAATCTCGGAATCAACGGAAAGGGAAGAGCGTCCAAGGGAGGTACTGGAGCTTCCAAGGGCGAAGTGTACGGTATCAGGGACGACTACGTGCAACGAAAAGTCACTCTCAACGTTCAAAAGATGGATATTGCATCTGCCATCGAAGTTGAATGGTTGCAGAAATACTTGTAGTAGAATGAGGGAGAAGTTGGATATATAGGACAATACTAATTTATTTGCATCAAAGAGTTGAGAACGAGTAAGAATGGAGCTCGAGGGGAGTGTGGTGGACTTGTCCCGGCTCGGGGAGTGTACTGGAGCTGTCCCGGGGGAGATAGCACTAATGCTGTCAAAAGACTACAAGTAGCTATGGCACAATTATGCACTTAACTCGTTCTAGAGTAATGACATGGTGATAAAAAGAGTACTGTTGGAATCAGCGTAAGATTGCGAGATGAATGGTATATCTCTTGTAACGATTGGTCTTATATTGGCCAGTTTAGATGCAGTACTGTATGTACGTTGTTCAGCACCTCAAACAGTCTATCTCCAGCCCCAAAAATGAAAAACACAACAACAGTATTGCTTCTTCCAACCGACACATACCCAAAGTGGTATCAAAATGACCGCCTGGAACTCCTCGTTTCAATCGTCATAGTGACAGTACACTGAGGGGGCCGTTTTGCGAAGTATTTCTCGCGGGATAGCTATATATCGTCTTCCAGAGATGCTACCAGATTCTAAATAGGACCAATCGACTCAGAAGACCCATATTACAATACTAAAGTGCCTTCAGTTTTGTCATATCTTTGCCTCCAGTAGAAATACAGGGTGGGTTGGTATTAGTCTGCAAGCATTGATCACGTGCAATCGTTACCTAGCAGAATTGAGGTGAACGGCTGTACCTTCCTAATTGGGAAGTACAAATTATACCTTCCTTATTGGGAAAGACTTGGGTACCATCTCAGCATCCGTCTAGATCGATTAATACTGAAGGAAAAATGACAAGAGTGGTACCATTCTACTCAATGGACTTTTCTGATTGCAGTGATATGGTTTTTATCTATTTTTCCCGTTCATATACCCGTCTAACAATGAGTCTTCAATAATGTATATAGTGGTACAACCTGTTGATCAAAATGACAAGGATAGCAGTTATTTCAGTGAAAAGGGTACCATTCTACTCGCCGGGCTTGGCTCACTCTAAAGGTACTAAAATATTCACCTCTTTCAGTACAGATATTTGAGAACAGTGGAAACTGAAGTCTTGACTGTAGTAGAAAGTGTAAAAGTGGGATATATAGGATAATACTAATTTATTTGCATTAGAAAAGGTGATCTCGAGGAGTGTGGTGGACTTTTCTCGGCTCGGGGAGTGTACTGGAGTTGTCCCGGGGGAGATGGCACTAATATTGGTGGAGTTGGAAGCTTATCAAGTTGGGAGAAGTGACGGAACGTGAATCAGTGTAGAATGATGAGGGTCAGTTGGATTGGAAAAGCGATAGAAGAAACTCACATTGAAGTTGCATGATTAGTCTACAGAGAGTTGGCTCAATGTGATGGAGTCAATATTGACGGAGTTGATGATGTTCTGTTGTGCTTTGATGTTGACAAGATATGTCTTCTTAGATCGACGATGGCTTACTGAATAAAGAAAGTGATAACAGAGACTGGGGTTGAAATTGTCAGTTTAGTCACGTGACGCTTTTCCCAAGCTGATATCTTCCCGCGATCAAGTGTATTTGTTGGGTGCTTAGCTGTCAGGACTTCTCAAACAGTTGCTATCAACTCACTTTGTGATGAACAGAAATTGATCTATAGGGTACCAAAATGATCTCTAGAGGTAGCTCTTTCTAATGGATCTAATCTTGTAAGTGTACGGTCACTATATCGTGAAATAGTAGACATTCTCTGATTTCTCCCCACGTGAAGGGTGATGATCATAAAACGGGTTGAAGAGGTCTTATCGGACTGAAACTAGGTAATTAGATACGTGTGAATCTAATCACGTGACCTTCAAGAGCTCATCTCGACACCATGTAAACTGAGTGAGATATCATAACTATTCTAAGCAGCGAGATCCATGAGCCCATAGTAACTGAGAACACTGTCAAGAGTGATAGGTGACAGGTACAGACAATGCCAGAAGGTTGTTATCGTCTGAAATCCGCCAATACTCAACTCTTGAGTCTCACCAGGTCTTTACAGCTTCCCTAGTCTCTTTTCTCTATACTGTACTTGAACGTCTATGTTTACGAACAAAAACGCATATAACACAACGAGTAGAGGTCTGACATACTAGCAGACTAGTCAGGGAGATGCCCCATGGCCAGTTCTACACAATTAACCCTCTCTCCTCTCTCTGCACCCCTCTGATCCCCCTCAAATGGCAAATTTTCAAAACCGCACTTTTCACCATCACCACGCCCGCGTTTCCCCCGAATCTCAATGGCGGCCCGATGGTTTAGTGGTATAATTCTCGCTTAGGGTGTTCCTGAGCAATTTGCGAGAGGTCCCGGGTTCAATTCCCGGTTGGGCCCCATCTCTTTTTGTCTTTTTCTTTTTGTATCCCGCCGATGTGTTCTCCGATAGCGGAGCATTGCGGTGTATATTTTTCGTCTTTATGGCGCTGACTCATTAGAGTTTAGTGTGGTAGGTTTTGGGGCTTGGGTGTACATATTCAGTCTTCATTGTGGGTGGTTGCCGTTTTCGTCAGCAGTTGCCTTTTTGAGAGTAGTTGCCGTTTTTGTCAGCGGGTGTGCAATTGTGCTCTCATCTCTTCAGCCCCAATGTGGTTTGCTTGTACTCATACGGTATCTGCCCCATCGCGTGCATCACGAGAATGAGCTTAATTTAGCGTCCCAATTAGGTTGAATACGAAACTGTATTTCCCCGGATGAGAAGAGGATTGAAAAGTGGCTAACTGTACAGTAGTGTAGTTGATGGGGTGGTGGTGGGTGGTGAGGGAATAACAACAAGGCAAAAAAGCCACACTATTGCCCGTGAAGTGTCCAATCAGAGGCGAGTTAGAGACGAGTATTCGACCATGACAGGGAACATGCCCTTGTCCTGCAGATGCACCTAGCTAGGCCACAAGTGTGTGCCTTGTTAGTGTGGTTGCGTGAGTAGACTCAAGACCGATAATCACATCTTCCTCTCAACCACAACATGTCCCAGGAGTTTGTCAAGTGCCAGTATTGCGGAGTCGAGTATTCCGAGAAAGATTTCCGAATGCACATTGACGCCTGTTTCCTTCTTCTTGGCCGGGTCAAAAACGGCAACATCAACAAGTGGTCTTAGGGGGGGGTGCCGATCAGAAATGATTTGGGGCTGTCTCTTACAGGTGTTACAAATTGGGCCTGTCAGTTATTACCCACTTGAGGCTGAACACAATCGAATGACACCTAACAAACAGACCACAAGGTGTGCTACCCTCAACCCTATCAGCCCCATCGTCAGTCATGTACATTACATACGGAGCTGCCTGCACCTGTTACGGGGCAGCTCATGATCCACTTTTGGCACCTACTGACCTGACGTCATTTCTTTGGTTGTTATATCTTCAAGAGTCTTCCTCTCTCCTCAAATACCCATGGCACCCAACTTACCAACGACATCTACGACCTACAAGACAACCACGGCTATTCTCACCAGCACCTCCACCACCACCACTAACAGCATCAACAACATCAACAACATCAACAGCAACAACAGCAACAATAAATCTGACAAAATGACCGACGTGAGCAATTCTCTCCAGCTCTGCGATATTTGCAAGGGTTACTTTCCCGGCAAGGAGATTGACGTCCATATCAAGGCCTGTTCCGAGTATTATCAGAAGCTCAAGAGTGTTAAGGATTAGGTAGCTACTGTAAGTGAGGATTTACTTGGATCATGTGGCTCTTTTGTCCATCTTCTTGATTAGGTGATTTAATATATTTGCATCATGAGCTGTGGGGGTGTAGGCGTAGTACGTAGGCAGTATCTAGAGGGCAGTACTCGTACACAGTGCTCATGGCAACGTGACCAACTATTGTGCTGGACCATGTGACTGCTCCCAATCATTCAGCTTTCTTATAAGAGGTGTCCCAGCGTACTTGTAACACCTCACTTCTTCATACAGTAGTACAACAACAGCCTTAAACTTGATTAGCACCAGCCACACCAACACCCAGATTTGCACCAGCCACAATTGCACCAGCCACAACCACAATGTCCAACTCAGCACACAGAAAATGCAAATACTGCGGCCAGTGGTTTCCACGCCAAATCTACCTGGACCATTTGTCGAGTGTCGGTTGTATAGAGGAGATGAAGCTCCTTCTCCGGAGAAGGGGGGGCTGAGGCAGTGAAGTACGAGTACCGGTACCCGATTCATAATGATTCAGTATTTTGTTAAGATTAGTTGGACGTAGTTGGGGTATTCTATTACGTAGTTTAGAAACAATATTGACTGTGGCTTATCTCAGCAAAAGTACTGAGAGAGGTCGATGTTATTATACCATTCGAATCAGAAACAAATGCTGAGCTGAATGGTAGCTATAGCTTTTACCGTTTCTCTAGCAGATTCTGGTCCTGGAAGTCCCCTAATGTTCACATCACGGCTCTGGCACAAGTAGACAAACCTTCAACTCAATGCACAGCAACACTTTTGACTGTGGTTTATCTCAACATATTTGTACTACAAGAGGGCAATATTATTATACCATTGGAATCAACGGAGAAAGGGGAGTATAATGGTACAATAATATCCACCCTCTCCAGTACAAATATGTTGAGATAGAGACACATTTCCCCTCTGAGACTTCATAATCCAATTGGCTGCACCCTACAGACCACGCTCTACTTTAGGTGGTGATCCATTAAACTACAGGGAGTAAGTAAACACCGGAAAGCTATAACTGTCTAAAGGCTGGGTTCAAGAAGCTACAGCAACCCCTACAATACAACTAATAGATTGTCATCATATTCCTAAATAATCTAGTTACAGTCCATCACCTACGAAGAACTGCACTTGGCCTTGTGATAGCGCCAATCGTCAATGTGGATGGTTTTTCCGCATTGGTCGCATCGCACGCCTCGTCTTTCGTTTCTCATTGTGGTGGTGGTAGCGGGGGGTTTGAGGAGCTGTGGTGGTGGTGGAGCTACAAGTAGGGGGACTAGCTGTGGAGCTGTTGTAGCTTTGGGGCAGATGATCTGGTGAAGATCAAATGAGGTGGTAGGTGAGCTGGTAAGTAAAGCAGGTGAGGTGGTAGGTGATCAGTAGAGCTAGCAGATCTGGTGATCAATGGAGCTGTTGTAGAAAGGCTGCTGTAGAAAGACTGTTGTAAAATGGCTGTTGTAGCAAGAGGTGAGTTGAACAGGTGAGCAAGATGTAGCCAGGCACGAGCGAATTCAAAAGATGGTCACACGACCCCTCTTGTCGCCCCCTTTATCACTTTTTCTTCCGCTTGGCGTTTTTGGGGCACACCTGGAGATGACGACGTTCTTCGCGGACAGTCATAAAGTCGCCGCACCAGTCGCATTGAGTGATCGCCTTGAGAGATGGAATGTCGGTCATGAGAATTTGTGAACGGGAATTGATGAACGGGAAACCGGCTTGTGTAATCAAAGTGGCTTCACAGGATCACCAACCACCTGATATAAACGCTCTACATGGTCCTACATCACCACTCTCCTAGAGTCATACCTCTTCAGATGACCGGATGACGTAATGGGGACAGTGGTTATAAGTGCAGTGCAGACATTGCTCTGGATCTCACACTGTAGAGTTGTACAGATACGTCCCATAGAGACTGTTATATAACATCCGGTGGATCAAATTACCCGGAAGAGACCCTTGTCCAGGTGTGGTGTTTTGGGGCTCAGTACAAACTGACATCGGCTGCGTATATGCTGCAATAGGTGCAATCTATACATGAGATAGTGAACCTAAAGAGGGAGTACAACTGAAGAATACGACACTTTGGGGGGGGGCTTCAGAACACGCAGTTCAAGAGATATGGCTTTGGGAATTGAAACGCGGCTTGCTGAAGGTGGTCCCTTGCTGCAGTTTCAATTTCAGAGCGTTTCTCCTACTCTAAGACCTGTGGCACGCTCAGCTACATCACACCTCCCCAGTTCGATGACATGCCCAAAACACGTGACAGAATACTCGTTTCTACACTCCTCTTTTACACGTGACAGAATACTCGTTTCTACACCCCTCTTTTACACGTGACCGAATACTCGTTTCTACACCCCTCTATTATCATCAATTACCTATATCCTCACCGCTTATCCTTGGTATGAGCAGCTATGCCGATTCCAATTTTGCACTCCTGGACGTGAGTCTCCCAAAGACCCTTGTAGACAAACTTGCGACAGTACTGGCATTGTTCTGAGTTCATTGTGTGGGGGGGAAACGGGCGATGTAACAAGCTGTGTGTGGTGGTTGGTGATGTGTCGTGCTAAGGTCGTACCTCGGCTTTGTCAATGGCTAGTTGGTGCTGTAGTTGATGTGGTAGTTGGTGTGGTGGTTGGTGTTGTAGTTAGTGCTGTAGTTGCTGTGGTTGGTGTTAGTTGATGTTGCAGTTGTGTTAAAGAGACTGATGGGATTTTCGGTCGCACCTCACCTCTATATAACAACCAATCGCTGCACCCATGTACTCCGTACGTACTCCGTACTCGTTGCCTAGCTGACCGCCTTAACGTATCGGCTCATACGGACGTCTCCCAGTTGACCCTGCTCTTGTTCAGCTCCAACTTCTGTCAGCTGATTGATGTCATTGTTCGATAACGGGTTCACGGATAATACTGTAGCCAATCAGAGCCATCATCAGAGCCATCAGAGCCATCACCAAAGCCATCACCAGGGCAACGTCGCCAATCAATGCAGTTTTCGGTAGCAACAAATTGTGATATCACCACATCGGTCATCATCACATCGGTCAACACCACCCCTGCAACAAATCAAAGGCGTGTCCAAAAGAAGCGGGAGACTTGACAGGATGACTGCATCCGCCCCAGCAGTCTTCTTTGTGGGTCTCAGAGGTCCGACGGCCTCTCCATAGTCGTGGTAGTTGCATTTTGAGATATTGACGTTGATTTGAAGCTCCACTGTACAAGTACTTGTAACCTGGAGCAACTCTTATATCTCGAAACTCTCGATCATCCGCCTCCAACCAAGATCACACGTTCCATGCATGATTGGGAGGAGGTTTGCCGCTACAAGGCTGATCGGTTGGGAGGAGCATCTTTGCACAATTTGAGATTTGGGTGAGAGGCCAACCTTTTAGGCAAAAACCCCAAAATGGACGACCCAAAACTCAAAATGGACCTGTAGTTGGGATGCAAGTAGCTCAAGTAATTCCTGATTTCTTACCATCCACCCCCCCAAAAAGCGACGCGTCGACAAAACCGCCAAACGTGAGAAAAACTATTGAAAGTGAGTACATCGAACGTCCAGACCAGTGTGAACATGATAATGAACACCCTGTCGACGAGCAGCGCTGTTTGGTGACGTTTGGAACGTGTTGTTGTTACCGATGAGGAAACGCGTCCCTACGGCACCGCACAACACGACCCAGAACAGGAGAACCACAGCTAGTAGAAAGATGAGAGATGTCAGGGTGTGTTCCCTGGTGTTTGTTCCCTGGTGTTTTTTCTGCCGTATATGTCGTTTCGTGGCTTCTTCAGCCCCCCAGGGCACTGCTGTCGCGTCGCATTGTGGCTGGCGCGTGTCGCGGAGCCTGTGAGACAGCTTGGGGCACTGTGGCGAGGCCTCTGGCTGTACGTCGTGGTTACTTGCGATGTCTCTATCCAGCGGGCTCGTCCTGGCGCTGTCCCATTGTGTCGTGTGACTGTGCGGGACCCATGGCGTGTAGTACCGCCCTCACAGGCCCCCAGACGCGTCCTGGCACTGTAACGCGCCTTGGTAGTGATACAATAGCATCCTGTGCATTGCTCGTTGCAAATATCTATATAATGAATGAACTGACATGTCAGACCTGATGCTGTGATTGTCCAATTGTATTTTGTATGGCTGTACGGCCCTGTTTCCACGTGATTCTGTGTCCTTTTACGCGTGTTATGCTGCGTCGAACGTACGCGTCATGTCCCAACTTGCGAAATTTGACCAAGTCCTGAGATCTGAGACTTTGAGGGGCCATAACTCGTGTTATGATCGTCTGTTTGAAAAATGAATGTGATATTCTGGATCTCTAGGGTCATTTGGCCCACTTTTCGCCACCTTCTTTTCATTCCAGTGAATTCGATATTATAGCGGCTATTTGGGTATCATATGTGTCAACTGTGCTCTTAATGCCATTTAGTGAGAAATAGATAAGTTCTGGACTCAAAGCAACTCTCATCAACAAACCTAAATTTGAGTTTTGGTCTTCAAATCTGTCTACATTTGGATTCTTTGCTCCCAGCTTACGTAACGAAGATGCTCCTCCCAACCGATCTGCCTTGTAATGCACTTTAATCGGTGGGAGGATATGATGGATTTGAGTTGGTGGGTTTGGTCAGAGGAGAATTGAGATGTGCCAAAAAGTGCCAAAAAGTGGCCGAATGTGCCAAAATGAGTCGAAAGCATCAATGTAAGACACGGTTGTACAAGTACAGCCCAACAGTGTAGCACAAAGACCCTCAAGTCACGTGACTACTCGGTAATTGGTGTACCCGCACCGTCACCAACCTCTGCCCACCAACCTCCACCCAATGCCCAAACTCAATGCAAGAGCCAATATGTTTCACCTTTAGCAGTTGGCTATACTTGTAGTGAGACCCAAGTCTGGACTTCCCCACACTTCCACGCTTCCACGGCATTTCCAATTGCAACAGTCGATTTCAAACTCTTCCTCTTGCACCTCACTTCAGCAGTTCTCACACTTCAGCTCTTCTCAGCACTTCTCACACAAACAGCACTACTTCTACCCGCATCATGAAACCCGAATTCTGGCAAGATCGATGGGACAAGGATAACATCCATTGGCAACAAAAAACGGCCAACCCACACCTGGTCAAGTACTGGCCGACTCTCGACATCCCGCTCGGATCCACCGTGTTTGTTCCGCTCTGTGGCAAGTCGCTGGACATGCAATGGCTCGAGCAACAGGGATACAAGGTGATGGGCGTGGAACTGGCCGAAAAGGGCTGCCAGCAGTACTTTGAGCTGATTGGACGGGAGCCTGAGGTGAGCAAGAGTGACAAATTCACCATCTACAAGGCTGGAAACACCGAGATTTGGTGTGGAGATCTTTTTGATCTGGAGACTAACGATGTCAAGAACGTCTCTGCTGTCTATGACAGAGCCTCTGTGATTGCCTTGCCTCCTGATATGCGAGAACGGTATGCCGCTCATATGGTAGGACTGTTCTCCGAGCCTAAGGGTCTTATCATTACCCTGGATTACGATCAGTCCAAGATGAAGGGTCCTCCCCATGCTGTTTCCGATGCCGAGGTTCAGCGGTTGTTTGGCCAGAAATGGAAGTTGACCCTGTTGGACGAGATTGACAAGAAGGACCGGTTTCAGGATGAGGGTATTGAGCCGGTGGAGAGGGTGTACGGGCTCGCGTGATGAGCGTAGCGAACGATGAGCGTAGCGAATCGTGCGCTAATTGGCGTATCACGTGATGAGCGCGTGTAGTCATGTGACAGGGTGGCATATCAAGCGCAAATCACAGTTGTCTTACGATCTCAATTCTGAACAAGAATGGATCTAGGACGCCCAATCTGGCGAGCTTCAGCTCCAAGCCTTAAAATCAGAATCAAAGCACATTCAGAGTCCTAAATGGTCGGTGCAACACTCTCATGGGACGCAGATTTGGCACTTGTAGCTTCAATACAAATGGCTAGGTTGTAAGAGCCTTCAGAAGCTGTTAAACAGTTTCCTACAAGTAGATTATTAACACGAACTGGAACATGGACTGTGTAAGGATCCTCATCTGGAGCTAATATTGGTGAATTGTAGCCGCTGCCGCATTTAGAATGGGAGTTCATGAATCACGAATAGTCTTGTCAATGACGATATACAGACTTGTCCACTTTGTGAGGACAGTCGAGCAGATCTCTAATGAAGACTATGGTTAGTTAACACCCCCAAAACAGAACCCTGCAATCCGATCAAAGAAAAAATCACATGAACTGTACTCAGCGTAATCAGACGATTCGAACGGTACATTAATATCAACAATTGTGTGCCCAAATCGTCAGTTCACAACGCGCCCTGAAACCCTCTGAAACTTCACCCCATAAGAAGAGCCTAGCCTAGAGCAGATCCTGAGTATCAGTCAACACCACAATGTACCAACAACGAAGAGTCACGTGACATAATAAACATTAGTCCTCACTAAACTACCGTATACACTGACGAACACGTGACCTGCCATTGCACTCCCTTACAACCACCTCGGCAAACCTCTTCCACCACAACACGCTAAACTCAAACGACAAGTAAACATTGTCTGGACAGCTTAGCACAGTTTAACACGGCTGACAGATGCAAGAGCCCATCGAAGGCAAGTCTCTCGTGTGCTGCTTTCTACAGTTCTGAGAAATGAAAGTTCGCGTTTGACACACGTTGTTTTGATTGCCAACGTCATTGTTGTGACAGTTACACTCGTCCTCGTCCTATTATTAATCGATTAATCTTACACATAAAAATACAAAAGTCTATGGCTTTGTCGTCTGCAAACATGAATGGATCGTAGCAAAAACCATTGAGCGAAATTGTTCTTCGTCGGCATGCACGCGTCGGCACTGGCGTACACCCTTCATCGCGCCCCACCCCCATCGTTAGTCCTAATGTCATCATCCACTCTCAATTAGATCTGAGCGTAAATGGCAAGAAGAACAAGGGCAAGGCCACTGAAGAGAGGCAGGTCGCCGTAGGCAGCGTTCAGGACAATGGCCTGTCGGTTGGCCCGCAGCAGACCCCAGGTCCAGGAGGCCACAAAGGGGACCACGGTCAGCAGACCCCGGGTCAGAATGTAGTAGTTGATGACCCGAACCAGGTTGAAGACAAAGGGGTCAATCTGCCGCAGGTAGACAATGGCGGTGTGGGTCTTGGCGGGGGTCTTCTTCTTGGTGGCGGTGAAGTTGACAAAGTAGGCCACGGTTGCGGGCAGAGCAATGGCGCCCACAAACCAAAACAGCAGAGTGGTCCAGGTCTTGCACTTGAGCAGCACGGAAAAGTCGGGGGTCTGGACCACGTGCAGGGGGAACCAGTCGTTGAGGTCGAACCATCCGGCCTTGAGCACGTGATGTCCGCCGTCCTCCAGGTGCTGGATGAGCGAGTGTCCGACTCGGGTGGGGATTCGGCCCCATCGGAGACCCAGCTGGAAGGGGATGAGCTGGACCAGCACGTAGTAGAGCTCGAGAATGAGGGTGAAGATGGTGGCGGACTCGACGGTGGACAGCTGGTATCGTGCAAACGACACGGCCTCCTCGACCTGGAACTCGATTTCTCGGTACAGGTCTTCGACGTGACCTCCGACCACCTCCTTCCATCGGGCCCAATGTTCGGCCAGGGTCTCGGTGGGCTCGCTGTCCTCCTCCTCGTCGTCATCCTCGTCGTCGTCTTCGTCCTCGTTATCCTCTTCATCGTCCTCATCGTCCTCCTCGTCTTCCTCAGCATCCAGACTGCTGACCTTGACGTCGGGCTGGACAATGGCCGCGACTCGGGGAGCTCGCACGACGCGTTTTCGCGGACTGGAGGTGTAGAGGAAGTTGAACTCGTCGGTGGCCTCGAGCTCGGGCCGTCGGGCTGACAGAGCCCGTGTGATACGCTCCTCCAGGTTGGTCTTGGTGCCCTCGGCGGCCAGGTCCAGAGACAGAGCCAGGTTCATGAGCTCGGCCTTCTTCATGTACTGAAGTTTGGTGAACTGTGACATGTTGGTCGTCGTGGTAGTTGAGGGTCTGTCTGTGTCTGTGTAGATATCACAAGTATCAGGTAGAGTGGAGAGTGTGGTGGTTGTTTTTACAGTCTCTTCTGGTGAACACAAAAGAGAGTACTGTAGTTAGGTTGCGGTGGCTGGTTGGGAGCTGAGAAACCTTAAATGTCTTAAGGGCGAGCCAGGGCCCTTTAGTAAACAAAACAAACCCGCTTGATGGAGGGAGGACGATATAGATTGAAGGGTGTTGAAAAGGTGGATTTTGCCAGTTGAAGATTTGGATCAAATTGTCGGGTTTCGACGATGTTGGATATATGCCCACATCTCAAATCCCACCTCAATTGACCTTGCTATGCTCTTCCCGTCCACTCCCAAAATGCTGTACACCCTGCACGGCCAGCCCAGCCAGCCCTTCGGTTACCCGGAAGTCATGCACGATAAACAATCATGTCCCCAGACGCGCCTGCAAAACACGCTAAAAGTATTTCTCTGGAATGTAAACCTCAGGCGTGGGTCGCCCGATTGGGACATGTTAGTGATGACAGCTGGGAGGGATGGGCAAGTGGATAGTATGACGTGGGAGAGGGTTGGCGTTGTGGTTGTAGGGTTGTTAGGGTTAGGGGAGGGTGGGGTGTGATGGGGTGGAATTTGGAGTTGTTTGGGAGAACGGGAGGTGTGGTTGAAAGGGGGTGTATTTGTGTGGTGGGTGGTGGGTGGTGGTTGTTGTTGGGAAGTTGTTGGGAGATTAGACAAGGTTGTGATGAAGGCTACCAAATAGGGCGGCTTCAGTTGGGAGGATGAAGTATGCCTTAACTATGGGTGTATTCTGGGTAAGCTGAAGCGAATGGAACTTGGTGAAAAGGTGCAAAGAGACTTGTTCTAACGAGGGAAGCTAAGAAATGGAGATTATGGCAGATTTCACATCCCCTGAAATACATGTTGTAGCTCCCTCCTCAATCAAACACCGATAAGATGCATCTGATAAGAGATCTCTCTATGTACCATCTAATGCATCGCCTTGGGGGGTTGTGGGGGTCGCAACCTGATGGATAAGGGAAGGGAGTCATTAGAAAAGGTCAACCAAGACAGACGGGATTGTTATGTGCCATAAAGGGGTTTGGGGTTGTACTTCTCAATGAATGGCAGAGCAGTACAACCACCAATGTCCTTACTAATCATTCTCATGCTGAACTATAACCACCTAAAAAACCAAGCATTGAGATGCTCAAACCAGTCTATCTCGCCAACGATCATCTGTCAGCAGCCGTACACCTTTCGATGCCCTATTGGGTCCCACTTGCTCCTCTCCTTCGCTCCTTAGCCTGTCTCAGAACGAAGAAGAGAAGCCTGACTTTTCCAGACGCTCACTTTCGTCCCATAATCAGAAGCGTTCAATTACCAACTCTGGTACAATTCTGGCTAATTGAGGTCATCGATTTCAACACTGCCTACGAGTAGTCAGTGGTACCAGGGACAACCAGAGCACTCTATATACACAGGCTACTTGTATGAGAGCTATGAGGACATGAGCATACCTCAGCCAAGGTCACTCAGAACGACTCCAAAGGATATGCCATTGCAGATTGAAGTGGTATATATCCCTGCCTCCGGCTTACTAGCCCTGACTAACCCAGACAGCCTCTGATATCGTATTCGCCATTATATTCTGCTGTCATGTACAATGGCGTAGCTGTGTGCTCAGGTCTACGGTGGGAGTTTCAGAGACAACAGACTCCCGGACTCTTCGGACTCTCGGAGTTAAGATCAAGACATTTGATTCGGTCTTGTTTCAGAGTCTGACACACCGCCAAATGTCGCTTACTCATACCCCCTTTGAAGGTGCCATGAAGTATTCCTGATCGCTATATTCTGGTCTGACAATCTCGTCACTGAACAGCTGACCATGACCGTCCGATACCACCAAAATTATCAGACAACCACGACAACCACTCCCCCCATTCCCCAACGACAATCACGTGCCCTAATCACTTGTACATACAGTAATTATATCCACACCCGTGCGTGCATTACCAGGATGAGAGTTGAGTATACCTGATTTGGTATGACGTAATTGGAGGTGGTGGGTGATCGACTACAAATAGACTGGTTGGAACGGTTGGAACGGTGCTAAATCTGGTTTACAGTGGACTATGGAGTATGTACTTAGTCTACGTAGGAACTAGTAGCTAGGTAGTATAGGAAGGATACTGTACAAAACCGTAGTTATATCTACTCACGACTCACACTTACAAACCATGACAGTCTTTTAATACTCTCACTCACAGACACTCGCCGACCACGATAATTAACACCTCCAAACCCAAACCTCCGTACAGTTGTGTTATTACTTGACAAGGCTCGAACCCAGTTGACAAGGTGTCGAACTTAGTGGACAGAGTTCGTCAGAGTGTAAGCACTGTATGTACGGAGTGTACAGTAATTAGCAGCGGTACCTTTGGTTAGCTTGATCCGGCTTCTTGTGATTGGCTGTGGGTTATACCAACACAGACACAGATGTAAACACAGACACAAACAATGTACCGTACCCGTACTCACAGCGAATACCCGCCATACCGCCATACCGCCATAGTCGCCTGTTTTTTCTGCTTCCCCTCATTTGTTGGGCGCTTCTTGTCCTTCTTGTCCTTCTTGTCCTTCTGTGCAACTGTCGAACCACTCCTCCGATTCGCTTGTTCTCCTTGTGTCTCCTTTTCTCCCTTCTTTATGCCCTCTCCTCTTGTCTCCTCTTGTCTCCTTTCTGTACCTCCTTTCCGCCCTTGTTTGAAGCCCTCAGGAAACTGTCGCCTATCGTGTTTGTTCTATCGTGTGAGCCCAACAAGGTTGCGACGTTTGTATATGTCCCGAAATGGACCACCGCCTTCCGTTTCAGGCTTTTTGGTTTCCAGCCTTGGTTTGACGAGATCTGATGAAGGGGCGTATAGAATTGGATTTAGACATCGGATAGAGATGAAAAGTGGACCAATAGACTCCCCTGACTTCCACCTTCACAACCATACCCCCCAATTGCAAATACACCCACTCCTCCCCCCTCAACCCCCCCCCAAATACACCCCCATCTCACGATCAAAAATTGCAAACCTTGGCTGCTCGTGCATAATTAACTCATGCATGATCGATGGAGATACGGCCATTTTGCCCATTTGATCCGGGAAAGGCCTTGGCTAGCACCAGAAGCGAGAAATCGAAGCCGGCTGCGTATCGCTTGTAGGCTGGGCGGCGGGTTATTGATTGGGCCAAGAGAATTTCACAGAGGGTTGAGATTGCAGATGGAACCCCTTTTTTTCAAGCAGTATCTCATACTGTAGCCAAGGTAACATTTCAAACATTTCAAACATTGGACCCATTGTATTTGCAGAGTCCACTGTATGTAAGTTGTACGGATATCGGATATATACGTTAGAGCTCCAACCACTTCCGTGTGCCGTGTGAGGAGGGAGATTGTGGTCCTGTCTGTGTTTCTAGTACAGCCAATTGTGTGTCGCGTACTTGTACATACTCCATTATCACTGTTAGGCACGGCTCCGCTCCACCAGTCAACCAGTCAATCACAATCTCACTCTGCTAATCCCTCAGAATTGGATTTGCAATTTTCAATCCAATCGGCCAACGTTCAGAGCTTGCACACAAGAGTGTTGCAAATAGGCAAATAGCACCTCCAACCTTCACCCCTGAATCCGAGACATGCTGGATATCTGCAGCCGTATGGTCAAGTCCGTGAAATGTGATGGAGGGTGTATCTCGACGGGGAGTGGAGATATTTGGAATTTGACAAAAGAATTTGAATCAGTGTAGTCGTATATACCTACTATCAGCTTTTCCTTCGTATACCGCCAATTCTGGCTCAGTTTAACACCCCCCCAAATCAACAGCCTCTACATACACACTCCCATCACCATTTCACCTACCAACTCTTAATGCCGCAAAGTCGGATATATAAACAGCGTGCAAGTGGACCCAGAGCGTCAGCTTGTGCATCAACGTCAACAGGTGAGTGAGTATCGACAGGGTAAGGGCTACGGCAACGCTTTGAGACCTTTGGGTCGGATTTTCACCCTCGACAAGGCACACCTCAATTTTCGGTTTTGGTGTCCGCTTTTTGATTGTGTGTGCGTGTGGTTGCCATGTTACACAGGGTTGCAGCCCTAACCCCGGGTAACTGCACCCTAACCCCGGGAGTGCATCGGATTTTGATTGGCCCAATACAGTGCCTAGTCGCTTGTCCTAAAATGGAGGCTACTTGCACAAAACGGTATATTGAGTTATTAAGTCCGGGAAATGAGGTTGGATATTGCCGGTGATGGCGGCAATGGGGAGCCGAAAGAAGTAGATGGTTGCAATCACCGGATCTTGAAATATCCACATGTCTGTTTTCAGCGCCTCAATCCTACCCCTACCTCTGTTTTGACCAATGATCCCCCCATCCTGAGGGTTCCATCCCAGTTGTTTACAACCTTATATCTGAGTGATTTTCCAGCCGCGGAAATTCTAAATTTCGTCCGCATCCTTATTAACCCATAGTTCGCCCAACTTCTTCAGCAGCACTCTCTTTCACCACACACTTTCAACATGTTGCCCGCCGGTGTCATTCTCGTTATCATTCTCATTGGTCTTGTTGGTGAGTATTAATTTGCGGCCGGTTTGTTGAAAACCTGGCTCTTGGACGGAAAAACAGCCCGCTGAAAAAAGCAGTACAGCATTACATCTTGGTCGACACACAGGGTGCACCTTCGATGGAGAACGTGCACCACACAACACGATAAGACGACACCACACACAAGAGACGACATCTTCACAACAATGCGAAGGACAAGAGCACAGCACAGTAAAGGACAGCACAGCACAACATTGCGATGGTGGTAGCGCGACACAAATAGGGGCGTCGGATAAGGACACAGGATTTGTAACAGGGGCGGATTGTGGTTGGCGACGGTGGGCGATGGTGGGCGATGATTGGCTCTTGGATGGTGTATAATATTGCCATCCGTTGTCAGCGTTGTCAGCGTTGTCGATTGCCAGCATCGTTGTCAAGAATCCCTCTGTCACGCTCTGTCTGTGTTTGTTGCACGTCGGTTGTCGTCGTGTGTTCTATTCCGTCGTTGATGTTTGTGTCTGTGTCTGTCACGTTCTGTTCGTGTCTCTGTGTTTGTCGTGTCTCTACCTGTCATTCTGCCCGTGTCTGTGTTTGTCGTTCTTTTCGTGTTTGTGCTTGCTGTTCCGCTGTATGGCACAGCTGCCACCTCCCTCCTCCACATACTAACTCAGGCGTTCTTCTGTTCAGCATTTTCTTCTTCCGAAAGCTGATGGCCTTCAAGAAGGGACGAGCTGCTCCCCAGTACTAAGTCCGACTGTTGTCAACCCTTCATATTTTCTCATAATACCATTTAGACATTAATCGATCATGTTAATTTAGTATGGCAGCAATTGCTTGGTAGGGGTACAGAGTAGAGAGTGCGAGTAGCCAGTGTTTTGTTAAGGCGGTGGTGGATTCCAACTGCTACGAGCTCCATCGTTTTGCCAAGAATCCGTCTCAATTCAATGGTTACACAAACAGCCATCGTGTCTTATATAACCCGCTTCATTTCCGTCTCTTCTTGTTTCTCCCCAACCACTTTAACACACACCCTGCTCTCAGTGAGGCTGTCTTTTACCCACCGTCAATTGTCGTCCACCTCGTCCACCTCGTCGCCCACTCCCACTTCTCCCACAACACCACAACTTTGTTTCCCACTCTATTATGGGGATGAGGCAAGTCCAAGAGCTGGAGAGGAGTCAGCCGGTATGTATATTCTATGTTGAGCGGGTGAGGTGTCAGTGGGGTCTGGGCCGCTTTATTACACCAGTGGAAACACACTACAAGTTGACGCCCTCTCCAATTTCGCTCTACCCTCTTGCCCCCTTTTATGACGCACAAGTTGGGACCTTGCTCTCTCCCTCTCTCGCTCTCTCGCTCTCTCTCTCTCTCCCACTGGGCACTTGTCACGAGTCAACAATGTTGTTGAACCTCGCCTAGAGGCCAAACTCTAATGCGGTTACCCTGCCCCACTTGTTTATGCTTCAGGGTACGGGCTCGTCAAAATTCCCATTTAAGGACACCTCGTCCCATCTTGCACATTTGTCCACATTCAGCAGTATCCCTTTACCCTCGTCCTTTTACGGAATACTACTGTACTTCACCAAAATTATTACGCGTCCACAATGTGAGTATCAACATGACGAGGCCCAACCGCCCCAACGCGCCCCACACCAGCACCGCAACGATCCGCCACCACCACGCCCCCCGATATTGCCGCTGCGTGATTTTCCCGCTCCCTCCTCACCACGCCACCATTGTCGCGCAATACCCCACAACACGAGAGAGAGCACTGGCACGGGCACGGGCACGAGCACACAACACACAGATACACGCAAGGATAGACTAGTCTATGGGACACAAAGACCACAAGACACGTGGCCACATTGCCATTGATGATGGTGTCTGTTGGTGATGGATGGCCCCGTGTCTGTTGTGTGGGCTGTGACTGTTGTCCCGATAATTGTCCGGTCTGTTTGCTGCCTTGTGTTTGTGTTTGGTGTGGGGTGGTTAGCGTGACGCGGATGGTGTTGTCGGTGGTGGTGCGTGCGCTGGTGTTCGTGTCGCTGGTGCTGTCGACGTTGCCACAGTCACCATTGACGTTGTCGCCGTCTCTTCTGCCCTTCCCTCCATCATTGCTGTCATTGTGTTGTGGGAGTAAGGCGGGTCAGGCAGTGGCGTGGCGTGGTGCAGTGCATAGCACATGACACGCGAACGGTAACGACAGCAAGACACGCGAACACAACAACAAAACAAAACATACTAACCCAGGTCTGACGAAGGACTAGCTGACCCCTCTCTTGGAGACTCTCTCCAGCAAGGCGACAATGTTCTCAAGCGAGAATCTTCCCAGGGTGGCCCCGGCGACGTGGGCTCCGATGACGATGATGCCGGCGGAAAGCTCGGCCGAGAGCGACGAAAGATTGAAATCAAGTTCATCCAGGACAAGTCGCGGCGCCACATTACCTTTTCCAAGCGAAAGGCCGGCATCATGAAGAAGGCATACGAGCTGTCTGTGCTCACCGGCACCCAGGTGCTGCTGCTGGTGGTGTCTGAGACCGGTCTGGTCTACACCTTCACCACCCCCAAGCTGCAGCCGCTTGTCACAAAGCCCGAGGGCAAGAACCTGATCCAGGCCTGTCTCAACGCCTCGGACGATGTCCCCGTGGCCGCGGCCGAGAGCCAAGAGGCCCGGCAGCAGCAGCAACAACACCAGCAGCAGCGACACAGCAGCCACGTCAACAGCCAGGCCAACGGTCCCGGAGGCTCGCAGGTGGCTGGCGGCGAGCTGCCCGACCAGCTGGTGGAGGACCAGCTCGGAGGCCATCCCGGTCTGGCTGGTCGAGGCCCTCCTCCCAACATGGGCGGAATGCAGCCCGGCATGAACTACAACATGAACCAGGACTCTGCAGCACAGGCGTACCAGCATTACCTGTCGATGCCCCAGCAGCAGCAGCAACAGCAGCAGCAGCAGCAACGATACATGGCTGCGCAGCCCGGGCACATGCCCCACCAGGCTCACCAGTAAGAGTCTAGTAGTTGTTGCATTATGTTTGAGTTGCGTTACGTTGTTGAGTTGCGTTGAGTCGAGTTGAGTTGTCGAGTTGAGTCGAGTTGTCGAGTTTGAGTCGAGCCGAGAAGAGGTGAGAAGCCGCCGAGTGTTTTTTTTGTCTTTACCCGTTTGCGTTATGTGAACCGCTGCCGCCGCCTACCCTAGAGCATTGTTAGGCTGGATTATTAAGGGAACGTTTAACGTGGGTACCAACCAGTACACGGAAAAGAACACTTAAAACACACACCCACACACACACACACATACGCTGCTGCTGCCCTTCCTGCCTGCATGCCTTTCCCATCCTTCGACACAGTACGACACAGTACGAGTACACACACCACACACACACACACATCAGGGAGATTGTACGGTTTTTATTTATGAGTAGCTAATTAACACAAAAGTTAGGTGAATAGTTATAATGATATGGAGTTGTTTGTATTATAGACTTGAGGTGGTGGGTGAACTGAGTGCAGTGATTGCGTAGTTGTGAGACATCTGGGGGTATGAGGATAACGGTGCCTGAGTATGTGAGACATTTCATTTGAGGTGTACGAGTACACCAACCAGCCACAGGACTATTAAGCCACTTTTTTTTACCAACATATTCAATTCATTAGTGCAAATCCGCGAAATTCTTCCGAGTATTTCCATCTTACCGGTTGTGCCATGGTGGCACTGTTTGCTGACAGGCTCAAGTGAGTCCTGCCTGATCTCAGTCACTCAATGATGGAGTGTGTATGTACTTGTAGGGTGTCCAATAACTTTGTAGGAGCTGTTATGTGGCGTGTGGATTGGTGTGTGTGATGTTAATCAGTGTTGCTGTTGTCGTTGGTTGGCATACGTGGTGAAGGACATGATTTTGGGATCGTGTTTTGTGATATACTGGAACAGAAACAGTCAATTCACGGGTTGACTGTGTGTATGGTAATTGGAATAGTGAACGCATAGTCGAGTGCTGGAAGTGGAAAAGGTGTGAGGGTGAGTCTTATGGTGCTGTGGAGTCGGGTATTGCTGTAGATGTCCCTTTGTGATGTTCAATGTGGAGAATGCCCACTGATGTTCTTTGGTCTGCTATAAAGAATAAAGGAGCCATCGTTCACTTCCACCAATAGAGGTCGTTGCAGTGATGGATTATGTCATTGAGACTAACGATGACAGCTTGGCTTGATTGTTCAAAATCTCAGTGGTTGGCGTATTTGATCATTACTGTAGATACCAGTGGTCTACTTCTCCATTAGCCGACATTTCAGCGTCCTCGTAGACGTCTTGGTGAGCTTCTGTTTCTGTCACCATATGTCGTCAAGAATTCAGGAGCCGATCAGGATCGACGCAGTGACCAGGATCGACGTATTAGTGTAAGCGATGAACAATGGGTGGCTGGTGGACGATCTCTCAAACCTCCTCATAACGTAGCTCTTCGCACGTACAGGTTTGTTGACAGTTCTCATTGCCTGTTCTGAAGAGTGTCAGTTCTGAAGAGCGTCAGTTCTAAAACAGTCCTAAAGATCCCTGAAGTTGGTTTGGTTGGAGTTCGAGTAGTTGGAGCTGCAGGTCTTCCACTGCTAACCCCTCAGTATGTACGTCTACAAACGGACCCGTTCTCATCGTGTCAAGCAATAAGATAGTCCAGATCTACCTCAGGGACTTGTGACACGTTTCACCAATGCTCCAGGCGGGAAGACATCAATTTCTCAGTTGCCAACAGCTTCCTATAGGTGAGTGACGCTTCTCTTGTCTTACAAGGATGTAGCACCACAAGCTGAGAACCTCAACATGGAACAGATACTCATGTAAGTCTCTTATCGAGACGAGGAGTTCAAAACCGTACTCCGATCCCATACATCTTTCATAGTCTCAAGTGTTCGTAAAATTCGGGTAGCTGTTTCCATCTGGGTGTACAGTGGAAGTGTTGCCCTGATTAAGCTACAGCATAACAGGGCTATAACAACTACTAAGAAGATATTGGAGTCGATTGGAGCCTACTGAAGTGCTGCCAGGTGAATAGACATTTGCTCCATGGTTCTTGTAGTGTGCACATGTCATTGAACTACTGTTAGCCCTTTCTCATGGTCAGAGGTTGATACATCACCTATCATAGCAGCTGTAGTACGTCATAGAGACCCTTCAATATGTTCAAGTAAGATGGACACCTGTACAAGTACGTACTGATACAACAGAGCGGACTTTCTTTTGACTATGATTGACACCACACACTCATGACTTCCCTGTGTCTCCCCGAATGTGACCTGATTGCTTGTACAAGTCGGTTGTCTACGAATCATCTTGTTTAAATGGCATGTATAGCAGCCTTGGCTAAATGTGGAGTCCCATTGTGTAATTGGTGACTATGTGTACACCATGCCAAAATTTCTCAGGGATACAGTCATTCTATAGCACCTTTAGTGGCCTCTGGAAATTCTCAAGTTTGGGCTCAAATCGCTGATCACAATTAATTAAAGCATTAGTTGGGACATTGTTGGGAGTTTGTGGGAGCTCCACCGCTTTACCTCTAGGGGTTAACAAAAGAGATACAGTACTGTAGAGAAGCACAAAGCACAAATCGTACCCTTATACGATTGACAGATAACAGACACTCTGCGACAAGTGGTGCATTAAAAAGTGGTCCAACAAAGACAAAACTGCCGAAGAAATACACCATTCGAATCGTCCTTCTCTTCTGAATCTACTCCTAGTTTCCGTTTTTCTCTACTGTCGATATTCGTGAATCTATTGCACTTTTCGTGAATCAGCTGTGCCTCACGAAGAAACTAGCTAGACTGTGTCCAACTCCAGAGACAGTGTGCTGGCGTTGAAAAAGAGCACACCAATCTCATCAGCGTCTTCTGGTGATTCCAATGGTGCAATAAAATTCACCTTTTCAGCTCAGAATCCGGAGTTTCGAGCCTTTTCCCGATCAGAATGTCAAGGCACAAGAACAAGTCTGGAGAACGCCACAGCTGACATAAACGGACAAACAGACATTCTACGGCATCATCTAACAAAGCTCTCTCTTGCACTCTCTACAAAAACTCATCTACAGTACACAACTTAAGTTAACAGAATTTTATTTTGACTAGTTGGAATACTCCCTCTAGTTATCCTTGAGGATCTGCATGAACTTGGCCTTCTGGGCGTTCTTGACCTTGGTCTTGGGCTCCTTGATGGATCCAAGCTTCTCGTCGGCAAAGGTCTTGGCGTAAGGGTTAAGTCGGAGCATCTCCTGCTTGTTCTTGAGAGGGTTCATCTTTCGGATGTCCTTCTCCTGGATCTCCTTGGCGGGCTTGAGCACAGACTGGATCTCCTGAGACTCGATGATTCGAGACACATCGGCGTTGGCCAGAATGTTGGAGGGCAGAGTGTAGCCAGACTTGGCAGAGGCAACAGACTCGGATCCCCAGATGTTATCGAGCAGGTTGAAGGCACCCTCGGTCCAGATGACAAATCGGCCCAGGTGAGAGCCGGGAGCAAGCTGGAGCAGGTTGAGGTGTCGAACATCACAGGTCTCAACGCCGGGAATGTTTCGGAAGGCGTTGACAAGACCCTTATCCTCAGAGTAGACAACAAGAGGACCTCGTCGCTGGGTCCATCGTCGGTTTCGGAGCTTACCCTTACCGGCTCGGATAGTCTTGGACTTGACGACTCGGGCAACATCTCGGTGGGCACCAACGGCCTTGAGGGCAGCAACGGCGTCCTTGGTCTTGGTCAGAGACTCAATCTCGTTGGAGACAACCAGAGGAACCTCGGCAATGGTCTCAACACGGTGTCCTCGAGCAAGAACAAGAGGAGCAACGGCAGAAGCAGCAATGGCAGAGGCAGTGGCGTATCGCTTCTCGTTGAGGTTGACCTTGACGTGCCACTTTCTCCAGGTCTTGGTAGGAGCAAACATTCGTCCACCTCGGCACATGTTACCAAAGGCAGCCTGGCCAGATCGGTGGGTACCAGATCCTCCAACTCGGGGGATTCGGGCCACGGCTCGACCAGTACCCCAGGACTCGGCAGAGGTCTGCTCTCCAGCGTTGGAAGAAACGGCGTAAGCCTGTCGCTTGTTCTTGGCGACACCGGTCCACACGGAGTGGACGATATCGGGTCGGATGGGAGCCTTGAAAACGGCGGGCAGAACGATGGTGACGCCGGCATCAGAGCCGGACACGCCGTGGACGGAAACCTGAGGTCGAGTGGACATTTTGTGTGTTTTGGTGAGGAGGGGAGAAGGTTAGAGGTGAGTGAAAATTTGGACTGCACGGGGGGGCCGATGGAAATTTTAGAGTTTGCAGAGGTTGGGACTAGTCATGTGATTTTCAGAAAAGCAGTCACACGGGGGGGGCACAACATGTGACCTTGTAGAAGGGTGGGGATTTGGGGGGTATAGTGTGGTCACGTGATTATTCGGGGTTGGGGGACAAATTTGACCATGTTTGAGCCCTCCGACTCGCTTACTACGGTGTCTACAAGCACCACCTCCAATCCACGGACATCCAAAATGGGACAGGTAAATAACCCTAATTAGAGGGAGAGGATGGGAAGAGAAATACGTCTGGAAAATGGGAAGGCGTGGGTTTCGAAGGGAGAGGAGGGTGGAGGGGGGCAAAGATGGTTGTGCTGATCGGGGTTGGCTTTTCCTGGACCGAATTTGAGCGTTTTTGAGGGAGTTGACAAGGTGCTGCCGAACGCTGCAGTAATCAGTTGGGATGTTGTAACGAACGGTAGAGGGTTTAGTGGAGTATTGGAGAATTGCACAAAACTGCACAAAAACAACTTGAGATGCTGTAGAAGTTCGTATTGGCACTGTATCTGTTTATTTAACAACAGCTAGTCCTTCTAATTCGTTTCTGTGTAAATAAAGCCCTCTTGTTAGATCCTGATGGCTATTACCGGTGTGTCTCTAAGCTCTGATGCTCGTTCCCGAGCTCTAGCTGGAGGGTGCATCAAAGTACTACTGTTGGTGCGATTTTCGTCACGTGAATGGTACCACTGGAATCAGCAGTGAATTCTGAGTTCAGCTGTATAGTTTTTGTGCTCATAGCTCTTCTTTTGACGGAGTTGATGAGCTATACTGACCTATATCTTATCCCTTCGTATTCATCCGTAGACTGTCAAAATTTGGCAAGTCAAAAATAGGACGTTCCAGTGCCCAGCTCAAAACAGTTGTTGTCTTGGATAGGGCCAGATATGACCTCCGACATTGTATTACAGAACACCCGATTTCTCAAGTTGCCTCCAGCTCTCCCATAAGACTTGTTCATAACCTGTACTGGCGGCTGAACTCAAGCCGAGGCTTATCCCGTCTTATCAGTTTAAGACCACAATTTACTATGGCGACATATGGTAAAGACTATACCATTCAATTCAGAGTCTGATTCTGATTCGAATGATATCATAATATCTACCACTCTCTGTACAAATAATTGCAGTTGTACTCAGCTTTTCTGCTCAGCTTTTCTGCTCAGCTTTTCTGCTCAGCTTTTCTGCTCCGACAGTTTTACTCCTAGCTAGTTGACGTTGTTCTAATTAGCTAACAATATGTACCAGTGTCACTATGTGCTCCAAAGCACTTGTACCGGGTACCTTTTTTCTTGACAACAATCCCCACTCAACCAACGGCATCCAAGTCATCTCTTCACCACCTGTCACCTCTCCTCAACTGCACGGCTGGTTAGCTACAGTAGTGTCTACTTGTACAGTGGCGCCTCGGTGGGACCCTTCTTTTTGTTTTCCCTGGTGCGTGACACATGTTGGCTCAGCGCAGATGTGCAGTTGTAGCGTAAAGTCAAGCGACACTTTTGATTGTGGTTTATCTCGATATTTTTGTACTAAAAGAGGTCGATATTATTACACCGTTCGAATCGGCGGATCAAGGGGACTACAGTGGTATTAAAACATTCGCATGTTTCAGTACTAATATTTCGAGATAGAGACACCTTTCCACCCTGATACTTGGTAGACGGTGTGCATACCTTACTCCGAGTTGTTTGAGGTGGGTCAGAAGCACCAGATTTATGAGTACTCGTATCGTACTGTGTCCAAGAGTCAGTCAGTGTATAACAGGTGACATCTACAGATACTGGAATGGTGACAGTTGTACGAGTACAGTACGAGTACAAGTACTTCTCACTCTATACTCTCCGTGGAGCATTACCGTAACACCCAATCCTGTCTCTCGGCAACGCTCTTGAGGGGAACAATGTACGTCGAACAAGTACACCTGTGAAGCATCAGTTCATCCGATTCACCGGTGAGACACAAACCTACCAGTAACGGTATTCAGTCCACGGACACTACTGTGGCTACACTAGACAGTGGCTTTGTTATTATCAGCTGGTCCGTTCTTCAAATAGCAGAGTTAGAGGATACGTTAGAGGATACGGTGGTCCCACATTGTAGAGGTGGGTGGATGTACACTTCCACAATAGTAGAACACATACCCGTCTGTGTTGGTGGCCTCAATATTACACAGCCCATGTCACCTACACCACCACGTCTATAAATACACCACGATCCCCCCACGGATAATCCATCCTATATTGTCTCAGTGTGTCGTCTCAATGTGTCGTCCCCTCCTCTGCTCGGAAAAACCCACGGCCGACTTATGCTCTTATGCTCCACTGCACTTCTGTTGGGACAGCAATCTCGTATATCAGCAACTTTAACTGAGGTGCATGTAGCCTCGGTTGAGGGTGGTGGGGGGGGTTGTGGAGGGTCTATCTTGACCGAAAGTGGTCGTATCGACACGGGCTATTTTCCAATGTAATTCTTGACGTCTAAAAACACTAGATCCACCCTCTCAGCATCGTTATCCACCCAATATGAGGCATTTCAACCCTCTTCCCAAAGTTACCCTATTACAGAATCCATGTCCTCTTTAGACTTCCCCTCCCAGCCTCAGCAGGCATATGGGTCGATGAACAAGTACGTACCACCTACAAGTACAAGTATAGCTTCAGAATCAGACACCACCTCACCACACTTTCTCGCTTACAATTGAGCAATCAGATCGGCGACAAATTGACACATCTAATTGAGCGATCGAGGCGGAAATAACAGCAACTTGGTAAAAGTACACAACCAGCAGCTACATCTACAGCCACGACCACATCTACAGTACTCCGTACAACAACCTCAACCACATCTACAGTACAACAACAACAAATCACTTCTTGCCACCCCACCATGTCCCTCCAAGTGTGCAAAGACGACCCTTGGCTGCAACCGTTTGAAGACGAGTTGCTCCGACGACAAGCTCTCGTGGGCCAATGGAAAGACCACTTTGCCAAGGAAGGCGGACTGGCCGAATTCGCAGCCTCCTACAAACGATACGGACTCCATGTCAACGAAAAGGACAACTCGGTCACCTACAGAGAATGGGCTCCTGGTGCCTCTGAAGCAGTTCTAACAGGAGACTTCAATGGCTGGGATCGACAACAGTACAAAATGTCCCGTGATGAATACGGAGTCTGGACCGTGACTGTTCCTGCTACCGACGATGGCAAAGTGGCTATTCCTCACAACTCAAAGATCAAGCTTGCTCTCAAACTGTCCAATGGCCAATGGGTCGATCGATTGCCTGCTTGGTCCACCTATGTTGTTCAGGATCTCTCCAAATCCCCCATCTATGAGGCTGTCTTCTGGAACCCTCCCGAGTCGCAAAAGTACCAGTGGAAACACAAATCGCCTCCTACTCCCGCCAACGCCCAGATCTACGAGGCTCACGTGGGTATCTCTTCCAGTGAACCTCGAGTCGGCACTTACAAGGAGTTCACCCAGAACATTCTGCCCCGAATCCACAAACTCGGCTACAACGTGATCCAGCTCATGGCAATCATGGAACACGCCTACTACGCCTCCTTTGGGTACCAGGTGACCTCCTTTTTCGCCATTTCGTCCCGATACGGCACTCCCGAAGATCTCAAGGAACTCATTGACACCGCTCATGGAATGGGAATCACAGTTCTGCTCGATGTGGTACATTCTCATGCTTGCAAAAACGTCGATGACGGTCTCAACAACTTTGATGGAACCGACCATCAGTACTTCCATGGAGGAGCCAAGGGAGACCATCCTCAATGGGACTCCAAGCTGTTTGATTACGGCAAGTATGAGGTGTTGCGGTTCTTGCTGTCAAACCTGCGGTTCTACATTGAAGAGTACCATTTTGACGGCTTTCGATTCGACGGAGTCACCTCCATGCTCTACAAACACCATGGTCTCGGTACCGGCTTTTCTGGCGGCTACCATGAGTACTTTGGTGATGAAAATGTCGATCAACAGGCCGTGGTTTATCTCATGTTGGCTCATGAGCTCATGAAGGAATTGCAGCCTCTTCTTCGACCAGGAAAAGACGCTGGCAACTTCCTGTCCATTGCTGAAGACGTGTCTGGAATGCCTGCTCTTTGTCGACCTGTTTCTGAAGGTGGAGTAGGCTTTGATTACCGTCTGGCCATGGCTGTTCCTGACATGTGGATCAAGCTGGTCAAGGACACTCGAGACGAGGACTGGGACATGGGCAACATTTGTCACACTCTGACCAACCGACGTCATCGAGAGAAAACCATTGCCTATGCTGAGTCTCATGACCAGGCTCTTGTTGGAGACAAGACTTTGGCCTTCTGGCTCATGGACAAGGAAATGTACACTGCCATGTCCATTTTGACCACCTCCAATCCCATCATTGATCGAGGTATTGCTCTTCACAAGATGATTCGACTCATTACTCATTCTCTTGGAGGAGAAGGATACCTCAACTTTGAGGGTAACGAGTTTGGCCATCCTGAATGGCTAGACTTCCCTCGAGAGGGTAACGGATCGTCGTTCCATTACTGTCGACGACAATGGCCCGTGGTTGACGATGATCTGTTGCGATACAAGCATCTCAACAACTTTGATGCCGCCATGCAACATTTGGGCGACCATTACGGCTGGCTGTCTGCTGACCAGGCCTACGTGTCATTGAAGAACGAGGATGACAAGGTGATTGTGTTTGAGCGGGCTGGTTTGGTGTTTGTCTTTAACTTTCACCCCAACAAGTCCTTCACCGATTACAGAATCGGTGTTGACCAGCCTGGAACGTACACTCTGGTGCTGGATTCAGACTCGCCCGAGTTTGGAGGCTTTGGCCGAATCGACCATGAAAAGACCCGATGTCATACCGAGCCTCTGGAATGGAATGGACGACGAAACTGTATGCATATCTACATTCCTTCTCGAGTGGCTCTGGTGTTTGCTCGAGAGGATGATCCTAGGAGGGAGTAGCGTAGTGACGGAAGTGGCGCGCACGTGACTGGCACGTGACTGGCTTCTGTCGCCGAGCCCCCATCAGCTAGGAATGTTATTATTTGATTTTGAAGTGTACAGTAGATTCACTTGTAGCCTGATGAGCACAGTCAAGCGAGACTTTAGATTGTGGTTTATCTCTCACCATAGTTGTACTGAAAGGGGTCAATATTATTATACCATTCGAATCAGCGGAACGAGACGAGTAAAATGGTATATTAAAATCCGCCTTCCAGTGTACGGTTCTCGTACAGTATGCCTTTCCACTCTGACACTGATTATGATCATGCGGTGTGGCGTCGTGGAGTTGTGTCTCTAGACAGCACGGTAACGAAAGATTGACCATACCATCCTGTAGATCTCGTCAAGGCGGCTATTCTGGTATCAGTCATTTTGCCTTGAATACCTGTCTTAACGAGATCCACGAGATGGTGGAGTCAGTTTTCCGTTTCATCTGATGTTTCGGACTCGTAGTTAAAACAGTTACTTGGAAATACTTGAAGAGAAAAGTCCTTTATGGGGTGCTAAATCGATGTTCCCGGACTCTGATGGGAGTGGACAAGGTATCACAGGGTAGATAGATGTCTATTTGTCAACAAATATACTGCTAAAATTACCACATGTCTCACAGTATCTGGAAATATCTGGTTTTCAGAACGAAGACTCAACTGTAGTCTAGTTAGATTTAGATGGGTTATTTGGTGGTTGTAGTACAGTCAAGCGAGACTTTAGACTGGGGTTTATCTCGAGATATTTCTATTGAGAGTGGTGGATATGAATATACCATTCGAATCAGCAGAACAAGGGGAACAAAACATTACTATAATATCAACCCCTTTCAGTACAAATATTTGCAGATGTACTCGCTTTTCCACTCTGAGACTTGGTACTCCGTAGGCTATACTCCCAATTGACTGTTCTGTACTTTATAGCTACACAGCCACTACACAACCTCTTCCGTTATCAATCATACTTCATTACATACAGCCAGTCTCCTAGTCGGAGGGACCGATCATCTTCTCGGGTCGGACCCACTGGTCAAACTCCTCGGAGGTAAGAGCCTTGAGCTCAAGGGCAGACTCCTTGAGAGTGATTCCCTTCTTGTGGGCGTTCTTGGCAACCTTGGAGGCCATGTCGTATCCAATCTTGGGGTTGAGGGCGGTCACCAGCATGAGAGACTCGTTCATGAGCTGGGAGATTCGCTTCTCGTTGGCAATGATGCCGTCGACACAGTGGATTCGGAAAGATCGAGATCCGTCGGCAATGAGTCGAATAGACTCGAGCAGGTTGGCAATCATGACGGGCTTGAACACGTTGAGCTCAAACTGGCCAGAGGCACCGGCGTAGGTGATGGTGGAGTTGTTTCCAAACACCTGGCAGCAGACCATGGTCAGAGCCTCGTTCTGGGTGGGGTTGACCTTTCCGGGCATGATGGAAGATCCGGGCTCGTTCTCGGGGAGAGCAAGCTCGCCGTAGCCACATCGGGGGCCGGATCCGAGGTATCTGATATCGTTGGCGATCTTGAACAGAGACACGGCAACAGTGTTGAGGGCACCGGAGGCCTCGACAATGGCGTCGTGGGCAGCAAGAGCCTCAAACTTGTTGGGGGCGGTGGAGAACTCCTCTCCGGTGATCTTGGAGACCTCGGCGGCAACGGCAGAGTCGAATCCCTTCTTGGTGTTAAGACCGGTTCCGACGGCGGTTCCTCCCTGGGCAAGGTGTCTGAGTCGGGGGAGAACGTCCTTGACTCGCTCAATGCCGTACTTGACCTGGGTCACGTAGCCGGAGAACTCCTGACCAAGAGTCAGAGGAGTGGCATCCTGAAGATGGGTTCGGCCAATCTTGATGATCTTGTCGAACTCGGCGGACTTCTTGGCCAGAGACTCCTCAAGCAGCTGCAGCTGGGGGATCAGAGACTGGGTGATCTCCATGACAGCGGCAATGTGCATCACGGTGGGGAAGGTGTCGTTGGAGGACTGAGACATGTTGACGTGGTCGTTGGGGTGCACGGGAGACTTGGAGCCGAGCTTGCCGCCAAGCATCTCAATGGCTCGGTTGGAAATGACCTCGTTGGAGTTCATGTTGGACTGGGTTCCGGAGCCGGTCTGGAAAACAACCAGGGGGAAGTCCTTGGTGAGCTTACCATCAATGACCTCCTGGGCAGCCTTCTGGATGGCCTCGCCGACCTTGGGGTCCAGACCGTACTTCATGTTGACGGTGGCAGCAGCCTTCTTGAGAATACCAAAGGCCTTGACAATGGGCTCGGGCATCTTGGCCTTGTCTCCACCAATGTCAAAGTTCTGCAGAGATCGCTGGGTCTGGGCTCCCCAGTAGTGGGAGTCGTCGACATCAATGTCTCCAAAGGCGTCCTTCTCGACTCGCTTGCCGAGGAAGGCGGGAGTGGTGGAGAAGGTTCGAAGGGTGAGAGGTCGAGAGACCTTGGCTAGTCGGACTGTTCGGAGCATCTGAGTTAGCACGGTAGCGAGGGCACGGTAGCGAGGGCCGTAGGCCCGAGCGGACCCGATAAATAGTGAGAGGCCGTAGGTCTCGAGCGATGCATTGAGTGTGAACCAAGAGTGTCATGTTTATGGGAGTGGTAACCAAGAGTGTCACGTCTACTACCAAGAGACTGTCACGTTTATGGTGTCTAATGTGACAAACATGGTGTAAGTCATATCTGTCTAGACACGACAGCACCATTCATACTGAATCACCGTCAATTGAACGACTCAACCATTGCAACAAGCTCTTCACGTCGTCTCTGGGTTTGTGTTCATGATGTCTGTCTGGATCCGATTCACATCTCAACTGACTTGTCACTTTGAGCTCTGGTCCAATGAACCAGTCAATTCAATCACGCCAGATACACCTTCTACCACATACATCTGACATTGTACATGATTGTGTAACTTGGAGATCTGGTAACCACACACGTAGGTACACACGTTCAAAAAACAAGTAACCACTCAAACAACGTCACAATCAACACTGAAAGGCGATTGTTGTCAATTTCTCAACCCAATTCCCCCCAGCAACGCCCACAAACAACACGGCTTTTCTTCCCCGCGTTTTTAATCCACCTGATACTCACCTTTGGACTGTAGGTGGGAAAATCAAGAAGAGCGGTTTTCCAGGATAAGACCCAACCAATGATTCGGGCGGACTCGGGAACCCTAACCTGGTTTCGGGAGGTTAACTTTATTGGGGGAGTAGAGGTGATGATACTGTCTCTATGGAGGTGATGGAAAAGAGGTACCGAGAATTAGGCTGCTCCATTTCAGTCTTCTCGGTGTCATGTCTTGATTCCGACTTTCCCCGTTATTTCACCACCCCTACAACACCCAATAACTACCCCCAAAATAACCCCCGTATGCACATCCACGTCTAGACTGAAAAAGCTTGGGGAGAGCTGCATGACAATCCATTGGGGCGGTCTTGTTGTGTTAATTTCCGAACCGCGGCCGACACGCGAAAACGGCGACTTTGCGGATATTCTCCATGGCGGGGGGAGTCGATTGATGCCCTGAAATCGTCTCCCGGGCGCCATTGCGTGGTTCTGAGGGGTTCAGGAGATACACGTGATTTCATACAGATCAGATAAGAGCCGAGGATCAAATAACGGGATTTGGTGTAGTGGTAGCTGTTGACGTGGAGGGCTGATTCCCAGTGATGAAGTCACGTGATCATTCAGACAGACACAAAATACAATCCCTCAAACCCGTGTATAATTACCACCTTTACAACGTCTATATAATACTTGTGCTCTCTCTCGTACACTACATTTTGGGCTTCTCCACATGGAACTGTAGACATAGCCTTTTCGGGGCAACCTAACTTTGGAGTACAAGTAAGAAAGGAAGGAGAGAGCTGCTCAAGATGATTGTTGTACAATTGTGCATTGACCAATAATTAGCTACGATACGTCGAAACTGAAACAAAACTATACAATCCATTCTATCTATAAAAAAGTGTTGGCCACGTATGCACTCGCCACTAGGGGCTTACTGCCACTTGTAGGTTCCCCAAGAAAGAGAGGCCTGGGGAGCAGCGTAGACCTGCTTACCCTTATCTCCGTCAGCAGCTCCAAGAGCGAAAAACAGAGGGAAAAGATGCTCGGCAGTAGGATGGGCTCGTCGACGGTCCTTGTTGTTCCACAACGTCTTGACATTGTTCTTGTACTGTTCGTCGGGGATCTTGCCGTCCTCGTTGGCAGACACGTTCTGGACAATCTTGTTCACCTCCTTCTCAAAGGTGGTGGCGTAGTCAGCATTGCCTCCATAGTAGGCTCCGAGCTCTCGCAGGTTGTGAACGGACATTCCGGATCCGATGATCCAGTAGCCCTGCTCTCGAAGGGGAGCAAGGACCTTTCCGAGATCGTAGAATCGGTTGGCAACATCGTCCTCGTTTCCGTTGGCCTTGAGCTGATCTCCAGCGGGCTCGGAGATCTGAAGAACGGGGAAGGGAACCTCTCCGTCGGCATCTCCGGCGTGCTCAAACATGACCTTGGAAGAGACCCACAGACCGTGGTCCCACTTCTTGTCAGTTCGGAGCTGGGCCTGGTACTTGTCGGAAGAGTCAATCACGTCAGCAACCTTGAGAGCAAGCTCATGGGAGTGTCGGGCAAAGAACTTTTCCTGGTACAGCTTTCGGGGGAAACCAAAGAAGTCGTACTCGAGTCGTCCAAGACCGTCAGCGGGATCAGTAGCAATACCAACGGGGATCTTTCCTAGCTTGGGGGTGATCTTGGGCAGCTTGTTAGGAGAGACCTCTCGGGGGTTCTCGTCCTTCTGGTAGGCATGCTCCCAATGAGCAGACATGACAATGACTCCCTTGACGGACTCAGGGTTCTCCTTGTGTTTCTTGAGCAGCTCTCGGCCAAAGGCTCGCAGGTAGGCAAAGGCCTTCTGATCCGAGTTGGGGTCTCCCTCGTACATGAGAGTAGGACCTCCGTGAGGCACGAAGAGAACGGGGGTTCGTTTGGCGATGGAAGGCATGTCTAGATCAGGTGTTTTAGTGTCGTAAGAAGACTGTTTGGTGGTGGTGTTAATGGTGTCTGTGGTGATGTTTGCAATGTAGGCTTTTCGACCGAGTAGAGAGGCGAAAACGGCTAGGGTGAGGAAGAAGAGTGATGTGAGTGTGTTCATCTGGAAGTTACCATGGCAGGGTGACGTCGGTGGTATATATACATTTTTAGCGCGGGTTTAGAGATACGCATTATACGCAGAAAAAGACTTGATGACGGTTACGTATGACCCGTGCATAATCATCGATTTGGGTTTGGGGGAGGAGGTAGTAAGGGGTTGGCTATAACTCGGGTTGTAGAGGTGCTATGAGAAATCTGATTGAGACGACTCGTGTTATTTTTGCCAGCTTACTCATGAATACTTATTCATTTTGCTTCCAGACCTACTATTTGTCCAGTTCTCCCCCACTAAACCCCAACCACCCTACTCAACTCAATTATCTAATGCCTTCAAATGCTCAGTCACACAAGGCAAAACTCTATACAGTCAGAACTGACTACTCACGACTAATGCGTCAAAGACGCTTGTTTGCGAGCCCAAAACGCAAAGTGCCCAAGTCTGACAAAGTCCACCCACCATACAGAGACGTGGATTTGCAAGCATTACCTCCATGAGTAAGTGTGGGGTGTAAGGCAGGATGGATGTGCAGAGTTAAGATCAGGTGATGGACTGACTGTGTACAGCTTTGGCAATGATACGAACACACAACTATCTCCACCACTGTGTGCATCGATAGAAGTCGTACCAGTACACCCTCACTCAGCACTGTCTATACATCTCCGTACAAGTAGTGTTTGCATCTGCCTCTGGCTTCAGGTCGCACCAGAACACCCCCCTTGCCAATCGTATACCCTGTAACCGTCGCCTTTTACAAACTTTGCACCCCTCGATGTCTTGTCCTCCTTACACATTCCTTGCATTGCTGTGACGATCCCTCTCATGATCATTCTGATTATGGTTGATTACACCTCTTAGTCAATCCACTTAGTCAGGGAGATAGACTCTAAGGCTCAGACTCTAAGACCGAGAGACCTTGAGACACTCAGACTCAGAGACACTCAGTCAGAGATCAGAGTTGGTCGTAAAACACAGTAAGCTGACCTACTGTACAAGTGGACAGGGTTAGACGGGGTGGAAAGAGTTTAAGGGATAGTGGCAAATGTCGCCATCGGCTGTTTTTGCTTCGTTATCATTCGTGTCGTTCTAGAATGTTCCAGGATGGTGACATTGCAAAAGCGGACTCCGAAGGTGTCAGTAAATAGCGCATGGACTGTTTTGTGGGTGTCTGGTCGGGTCACGTGATATGGTGGTAAGGAACGATATGTTTCCAGTCACGTGAATCCCTACGACATCATTTCCGGACCCCATTCCATCGTTTGGGTGGACATTTCAAGATTGCTGTTTGGTGCAGCCTGTCCCGTTAGCACACGGGAGTCCAGACTTTTGGGAAGACGCGTTTTACTCGATTTTTGTTAGCAAAGGTGGGGTTATTGTTATATATAATTGGTGCCCTGGACCCCAGCTATCTACTGGTAGTGTTGGTATCTCGATGCCACCCCTGTAACACCGTATTCCTACCCCCAAAGCACTTTTCCAACCCGGACACGCGGAGAATCGTTGATGCGTGCATTCCGCCAAATATGATATTAAACTCAGTGTGTATGAGAAGGTGAAGGTGGAGGCGGGATATATGTGTAGTTGTAGCCAGCTGGGGGAATGTAGTAAGTGCATGGTCACGTGACTGTCGTCATGTGTCACGTGATCATGCCCTCAGCACTCCAATCACCTACCCCCTATACTCTAACCACTACTACACGGGCTATTCAGGAGGTGTATATTCCATGCATAACAGCTCATTAGCAGTTCTCGGTTAACGGAGTCGGTCATTTCCAACCGGCCGAAAAGTGTCCGGAGAGCGTCCAATACCAATCACACGGTCACCACGGTCACCACCAGCATCGGAATATCCCTCAATACCACCCTACGTCATTTTACAGGACTTTACAGCCAATCACATAGTCCCCCCTAGGAAGTACCACCTTGAGCCAGAAGGTGCACGCTAATGTACCTGGTAGTATCGTAGGAAACGGCTTAGTGTCATTGGACAAGTCACGTGACGTTAGAGACCTCCAGGTATCACCACACGAACGGCTAATTAATATAAATACACCCTCCTTTCCCCCTCTCTGTTATGCTCTCATTTTGCCTTGTCAATCTCCGACAAGGGTTAGAGTTGTGTGCATTGTCAGTCAGTCAGGGCTTTTCTGTCACTGGGAAAAACAGGTGACTTTTTTTGACCCAACCAAATACGACGAAGCATCAAGAACGCCATACACTGAACAAGTAACGCTACCCGTTGTTGCAAAACATTTAGCCGCGGAGATCACCGTTGATCACAAAACACGCGCCCCCAAACAGATGCTCATACAACTGAAACCAAACCGGATAAGCCTCGCCGGAGATGCCGAAAACGGCGATAATATTTCGGGCGCGGTGGCGAGCCGGTTAATATCTGCAGTTGGAGCAGACCTAGACAGGCTAGTCCACGTGACGACGGTAGAAGCAGCTACCTTGATCAAGGTTTCGGATTGCTTCGGAAGAGGTTTGACGGAGGGGGTATTGAAGTAGGTGAGGAGAGGTCAGATTGAGAAGAAAAGGGTACTAAAATGTAGAGCGTGAGAAGAGCTCTTGATTAGTACCAGAACCAATGTTATAGCTCTACCACATCCCCCTCTGAAGCACTGCTAAAACCCCCATAGCCTGCACCTTCACCCCCACCAAATAACCTTTTGGATTGCTCGGCTCTCTGTGTGAAATGCAAACGGCAAAAATTGGGCAAAGTATATATACAACTGGTTTGCCCCACATTTTGAGGTTGAAAATAAATCTGAAACGCGATCTCGATCGACCGGTCAACGCTCTTTGCTCCAAAAAAACACAAACTCCCCCAACCACAACAACCATGCCAGCCATCTTCCCGGACAACGGGTCCATGGTCTCGGACGATATGTCTACGTACTCTCGAGACGTGCTATCTCTCATGGTGCCTCGAACAAGACGCCCACCAGCAGTCACTCTTCCTTATATACCCTCTCCTAACCCGTTCCACACCCTCGATCTGTACCTGCCCGACTCTGGTCTTTGCCCGACTACAAAGTGGCTCATTTTCATCCACGGAGGCTACTGGAGAGACGCCTCACAAAGCAAAGACGTAGGAGCAAGTATACTGACCCGTCTGCCTCCTCATTGGGCCGGAGCCTCCATCGACTACCGTCTGTCACCTGAGGTCGAACACCCAGACCATCTCCATGACGTTACAGCAGCCGTGCAGTTTCTCAGAAACGCCTATGGTATCAAAACAGCAGTCATTCTGGCCCATGGAGCCGGAGCCTGTATGGCCTTCCAGTACGTGGCAGCCCGTCTGTCACTGGGAGAAACCTGGGTTAAACATATGGTCGGCTCTGGAGGCGTCTACGACCTTCTGGACGTGTCGCAGTCTTCTCCCTGCTACAAGTCCTACATTCTAGACGCCTATGGAGGCGATGCCGAGGACTGGGACGACTCGTCTCCAGCCCGACTCGAATGGGACGCTCTCTACGGGCCCGAGGTGGCCGATCTGAAATTCACCCTTGTCCATTCGAAACACGACACTCTGGTGCCTCTCAGACAGGTGCTGCAGTTTGAAGATACCCTGACCAAGGCCGGCTTTACTGCGAGTCTAAGGCTGGTGGATATCCACGACCACGATGCGGTATTGGAGACCTCTGATCTCATCAACGTCGTGCTCAACATTTGCGAAGAGATGGACCACAAGGAGGAGCAACATTACTTGAGATTGTTGGAATAGGATCAGGGGGGGATTTGAGGGCACTCCGTACGTCCCTCCTGAGCCCCACGTCAATAATCACCGCCTAAAACAAAAGATCCAGACATTTGAGACACTGGAACCCCCCCCTCAGCATACGAGCATCATGCATAATTACTAACTATAAGAGTACATAATAATTTATTCCGAGATGAAACGATAAAACGACATTTTTCAGTGTATGTACAGTACGTAGCTACGAGTACTTCTCGTCAATAAAACCACCACCACTTCTCCCCATAGTCAATAACAATACATTACCGGAAGCTACAAAGCTATAAATACAATCCTCCCCCGCCCTTCCCTACTGGTACAACCTCACCTTCTCTTGCTCTGCCTCCAGCTCAAGCTCATCATCTATACCTCCAACAGGCTCAAACAGATCCACATTGCCAAATGCACCTTCCCTCCATGGAATGGACGGTCTTCTATCATCCTCATGTCCAAGACTCTGACCCTGTAGACCCACATAACCAACAGTGACGTTGTCCGTGCGTCTCAGAGTCATCACCACCCGCTCAACATCAACATCCATACGAAGAACCCGTGTCCAAAAGTCGTGCATGGAGATGGTGGTACACGGGTCTTCTCTGGACTGGGCTGTCTGAGTATCAGAACTAGCGCGAAGATCATCACACAGACCCTCAAAGTCATCTATGGCCCATTCGTAGAACACGGGTGTGTCCGAATCGGCAGCAACACCAGCCACATGTACCACAGGCATCCCATCTCCATACTCTGCTACGTATGTCTTACCTGTCAGCAGGTCACCAACGAAGAACGGGTCTGAGTTGGCGGCTGTCACGTATCGCTCTTTTCCCCTGGGGTCCAAATCAGCATGTCCTGTAGTCTCTGTGTAGATGCCAATAGGAGCCCAATCAGTCCGAGTAGCACTCAGGGCTCGAGTGTACTGTCTTTCAAGATAAAAGCCCCGAATCTCACTACAGACAGTGAGCTTTGTGTGTTGCTGGTAAGTCTGGCGTTTCTGGAACCCCAAATCGACCCACAGACGCACAAATTGGCCGTCCACGTTGAAGTAGAGCAAGCCATTGTAGATTTCAATCTGGATGTCCACCGGAAACGTCGTGATGGTGTGCCCTTCCAGTTTGGCCAGCAGAACCACCTTGTTCTCGTACGGATCGGCGTCCATGTATGAAATGCGAAGAGTGGGAGTGGTGTACTCCACGATGAATGCACCTCCAAATGGGCTTGGCAGCATTTTGATGCGATAATGACCATTAGCTCCATCGTCCCGAACAAGAGGTAGAGCCACTGAAGAGCTCGGATCAAAACCAATAGTTCCATCTTTCAGAGCGGCTACTGGTTTGTGGATGAGATAGTCGATCTGTGAATACAAAGGGCCACCTCTTTGTTCGACAAGATGAATAGTAGTTTCATTCTCACCTGAGAAGAGGAGTCGTCGTCCCACTGGATCATCCTCATGAATGGCCATTGTGCTGTGAGTTGGTCTATCGTCGAAGATTTGAGATTGTTGTTTTCGTAGCGTGGGCTCTGGGGGTTTGATGACACTTTTTTTGAGAGTCTTGAGGTTCATTGCGATGTCGTCAACACACAAGTTTTCACCCTGAAACTTGTAGGGTTCATGTCTAGGGTTGATTTCGTCGAAGATGGACTCGAACGAGTCTGGCAAGTTTGCGTCGACGCTTTCTGTGGGCAGACATTGAACGATCGGAGGTACCGACAGCAAGGGTCTCAGGTTCTTGACGACTTTCCATTTGGGTGATTTGGAACGGACTCCCTGGGTTCGAGATCGGATCAGACGAGCTGCTCTGGCCCAGTTGGTGATTTGGGTGCCCGATTCATTGACGGTTATCCAAGGCACCCGTTTCTGGACCTTGGATCGGATCAAAGAGTCGTCCAGACCCTCAAAGACATCGGAGAAAGATCGACAGGTCTCACTGAGGGCCAGACAGCTCTCCAGGTCGCAAAGGTGGAACAGCTGCAAACACAGCTCCACAGGAAGTGTCATGGTGATGTTTGTTTGTGCTTAACAGTTGGGTAATAGCAAGGAAATAGGGCTGACCACAAATATACAGACACCACCTGCACGATAAAACAGCTCTTCTACCCTAGCCCTAAAGACCCAATCATTTTTGGTGGACATAGTGATCTGGCAGGTCAAGGGTAAGGTCGATCTGTGCAATTCATGTGTCATTTGGAAGCTTGCATTTTGTTCAGTTGATTTCTCTTTTCCCCCAGCTTTTCCCCCTACCACATATCGTTGTGTAGTGCTGCTTCATTGTTCCTTATCAGCTCATCTCAAGACCCTTAAGCATCTCCACCCTCTTGTTAACTGAGTTCAAAGATGCATTATCCATGTTGATTAAAACTAGTTATGCAACTGAGACATGTGCTTAGTGGGGCTCGGTAAAGAGAGACTAGTTGGTTACAGAGTGGATATGGAACTAGTCTGGGCCAATCGGAGTGATTAGAATGAGAAATGATGAGCTAGTTTCGTTTATTGGTGCCAATAGCAATTGCTTATACAGCTGTAGCTCTCTTTGTTCCTTGGGTGGTAGAAGGAGAATGAGAGGAGGTGGCTATCGTAACCCTGAGGTGCGTAGCAGTCCACGAAGGAGCACTTAAGTGCTCTGTAAAAGACTTTGCTTACATCCTCAACCTGTTCCTGTTGCTTGAGACTCGTTCAATGATACTATGGGTGCTGTTTGGCAGTCATTTGGTCACATCAAGTAATGTCCCATCAAAACCGAAGGGAATACTTGGACTGGATGACATTTAGACTGTTGGTTAAGCGATAGCTCTCAAATATGGCCAAATATATGCCATATCTAGAGTCCATGCTACGAGGCATTGCCACTACATTTTCTTGCCACGGTAACCTCTTTACCGCTACTCTGAGACTCCCTTGAAGATCCAAAACTGAGAACGTCGATAAAACCTCAAAGAAGACGATCTATGTCCATAAAACCTAGATTGTCCCTTTATTTAGGCCTGCATTAGTATCCCTTACTTTTTGGAATCCCATAAATATTCTTCTAACACCTCCAAAAAACCCTTTAAAATTTTCGCTCACGTGACTTATATGGCCCTATATATAGGTCCAACGCTTTTTACGCTCTTGTAAGGTACAGACCCCTGGCTTATTCAGCAGTTTCCTCAGATCAGCGGGGACCGCTGATCTACAATACAGAGCTCACCTGTTAACTCCGGAAGCTCCGTTTCAGACTCGTCGTAAACTTGATTAACTATAAACACAATAATCTTCTACATATACTGCATCCTGCTCTGCAGGGTAACCCTCAGCGTCCGGGTAACCTGCAATCGAGTCACGTGCTACGCACGTGACCTCCTTTAGGGGAGTCATGACGTCTTCTAGTAAGATCCCACGTGACCACTACGTGGTCACACGATGACTAAGCATCCAACACCTTATGAGTCGAGTTGGGATCTTACACTCTCCCCCACCACATTGAGGACACGACCAAGTGTCCACAAGATACTTCGTACCTAGACTCATGACTCCTGAGCCAGACATTTCATCGCTTCGGTCGTTGTAATTGTCCTCCTCATCTTAAACTTGTCCAGCGTATCGGTCCAGGCTTCTTCTTTCATAAGCAGCAAATTTGAAAACTTCTGTCGCCACTGCTTTGCCCAAACACCACGCGTTCCGCTCTTCCATCTCGAGGCTCGTCTCTGTAGCTTTTAACCATTCGTAGGCATCAACTTCTCGCCAGTCGCTCAGTCTCCGCGTCGCCACGTAAACAACATCTTTGTGGCACCTCTTCGCCTCCCCAAAAAATTTCCTCGACTTTCACTGCGCCCTTCCTTCAAACCATCATTGGCACAGCACCAGCTCTCGACCTTCATCTGTAATTCATCTCCTCGTCGCGCTGTCAAGTCGTCACTGAGACTCGATATCTTATCTCCGAGTCCACTCCTCCTTTCCTTGGCTTGTCCTACTTCTTCGACCTTGCTCTCTCCATCGTCCTTCCTTGCTCAGCGACTCGTCTTCGCCTCGCGCCTTCTCCTCCAAGATCACAACCGCACTCACTAACGTTCGTCTCTTCAACTCTCAAGCCGAACTCTTCGCACTCAGCTCCACAGACACATCGTCACTTCATCGTTCCGGTCGATCACGGCTCACGGCATTCCTTGACGTCCTTGCCGATCACCAACATGTTCACAGCACTCACATACGTTCCTGCTGATCATCGTCTCCTCCAGGGGTTCACAGCTCTCATTCGCATTCCAGCTGATCACCAGTGTACTCGCTCTCCTCTCTCGCAAGTCCACAGCGTCGACTCTACGAACTCGTGTGACACAAGTCCATCTCAACGTCTTCGCACGAGCCACACTCCATTCTCTCGTGCAGGCTCGCTCATGCTTCTTTCCGAGCCTCTTCGTTACCTCATCGGCTCTTCCATAATCATCGATGGTCGTCAGTCAGCTTCTTCGTCGCTATCCGTAGCCGAGTACGATACCTCGTAGACCACAAGGCATCCTCGTCATCTTTGAGAGGGCTCGCTTCGCTCACTCCTCTCCCTCGACCACTCCCCTCTTCCTCTGACCATATCCTCCTCAGGCTGGTTTCATCTCTAACCAGCCCCTCTTCCTCCTTACATCTCTTTGTCTTGTGTGGCGTCGCGTCGTCTTCTTCCGATCTTCCTCCGCTCTTCCTCCTTAGCCACACAACCTCTCCTCCTCTTAGAATACTCACTGCTCGCCTATCCATCCCTCTCCCCCTTTTTAAAACGGACGTCCTCGTCCGACATCTCGTCCGGGAAGAGTTGAGCCCGCCTTTCGGTGGCAAGCTCACTGCTGTTGGCAAGCACACCTTCTTTCACGAGTTTAGCACGTTTCTCCTCATGACCATTAGCGATGGATTTGAAACCGCGCACTCCACTTCTTTGAGCGCGCATCGCCTTCGTTTCACGCTTAGCGATTATCATCAGGGCTGCCGCACGTGACAGCCGTCTTGGCATCATCTCTTTAGATGACAGGGCTCATGTTGTGAAGGCTTGTAATCAAAGCCTTTCCCGACCGGCATTCCCTGGTCGCGGACCCCGGCCCTCAATAACTTGGTCCGGGCGGGGGCACTTATCCTCAATCTGTGGTTTGTGGCCCTTTAACTTATTGCTAGCCTTCCCGATACGGGTAGAGAGTGTCCTTCTCCCTCTGCTTCTTCTTACCGGTTTGTGATAAAGGGAGTTGTCCGTCTCTCCCTGGTTTTCTGATGAAAGTGACCTTCTTTCCGTTTGTGGTAAAGGGACTTGTCCTTCTCCCTGGTTTGATTAAAGGGAGTTGTCCTTCTCCCTGTTGTAATTCGAAGTGTTTCGAATCACGGGCCCACTATCTTTTGCACGGGGCCATTCTTCTCCTTCCCTTCGTCTGGGTCTCATTTCCTTGCCTAGGGATCCGCCTTATGGACCTCGGATGGTCCGCACTCTTCCCCCTCAGAAAATTTCCGAGAGTGAAAAATTTTCCGCACGTCCTCGAATCGTTTTCAAGCATCGCTACCATGTGTAAGGTACAGACCCCTGGCTTATTCAGCAGTTTCCTCAGATCAGCGGGGACCGCTGATCTACAATACAGAGCTCACCTGTTAACTCCGGAAGCTCCGTTTCAGACTCGTCGTAAACTTGATTAACTATAAACACAATAATCTTCTACATATACTGCATCCTGCTCTGCAGGGTAACCCTCAGCGTCCGGGTAACCTGCAATCGAGTCACGTGCTACGCACGTGACCTCCTTTAGGGGAGTCATGACGTCTTCTAGTAAGATCCCACGTGACCACTACGTGGTCACACGATGACTAAGCATCCAACACCTTATGAGTCGAGTTGGGATCTTACAGCTCTAACGGTTGCGGCCATATCCTGGTGAAAATACGGCTTCCCGTCCGATCAGCCATAGTCAAGCACCAGAGAGCCTAGTTAGTATTGTAGTGGGAGACCATACGAGAATCCTGGGTGCTGCAATCTTTTTCGAGTCTAATTTTTTTTGACCCCTCAGATACGTCTGGTAAAACTGGACATGGAGGGGTGAGGAACGTGTTTTTGAGATAAACACCCTACCGAAACTGATGTATCCAATACTGAGTGTCTATTTCCTCCTTTTCTGCCCGCTTAGTCATCCAAATAGCCTTGCAAAACGCACATTGAATGCCTCGTTTCCCACCGTACATCCGCAATAGTTTAGTGGCTAGAATTTCCGCCTGTCAGGACTCATGTTCAGCACGCGGGGGACCGGAGTTCAATTCTCCGTTGCGGAGTGAGTGCCTAGGCACATCTTTTTGCCGTTACTGGCGGTTACCTGGCGGTATTCGTTACATTAGTCATCAAAGTGGGCTTGTTGAGGCGAATGCCTTTTTGCACAGCGAGGTGTTGTCATGGAGAGAGAGAAGAAGGTGATGCTACTGTAGGGGACAAACCGTTGGAAGTATCCGACTCCAGTTATTGAATCAAACACATTCGCTCTTCCTTTCGATCTGGGTTAGCTGTTGGATTCGAAGATGTGGGTGGAGCGAGGTGTATAGCCCAAGAGACAACCATAGCTGAGAGATAGCCTCCTACCTCGAAGGCACTCCTTGAGAATTGGGTCAATGTTATCAACTCAGTGAATCGCTCAGGAAAGACATCGACTCCTGACACGACACTCACCTGGAAGAACGGGGTTGTAGTTGACGGGTTGAGGGTATCTTTTCGGGTCCAATTCACCCCAGGGAGGTGTGGAACTCTGTGCCGTGGGATATTGTACCGGATTGGTTCGAGTTGGATAACACATAGCTGTGTGACGGTGCTGTTGTGGGAGTTGTGTGAGAGATGTGATGTGCGATGGTGCGGCTCAAATACGAGCCTTTTAGAGCATTTGATTGGATTAATGGGACATAAACGAGATTAAAGGGGAGTTGATTGAAGGGACATCAAAAGCATTGAAGCTACAGTAGTTGACAGTGTTAATTAAATGCAGACATGACCTACCCATCAAATATACCTCACTACTACCCGTCCCATTAACCCACCACCTTCTCCCTGTCACTCCCGCTAGGAAGTCGTGCTCTATATCGATACCGGCATCGATGAGCAATGACTAATAACTACAGCATGCCAATAACCACACCCACCTTATCCCCTTGCTCCCATACCCACCTCCAATTAAGGTGGCCATAACAGCGTCTCCGTGACAACGGTTCTGTGGCCCATACCCAAAAGGGGACGTAGTCTAATTCTCAACCACCTCCACCCGCAACTCTTCATCACCCACATCACTCACTAATCACATAAACACACACACAGACAGACCATCAACATGCGGAGCGTCTTACGACTTTTCGGACTGGCGGCCACAGTTCTGGCCGGCATTGCTCCCATCGAATGGGAAGGCAAACACTTCCGCGACTCGGTCACAAAAGAACCGGTATGATACCACACCTTGATTCCCTCCTCCCCTTTCCCCTCTCCCACGTTACCACGTCTTCGTGATACCTGTTTGTTTGTGTCACAATTACTAACCCCAGTTCTTCTTCAAGGGCATTGATTATCAGCCCGGTGGGTCATCGGCGTTTGTGGGCCGATCAGACCCGCTCTCAGACTACGAGGCGTGCTCCAGAGACATTTACCTGTTTCAGCAGCTCGGCGTCAACGTGAGTACCATGCAATGACAACAACACCCCAGCAACCCTCTCTTCTAACACAGGCTATCCGAGTCTACACAGTCAACCCCGACATCAACCATGACGAATGCATGACACTGCTGGCCGAGGCAGGCATCTACCTCATCCTCGACGTCAACTCTCCACGCATCGGAGAGTCGCTCAACCGATACGAGCCCTGGACCACCTACCACGAAAAGTACCTGGAGCACATCTTCAAGGTCGTTGAGCAGTTCTCCCACTACAACAACACACTGGCCTTCTTTGCAGGAAACGAGGTCGTCAACGATGACCAGTCCGCCATGGTATCGCCCAACTACATCAAGGCTGTTGTGAGAGACCTCAAGTACTACCTCGCCAACCAGTCGCCTCGAAAGATCCCTGTTGGATACTCTGCTGCTGACGACCTCAAGTACCGAACCTCCCTGGCCCAGTACCTCGAATGTGGCGACGAGATGTCCTCCGTCGACTTTTACGGAGTCAACTCCTACCAGTGGTGTGGCGAGCAGTCTTTCGTGTCTTCCGGGTACGACAGACTCGTGGACGACTACCGAGACTACTCACTCCCTCTCATCTTCTCTGAGTACGGCTGCAACGAAGTCAAGCCCCGAACCTTCCAGGAGGTCCGAGCCGTTTACTCAAGCAGCATGACTGACGTCTTCTCTGGAGGTCTCATCTACGAGTACTCGCAGGAGCCCAACGACTACGGCCTCGTTCAGATCTACAAGAACCACTCGGCCCAGGTTCTGGAAGACTTTGAGGCCCTCAAGAAGGCCTACAACGACGCACCCAAGGCCAAGCTATCCGACTTCCGAGCTGTGGAGCGACCCCAGAAGTGCGAGCTAGTGTACCCCAACATCAACACCATGAACCCTCTCCCTGACACCTTTGGTCTGGACATGATTACTCGTGGCGTGCGGGCTCCCAGAGGCAAGTATGTTGACTTGCACAAGCGGAGCACTTCGTACGCCATTTACGATCTGGACGGCAACGTGATTGAGGACACTGAGGTGCAGCAGGTGATTGATCTCAAGGAACCTCTCGCTGCACCTCCTCCGTCGCCCCCCGCACGGAAGGTCCCAGTTGTCCCCCCGCCCAAAGATCCCGTGGAGCCAGTCTACGATGAGTATCCCAAGAAGGTGCCCACTGTCGAGGACGAAGAAGAGTTCGAGGCAGTGAACCCCCGAAGGGCGTTCGAGAGAAAGAGTGAGTGTGGAGATGATTGCGGTACCGACACCGACACCGAAGGATGGAGCCGAGACTTCTTTTCCTCCTTTAATTATGCTAACTTACTAGAGACAAGCTCCGGGTCCTACAGAGACACGGCAGTGCTGGGGTGGATCAAGTACTTGGTGTCAGTGATGCTGGGCGTGGTGGTGGTGGAGGTGATTCGGCTCATGTAGCTCGAGGAGGTTTTGGTGTTTGGCCTGTGCCTAGGCCTGGCGCTTCTGCTGGCCGACGACGAGGTTTTCGAGGTCAGCACACGCCGGCTCGACCATCACGGGTGCAGCTCCGGCCCCGACACCACCCACGCTCCCAGCTGCGCACGTTCCCTCGACGTGCACGACGACCTCTTGGGGGCGTGAGGCTAGCGCGGAACCAACAAAATCAGCTTGTGATCATCTTATAAGAGATTTGCTTTCATCTATTCGTTTTCCTATTGTTGCTGACAATAAATACATTATTATTATGGTACAATTACATATAAATAGGGGGTGTGTGTCGGTGTAGAGCCGGCGTCTATAGGTTGAGTCTCTGGTTCTTGTAGTAGAGAGTAGGAGTTAGGGGTAGTTTAATGTCCTGGGCAAAGGACGGTAATGGTCGTTGAAGGAAGTAGCAGTCCATTTCGTTGATTGCCATCTTGCCCACTGCGCCGATGAATTGTGCGTGAGTCAGCAGTGTTGGAGTGATGCCGACGAGAGTGAGCTTTTGCAGCTTTGGCAGAGTGTCCGAGTTGTATTTCTCCAAGAATGGTAGCAGGTCTGTTTGACTGCTTGGTTGGATGTCGATAGTCAGGTCTGTTAGTGTAGGCAATAAAGGGGCTACTGCCAGCAGTTTGATTTGCGACTTTGATTTCACCTTGAGAGTCAGCGTATGTAGGTTGTTGAAGAACTGCGATATCTCCGAGACTGCGCTTGGGTGGATAACACAGTCTGTGAGTTCGAGTGTTGTGATACTTGGAGGGGGAGCTCGTGCTCGTGTTTCCGAGTCTTCCTTTGCAGGTTTGGGAGATGAGGGTCTGAATGAAAAGTATGACGAGGCTCTGTTTTGGGACTTTGTCGGTGTCAATGGAGATCCCGGTCCCGGCGAAGTGGTTCCGTTGGTAGCCTTCCTTGACAGCGAGTTATCGTCGATGACAATGTCTTGTAGACTGAGTGTGTCGATGTTGGGAAACTGTTCCAGCATGTCTGGCTGAATGTAGACTCTCCATCCTGGTTCAGTTGAGACGGTGAGTCTCTTGACTTGCAGTGAGGGCTTTGAGCTTCGGAATTGGAACTTTGGAGCCATGTTGGTGATTCGTACCTCTTGTAGAGACGGCAGTTTCTTGACGATAGCGACCATGAGTTCCTGGTACGTCTTTTGATGGCTGTCCGTGTTGTATGAGTACGACGCGATTGTGACTTGTTGGGGGTTATCATTGGTGACTTCCTCGAAGATGATGATCTCCACAGCGGCCACAATCTCAGGTCTGATGTATCCCTTTGATAGGGCCTTGTAGAATCTCTCCACCTGCGTCTTACAGGTCAGAAGAACCTGTCTGTAGATGACTGGAGCTAGCAGATCGGTCTGAAGTGTCTTTGAGGACTTGGCGAGATTGATGAGTGATCGCAAGTACAGGTTTTTGCTGCGAATGGTGAGTTCGTGGTCCGTGTATCCCTGTCTCTCCACTGCGGCCTGGCAGTCCTGTTGCAGATAAAAGAGGATTTTTTCGACGATTTCGACGGGCAGCGTTTCCAGCGGCGCCAGCTCCGTGGACACGGGTCGCGAGCGTCTGAATTTGCGCAAGAATCGGGGCATATGACGGCTTTCTCGGGGTTTGGTGGTGGTTGGAATTTTTTGGAGCGGCTGTCCCCACACTGCATATATCTATTGCTTGGCGAAATGGGGTTAGGGTGGGTCTTTTGGAAGAGAGACCATGCAGGGATAAGGTGGGTGTGTCCAATGAGTGTACGAGGATTGTGGTGGCTGCTTTTTGTGGATACGAGGTACAGGCGCACGTTGTGGAGTTTTGTTTACTCACCGTTTCAGCGGTGTAACCCTTCTTACAAGAGCTGTCTGGTTACGACCACTTGCATTTACTGTGGCTGACAGACAAGGACCCTAGCCAAGTCGGTTTAGTGGAAAGAAGACGTGATCAACATAACAAGGGAGGGTCGTAGCGAAAAGGGAAAAGTGCCAGTGTGATGAGACCGACGTGCTTATTGTGATGGTCAAATTTGAATGGCAGATTTACACGTCCAACCCGGTATTATACCGACCCTTTACTCTACCCTGACAGCTGATAAGAGTATGGTTATTTTAGACTGTAGATTATCAAAGGGAGAAGCGGCGGGTTTATCATTCGGAGTCTCCTCTTCCGTAACCCTGTCACGTCAATCTTAGAGCCGCTAAGGCCGCTATTTCCGCACGTGGTGTGGGAAGAAAGACGGTGGTGATCGCAAGTAGAATAGATGGTATGAGGTGGTTGTTGGTGAGACGACTTCTGGCTGATTTGTTGAAACTTGGTGGTAGCATTGAAAGGGCCTAGATCGAGGTGTTGAGTCTACAGAACTGGAGACAGAACTGGAGACAGAACTGGAGACAGTAGACACTCAGCGTAGAAGAGAGTGAACTCATTGAACTACAAGAGTAAGCAGCGAGACAAGTCATCTCTATGTATCTATAAAGCACCCCCTCATATCCGTTCAGACACTTCCTCAATGTTCTTCCATCACCAGCATACACCCTTCTGCATACCCCACCCTCAAGTCTCCTCCTTGACATTTACCTTCCCCAGAGAAAACGTCAAAACCGGACGATTCTTTATTTCTCTGAGAGTCGTCAACAGAACCGGTCACCGATTTACAGTACTTGGTGAGCACGCACTTCACAGAAACTCGAAATGATGACCTCTTTGCTCCACTCTTACTAAACCCTGACTAAGCACAGTTTCAGATCAACTACAGCAACCTGCATAATCCTGATCTCAGCCCACACAACCCAACCGACCCCCCACACTACACACCATCATGTCTTCCTGGACCCCGCCCAAACCCGGTCTCACGGCCGCTAATTGCATCGAGGCCCGTGCTCTGCGCCAGTTTCTCCGGGCAAGTCGCAAGACTGTCGATGACCGAGTTCTGGTGACCATTTCCAAGCTGGGCAACGAAAACGCCGCCGAGCAAATCAAACACAACTCTGGATACACTGGTTACAAACCCGCCTGCAACGAGTTTGTCCAGGGGGTGCTAAAGCCGGCATGGAACGAACGAGACCGAGTTCTCACCTACTGTGGCGATGTGGCGCGACTGGCCAAGGACAAAAAGGGAGGAGATATGACCGAGGCCGTCCAGGCTCAGGAGCAGGACGAAAACGCAAAGCCTGCCCGAAGACAGCCTCTTGATCCGTACGCTGCCAAGGCGCGAGCAATGGGCGAGAAATCAGACGCCGATCGAGTGCTGGATTGGGTGGAGACTGAAAGAACCATTGAAGGTATCGTCAGAGACACCACTCGAGCAGAGGTCTACGACAAGTGCGGAATCTCTCTGCAGTGATTGGAGCCACAGAATACGGCGTGGACCCGTACATGTACATAGTTAACTGCCATTAGGCGTGCATCTTTGAGACTCAGTACCATGGTACGAGTGTTGCTGCTGTAGATACTTGAGAGTACAAGTACTGTAGACGAGATACCTAAGTATAGTATGTACTCGTAATTGAGACGCTCAAAGGCAGTGCGCTCATCTTGGTAAGCAACGGTGAAAGTGATAGTGTTCCAATGGACTCCGAAGAGGAGATTACCAGTGTGATTACCGTGTTAGACAGTTCGTGAACATTGGATGGTCTTGAAAGTAGATCTGAAGCGTTAGATACATTACCTGTTCAAAGAGAAGAGCCCTCTGGATGTAGTACTGCTTGTGGAGAGGCCCAGAGAGTTCATTTCTATACTCTATGAATTACCAAACCAACCACCACCACTTGTCTTGGACATCGCTCTACGCCTATATTTCTCCTCGATTGGCAAATCCACGGATCATATTTCAATTAGCTTGAAGTTCAACTTTCAGAAAGGACAGAAGTTGACGATCCGTGGATTGGGACTTGAGATTGAAGCTCTCGAAGTCTCCAGATCTAGACTTCCTAAGATTGAGTCTATGGCTCCAACATGAACAGTCATGATGAGTAAGTGGCCTAACTAGGTCTACAAGTAGAGAAGAGGACCGATTATGTGATCTGTGTCAGCTCTCGTATTCTTCATACCATCCTTAACATACAGTAACCCCTAGTCTGAATACATCAGCAACTACATACGAGACAGTCTCACCTGGCAGTCTTTGAACCACCCCAATCGGGTCCATTAACAGCTCATCTTACACGTGTTTCAGGAACATACGTGTACTGTATTTGTAATAGCACCAGCTTTGAGCTCTAACTACCGCCGCTATCTGAAACTGGTTGCTATTACACCTCTTTCCAAAGTTACAGGTAAGTATATACGGGCCGTTATCTACAGCTTCAGATAAGAAGCCAAGCACAGCCTCAGATAGTAATCGTGGAGAAGCCGCCAAGATAACACAGACTACAAGGACTTGGCACCTCCATCAGCAGCAGCAGTCGCGGAAAAGACGATATACCGAAGAGCCGTATAATCTGGGGTGGCTGCTTGTCTCGTTCTCAGTACACAAAGGGGCTTCCGATAAGTGTGCTGATAAGAAGAGACGGCATCAATCCAGCAGGACAAGGAGTTTATCCCAAAGCAGTCAAGGTAGACGAGTGTCGTATTTCTAAGACTTGATATGCTAGGGAGCCGTCGGTAGATCCGTCGGAACGGTTGATGTTTCAGACACACGACTGTCTCTTTAGCTGCTTGCTAGAGTGCCGTTCCCCACATAAACTGGGGTAAATTATCTCTGTCTTTGTTGGTTTGTGGAGTAGGCGACGAAGACTTGGAATTATTTATCGTTAGTCGGTTAGTCATTGCTGAATCACTTCCTCCTCCCCCCGCTTGGTTCACCCCGAGGATCACAAGGCCCATAAAAGATGGTCTGTGTTACAGGGTGCTAAGAGAGCAACAACGGCGTGAAAAGTCTTACGAACCGGGACACGGCTAATCAACAAAGAACCACTGGCCTGCGGCACATACTTCGAGGGAGATTAGATGTGGCCTTGTGCAAAGCATATATGTTGTGCTGGTCGCTATCAGGGGGGGGGACGCACACGAGCACACCCAGTTTTAGTTTATACTTAGCCGGCTTTGCGTTAGTTAGCTTTTTAGTTAGAGTTGGAGTTAAACACGAGTCTAGAGATATGGAAGGAGAAGTCAGAGAGGAACCCAGCCTTTACGCCTTAACAACAGGTGATGATACAAACGGAAACGTAAGGCGACAGATTGACAGAAGACACCCGTTTCGGGGTACAGTGGCCATCCATGCATGCAATGCTTCACTCTTGTCAGCATGACAAACGCATGTCTCAACTATGTCGGAGTCTTGTTCGGTGATCGCGTGGGAAGGCCTTGAGAAAATCTTGTCTCGTTAGACTCGGAAGTTTAGCGCCAACTTTGTAGTCAAAAAGAAGAAGGAGGACGTGAGAGTCGATACAGGTGTGATATTAGTGGCCAGACAGCAAGTTTAGATGGTCACGGGTTGTAGCGGTCTTTGGAGCTGGCTGTGTTACTTCCTGCTGCGACTTCTGGTCCTTTCTGACAGTTGTTGTGATATATCGTGTATGCCCTCCTCCTCCCTTATCTCCACCGCCCACCCTCAATGTCTTGGTCCTGTCGAGTAGGTACGAACTCATAGTGGCTCCAGTGTATGTGACTAAACGAGGGTGCGTGAGTGTTCCCTGAGGGGGTGAGATGTTGTGATTGACTACAAGCTTACTGTATCGTGTGCGACACAAACAAATCACAATCACATATATACCCGGTCCATCCCCCCACATTTCATTCCCCGTGTTCATTCACCATCGGTCCCACATCCTCCGATTCATTTCCCATAACCGAGCCACTATCGCGCACGGCACAGTGCCGTTTGGTGGGGTTCGGTGAAAACCCCGTTAGGGTTGGCGGACAAGGGACTGCTGCACATGCACAAGCACGGAGTACATGGGCAAGGAATATTTTTCCGAGAGGCCGAGAGGGCTAGTCGTGTCACGTGAGGCGGAGAAGGAGTAGGAAATAATGCCTGGAACCTGTTCCTGATTGTACAATTATCGACTTTGTGAAGGCTCTGGTCGTCGTGTTCTCAAGCCTCTTCTATCCTCTCTAATTTCCACCTCCAACCACCTCCAACCACCAAATGTCAAATTCAAAATTCAGCGTCAAAACTCCAGCTCATCTTCGATTACATTTGTTACATGACCGTTGCGCTGTCGTCGTACCCACTGCACGCTCCCGCAGAATACCACCCTCGCCAGCTCTTCCATTTTGCCGTTGTACCACCTTGGTTAGCCACCTGTCTCATGTCTCCATCTGTAGCAATGCCAAGAGAGGCCGCGGCGAACAAGGAAAGTGGCATAAGCGACTTGGCACGGAAAATTCGACTTTGAGAAGAAGTACACTGATATTGGTGACTGTCTGCTAAGAAGAAGGGCAATCGGGTCAACCCAGGTAACGCGGCTAAATTATGGGCCGACGAGAGAATATGGGGAGCGTCGTACTTGTACTCGTACCAACAGTCAAATCTATGGCTTCTATCGTTGGTGTCTAAATCTGCTGTAACGTTAGCGTATGAGGAGCATTGTAGCGAGGCTAGGTTTAGTACAACGATAGAAGCGTTTTTTTGAGATGGGGGTTTCTAGACCGGAATGGGACGGGGTAGCCACGGATTTGGCCATCGTCTGTTTAGACGGATGGGGTGAGTTGACGATGTTGACATGTCTACAAGCAGGTCTCCTAACGTCTCTTCTGAACGCCATAATCCTTTTCCTGGCTCATCTCATGATCAGGACATGAAAGTCTGTGGACAATCAGAGTTCGATGGACAAGGTCCGCAATCATGGTTTGATGCCGTGTAGGAGGGGAACATGTTTCCGGGGGGTAGTGCTGGGGACTGTTAAGGGACCAAAACTCGGTCACTTGAAACAGACCAATGAATACTGTCATTGAGAAGAAGAGCGAAGCCCGTGAGTTGAATATAGCAGCTAATACAGCCCTATCAATGTCCTGGAGTCGTCGTCGTCGAGTCTAACCTTGGCTAGTTTCCCATTGTTGCAAGTGGCGATAACTGTCACCGTTCAGAGCGACCGACAAGAGTGTGTTATCTGTGAGACAGCACGAGGCACAGACAGCCTACTTGTAGCTGAACCTCGACTTCGCAGACATGTCTGGCGATCGACAGATTCCACACATACGCAGTTTCCGAGACTCCAGAACGATTAGCTCTCACGTTCATTTTTGCGGGGAGCGCGTGTGGGTCCTGTACAATGTGCATGGTGATGGATTGAGGAGATCATAGTATGTGGATAAACGAGTTATAGTAGAGAATAGAGGCGACACAAGCAGGGAGTCGTCAGTCAGTGAGTGAGCTCGATTGACAAAGAACCGACCGACTATCGCTATCTGGCAATCGCTATCTAAACTCTAGCCAATGAATAATTTTTAGGACCAAAGTTTCGACGTAAGTTTAGGTCGTAAAAAAGCCAGTCTAGAGAACCAAGGAAAAGGCTGGCTAAGTTGGTCTGACACAACCTTCAGAACACAGAGCGACAAAAAGCAAAAGTGGAAGGATGTAAAAGAGAATATATACGTCTGGGGCCCGAGATTGGACTAGAGAACCAAGCTGTCTCTCTTCTTTTCAACACCCCCCCCCCCTTCACCTCGTCAAGCTCTTTCAAGGACTCTTCAACATAGTCCATAGAGTAGTTGTTACCGGCAAGTACAACAACACCCCGCCACTTTCAACCTCGCCCTCAAAAACGGTGCTTTTCAGGTTTTCCCCCTACGAGTCTGCTCGAAAAACCTGTGTGTGTGATCAGGCCAACAGCTTGACACCCTTCGCTTAAACAGCAACAACAAACTATTACTATGTCCACGCCCAAACAGAGCATGGACGGAACAACCCATGAGGCCGACATCCAGGAGATTCGAGTCGCCGGAGAACATGGCCAGGAAATGGGATACCATCATGGTCAGTCCAATGATCATGGACAGGGACACGACCACGGCCATAGCCATGGACATTCTCATTCGCACTCTCTGACTCACCCTTATGTCCACCATGGAGAAGGTATGCACAAGGACGGTCCCCATAACATCCACCCGGATCCCGCCCTGGACCCCCATAACCAGCATATCCACACCCATCCTCACCATTCCCGAATGGCCCACAAGAAGCCTACCGTGTACGCCGATCTGCATATCCCCCAGCGAGATACTTCGCCTCCTCGAGATAGAATGGACGAGCCCACCATGCACCCTCCTCATAGCCATTACCCCGAGGATCCCGAAAAGGTGCACCGAACCTCGACCTTTAGCTCTCACCATGTGGAGGGCCAGGAGGTCATTCATGCTGTGGAGAAGATGGATGAAAAGGGAGGACTGTCTGCCTCAGTGAGCGAGGAGACCGGAGTTGTCGACCCTCTGGATCCCGATAACGACCCCAACATCAAAAAGTGGTCGCTCAAGTACATCATTCGAAAGTACCGATGGTGCTTCCACCTCTTCTGGGGAATGTTCTTTACCGCTTGGTGGATCTCCATTGTGGCCCAGGACAAACATCGACACATGTGGCTGATCCCCACCATTCTGTGGATGTTCATCATGGCCCGTCTGATTACTCTGTACCTTCCTGCTCGTTACCTGCTCATCTGGGCCAACTGGATTTGGCAGAGAACTATCGTCAAGGCCGTCAGCTACATCCCTCCTGTCGCACGAATCCCTCTGGCTGCCCTTGGATGTGTTGGTGTCATTCTTATTGGAACCTTTGTCACTCGAGAGTACCCCGATTCACAACGATCCGATCGAGCCATCTCCTTCTTTGGCTGTATCGTCGCCATCTTCGCTCTGTACATCACCTCCAACAACAGAAAGGCTGTCAAGCCCCATACTATCATCAGTGGAATGCTGATGCAGTACATTGTTGCTCTGTTTGTGCTGCGAACCAAGGCTGGTTACGATATCTTCAACTTCATCTCTTTCCTCGCCCGAAAGCTGCTGGAGTTTGCCAAGGATGGTGTTGCCTTCATCACCTCGCCCGAAACCTCGCAACTCGGAATGTTCTTCTTCACCGTGCTCCCGGCCGTGCTCTTCTTCATTGCCTTCATCCACATCTTCTTCTACTGGGGCTGGATCCAATGGGCCGTGTGTAAGTTTGCCTACTTTTTCTTCTGGACCATGTCTGTGTCTGGAGCTGAGTCTGTCGTCGCTGCCGCCTCTCCTTTCATTGGACAGGGAGAGTCTGCCATTCTCATCAAGCCCTTCATTCCTCACCTGACCAAGGCCGAGATCCATCAGATTATGGCTTCTGGTTTCGCTACCATCTCTGGATCCACTCTCGTCGCCTACATTGGTATGGGTATCAATCCTCAGGCCGTTGTTTCCTCGTGTATCATGTCTATCCCGGGATCCATCGTCTGCTCCAAGCTGCGATTCCCCGAGACTGAAGAGACTCTGACTTCTGGACGAGTCGTTATCCCCGAAGACGATACTGCCGAGGCCGATAACGTGCTGCACGCCTTTGCCAACGGTGCCTGGCTCGGTCTGGTTATTGCCGGAGCCATCATGACCACCCAGCTGTGTATCATTGCCCTGGTTGCTCTGATCAACGCTCTGCTCACCTGGTTCGGTGGTTTCTGGAACATTCACGACCCCAATCTTACCATTGATATGATGCTTGGATACCTCTTCTACCCCATTGGTTTCCTTCTGGGAACTCCCCGAAACGAAATCTACAAGATCTCCAAGCTCATTGGCGTCAAGATCATCCAGAACGAGTTTGTGGCCTACGGAATGCTGTCTGACCCCAAGGGAGAGTACGTCGACCTGTCCAAGCGAGGAGCCATGCTGGCCACCTACGCTCTGTGTGGATTTGCCAACGTTGGCTCTGTGGGAACCCAGATCGGTGTGCTTGGTAAGCTGGCTCCCGGTCGATCCGGAGATATCTCCAAGATGGCCATTTCCGCCCTGATCACTGGAGCCATCTCCACTCTGCTGTCTGCCTGTGTTGCCGGTATGGTTCTGGCCGATATGACCAACTTCCTGACCCCCATTCAGGCTGTTGCTGCCGAGGCTGCTGCCAAGGCTGCCGGAAACGGTTAATCCTGATTAGTGGACAAAACCTCACGCTCAGTTACGAAGTTGTACAGCACACTGATCATCTAATTCATCAGTTACGAAGTTGTGCTGTGCACTGAGCCGTGATTATAGTAATGTTATTGTTTAAGTATACACAGAGTATTAGTAGAGTGTTAGACAGCTCTACAACGCTTCCACATCGATACCCCTTCTACCAGGTACTATACCATACTAACACAGCCATTGAGAGCTGGATGTTGTCCGCTCGAGACCTTCGGCCTCTCACTCCCTTGTCATATCTCATTATATAAATAATCTACTTGTTAAAAGCATAGTACAAATAAATACCACGCTCCTTGACGGCGTCCGAAGTGCTCAGCCCGCCAATGCCCACCTGACACATGTTGATTTTGCGGCTGGCCTTGATCCAGATGGAAGAGCCCATGTCCATGTTGAGCACCATCATTGGCGTCTTGACCTTGCGGAACGTCGACGCCTTGTTGGTCGACACAATGGGCCGCATGCCTGGCGACCGTCGAGCGGGAGGCGACTTGCTGCTCTGCTCAATCTTGGCCTGTGCAAATTGCGAGAAGGAAAACTTGGGTGGAGCCACAGTCTGCGAGGTGGCATGCGTTTCGGAATTGTTGGTCACTTGGGGGACCGTGTGCAGATAACTGCTGAGGGGGGACTCTCCGGTGGCTGCAAGTCGTCGGGGAGTAGGGGGATCATCTCCTCGAGTGACCCAGCCTCGGTTACCCTGTCCTTGGAGAACACAAAAGCCTGGGATTCGGACTCCGGTAAGACGAGACAGGACATCTGACGAGATTTCAAACATCTCCACGTTACGATTTGCGTTGAGAAGAGCCGTGTCCTGGATGGACCACTGGTTGATGCATGGGTTTCCGGAAATGTCAATGTACTTGAGCCGTGGCAGTTCGGGCAGCAGCTTGCGCAGACACTCAAAGGGGATGTTTGTGTAGCCCAAACTCAGCGACTCGAGGTTCTTGAGCGAGCAGATAAGCTCCAGATGCGTCTGATTGACGGGGAGACAGCCATGCAAGTTCAGAGTCGTCAGTGTGTCCATTGGAAGGTACTTGAGAATGATATCAAAGTCACGGGCGGCAATAGGAGAGGGTTTGGTGGCCTCAAACATTAGAGATAGCCACTCCAGCTGCCGGGTAGCAGGATGAACCACCAGAAACTTGAGAAGACCCTGAGAATCCAAATGGTAGCAGCGTGCCAAAGAAAGGTACTTGATGCTGGCGGAGGCGGGGATATCGAGAAGAGATGCAGACTTGACCTGGGTATGTGTCAGATCGAGCTGCTCCAGATTTGGAAGCCGGGGCAGCAGCTTTTGGAAAATGTCGTCGGAGAGATTCGAACAGGCGTGGAAAGACAGACGAATGAGATTGGGGAAGTAGACCTCCTGCTGGGCGTAAAAGTTCATGGCCTCGATGAACCCCTGGGTGAATGTGGGATGGGTGGCTCCACAAAAGTCCAGAGCCTCGAGATAGGGCATGGACAGCAGCCGCGTGAGCACCTTGGCAGACATGTCCATTCCAATGGACTCGGAGCCCAGAAACTCGGCCAGATTCGGACACAGCTCCAGAGCATGGCAAATGGTCTCTGCCGTCACGTACTGGATCTCCTGGTTCATTCTGGCGGTTCGGCCGAGTCCCACGCTGGTGAAATCGGAAAAGTCCAGACACTTGACCAGAACTCCATAACCGGTTTCCAAAAGAGATTTGAGGAACCGGTCAAACTCCAGGGAGTGCGAAAAGGCCACATGTCGATAGAGCAGTGGCACGCCGGCGTTGTAGAAGGACGAATGTGTGGTCATGCATTTGGCCAGCCAGTTGGTCTGGCTGTAGTAGGTCTCTCCGGAGTTGCCTAGTTCGGCGTCTGCTGAGGGAAGGGCCCATTGCATCACCTTGGAGAGAACCTCCGGGGGGAGAGAGGTGATGTTGACACTCGCCGGAATGTAGTAGTTGGGGGGTGGCGAAGACATCTGGGTTAGTGTGGGATGAGCTGCGTAGCAGAGCGAGCTGCGTAGAAGTGAGTGCTGTTGGAAGAGTTGTTAGAGAAGCCTCAGATGGAGCTCGTGCAGACAGTAGAGTGAGCCCTGGGCCCAGGTAGATCGCAAAAGAAAGCATGTCACAGACAGACAGAGAGGCAAAACCAGCATGGTTACTGAGGACTGATCTGATTGTGTTCTCAGCCCGTCCTCGCCCAGAGAGGTCTCAGAGATGTCTTATGGATGAAGCGTAGCCTACCGTTCTTTAAGAGGTTCAACACAGCGCTCCGAACACGTCAAGTCGCTGACACTGAGTCGTTGTCGTCCGTCCACGCTGCTGGTGATCCTCTGCCTCTGGTCCAGCCTGTCCTGCCCCCTTCCTGACCTCTTGAGCTGGACTGTTGAAGGTGTCGTTCATGTTGTGATGGGTGGTAGCCATGTGTGCCCAACCTGACTATTCGAACAGACTGATCAAGCTGGGCTCCTCAGCCTGGCTTCAGCTCAGACAGAGGTTAAACCACTCAGAAGACCACCTATCCTAGCCTAACAACGGCCACACCATATCAGCCTCACCTTAGTTCTCTGACACTCCTCTCACCACTCCAACGGCCAAACGGCCACCTCCTACCCCCTCTGTAATACTCACTTTGTATGTTGAATGCGAAGAGCCGGGCTCAAAATCTGTTCTGGGTTAGTTTTCTTCCTTTGGGTGGAGCCATAAGAGTTTTCCTGGTGTGATGGAGGTGGTGGGATGGAGTGGAACCACTAGGGTGAGGTCAAAGAGGAGGGTGGTGGCGGACAGGAGAGCGGACAGGAGAACAGCCTGACGAGTGCAATAGAATACAACTGAGGGCTGCCTCTGTAACCAAATCTCCCCACCTCCTACCACAACCTCACCAACCCCACCAAGTAGAGCCTCCTCACACTACCTATGCCGCCATACCACAGCCAAAAAACACCTCCCTCGCTCTCTCCACTCGCTCATACTCACATGCAAAGATGTGGCAGGAGACTGCCTTCTGATCTTCAAGCTCTCTTCTCTTACCCTGTGAAGGTGGTTGTGTGGTGTGATGTAGTACTTGTAGGGTGGTGGAAGAAGAAGGAGCTGCAAACAGGTTGGTTGTAACTTGTGTGTGTCGGTTGTTTGTGTGTCGCTCTGTGTCACTGTGTCACGTGACTCGATGCTCCTTGGTAAGTCGTTCTTGAGGGGGGGGGGGTAACAGTGTACAAGTCCAACAGGTATCGTCTCTCTGGTCTTGTTCTGTGGCACTTTCTTCACTTCACTTCTTTACTGTGTGTGAATTCCCGGACCTTGTTTCTCAAGCTCGGTTCAAAAATGCAGTCCAAGGTTATTTTTCAGAGTTGGACAAAATTGGCGCCTGAGGATGGCAGAGGGGGGGGCACAACACCAGGGGCGGCTATATCTGTGGATATTTGTATGAAAGAGGGGGGCACCTGAGCACCAAATTTATTCTCCAGACCGAGTTATATAGATCTACCGCAAAAACTCGCCACTCTACTACCATACACACAAAGTAGTGGCGTTTCTCCCTGAAACCATGAATCCAATCTATGGCGTTCGCACTCACCATATTTGCCGTGTGTTCTGGGTTGAGTGTGTGTCTGAGTTGATGCAGGATACTTTATTCTGGTGGTTGATGTAGAATGATAGTGTCTACAACAGAGGGAGGAGAAGAGGTGAGGACGCGGATCTTTGCCAGAATGATCATTGTACCTGTAACTATCTTGGTGCAAAAATCCAACCCCATACCTCCACTCCAACACCTCTTTTAACACACTTCTTCCTCCCCCTCATTCTCCAACCGTTTAAAGCCTATCTAACATCCGACAACTCTGATCAACCATAACCGAAGTTGCCAACATTTTGATACACACTAAAATAGTGTCTGGAGAACTCCAGAGTGTACCAAAACTCGGTAAAAGGCCCCAGCCAACAAATACAACAACATGGGGTCTCTGACAGCCCATCATCTTGCAACCTAATACCGATACCCGGAACTTTGAGAGCAAAGGATGACTGTCAATAGAGAGAGAGAGAGAGGACGGCCAGTTGGTTAT